>BMAO01021060.1:0-600000 GCA_019973975.1 Trichonephila clavata | reverse complement strand
ATTCCCGAGATAATGCATGCAGAGTTAAAGAATAGAGGTCAATAATTTAGATTTACAGTTTTATTATATAATAATTTTGCCTCATTTAAAGATATTTCTAAACATAAAAATAAACAGCATAAAATATAACTATTCCTTCAACAAAAATAAAAAAAAACTAAAATTGTACATTATGTTTTTTTTAAACATATTTATTGAAGTAAGAAACAGGCAACACACACATAAAATATAAGTATTTCCCTTCATTATATTTAAATAAATATATAAATAAAAATTTTAATACGAACCTGTAATTGCCCCGCTCTACTTTTATATCGCAATATCTGGGGTATAATTTGTGACTTTCGACACGATTCTGAAAATTCAGTTGTTAAACAATTTCTTCGCTGACTCAAAATATTTTTCATACGAGGAAAGATTTTTTTACTTAGATATATATAACCCAAAGCGGAAAAAGAAGAGTACATACAATTTTCACTCTTAGAACAATTAAATCTCTCCAGCAATGACTTTTAATAATTTACAAAAAAGCTGTAAACTTATCTTTTGACTTATCCTTTCAGATTTTTTCATAATTCCACAAATGTCCATAATTCTGAAGATGCTTGTCAAATAAGTTCCATTACAAATTTTTCAACTTCAACTATCAACTACATATTTATCAATTCAAAAATTGACAAACTTGTAGAAAAGTGCAGAGTGCCACTGAGAATTGAATCGCTTACCACATGTTGCACGCGTGCCATAGGTTGCCGATCCCTGGTCTAAAGCAATGTAAAATGTATTCTGTATATATATTATTCTTTTTAAGAATAATAAATCTATTATTTTTTTTATATACTATAACGAAAAAAATGAAGCATTAAAGCAGCCGTACAAAACAAAAAAAAAGCAAATACTTTTAAATAAAGAACTGGATTCCGAACTCTTGCATCATTGACAAAAACAATATTGTCTTTCACAAATAGAATACCCTTCAAGACAATGGGAAGAATCAAAATACTCCCGACTTCTTTCTCTTTCATTTTTGATTGATATCGTTTCTTCCATTTGTTTTATTTATACGTATCGTTTGAAAACCTTTCTTTTTTAAATGTGAGAAAGTATTTGTGATTTTTAGTATTTACTTCTGTTGTTTGCTCAATATTTTACATATATTTGATTTAAAAGGTGACTCAGAGTTAAAATTAAAACGGTGCTTTGAAAATGCTTGAACTTTATTGACAAAATATTTTTAACTAGGTGGAACTATAAAGACGTAACTGAGTGGATACTCTCATATTTTACGCATTAGTTCACTAAAAATTTAAAAACAAACTAAATTTAAAGTGATGTAAGCCCAACAGTTTTAAGATCGGATTACATAATGTTGTATAAGATTTTTTTGTAAAATCAGAACTGGTACATGTTTCAACATGCATTTTGAGGGCCAGGAAATTCATCAATAGCCACTGGGATTCAGTGACCAGTAAATGGAAATCTTAAAACCCTGTGGAGTTTGTTTAGGTGAATCAAATAATTTAAAATACAATCACAAGTGAAAAATAATAGGATAAATATAATAATGGATATAAAAATATACAAAAATAAAATAACTATACTGAATCAGTTCAATTTTTTTGAATCTTCAAAACAGCTGAAGTAAGTTTCGTGTATATCTACTACATTTTCATCTATATTATGCGTTAAAATTATTTTCTACTTTTTTTGTAAGTTAGCATTTTCTGTTACAGTCATTGATATTTGACACTTAAAACTCCATCATAATATTTTTGGCTTTTTATAATCATTATGTGTTAATCTCAGTCAATTATATAAACATTTCAAATTCAAGTCATTATGTCCATCATCTACAGGATGTTTTACTAAAATTATTATTAAATTAAATTCTTATTACACGGTTTTTTTTTTCAGATAGAGATCACATGCTTTGGTTTCTCCCCCCACTGGGCTCTGTACAATAATATTAGAATCCGTATTTATACCAACCATTCACTGATCTTAACCAATGATATCAATAAATCTTCCTACCTCCCAATTTAATAAAATCTAAGACAATTAACTATCGTGTTTTTTTTTATCTTTATTGGAACGGACTAACAGTAAAAAAATGAAAATGTTCAAAAATGAAATAGCATATAATTTTGTAAATCTTTGCATATTTCGATAGAATATAAGATTATTCCCGGCTCTTGCTTTGGTATTTTGAACGTTGGACGTTAAAAATCTGTCGAGTCTCAATGTCCTCCCGTTGGCGTGGTGCTGTAGTTTTTAGAGAGTGGGTGCAAAATCAGGTGGCGTCCTCGTCCCTTGACCGAGGTTCAAATTTACTAGGTCCGTCACCAATATCCCCAAGCCATGACCCATTTGTTTCTTATTTGCATCGCTTCAAATTAAAAGCTACTAGCATTTGTCTTTGTGGTTCTATAGGGTACGCTGACCATTATGTGTTCGCATGTCCACTGATTAAGGATTTTCATTCGGTCTCTCTAACTCAAAATGCTAAAAAAACCCGATTCCAATCTATCATTAGAAATCCTCTCATTCACTCTAAACTAAAATCATGTATTAAAATTACCTCTACAAAATCTGGGATCAAATTCATGAGATGGGATTGGATTCATGCTCTTATGTGGTCACAAGTGTTTTTCCTCCTTCCTTTCCCCAAGTGTTTCCTGATTTTCTTTTCTTTTTTTTTTTAAAAGTGCATTTGCATTTTATATTTTTATTACTTTTGATGTACTTGCAAGAATGCTCGAATAATGAATATTCGTCTTCCTTCTCTTACCCTTTATGTTCTTTATTATTATTTTCAGCTTTGTATGTTTGTACCCTGCAATTACCAATGTATTTCATTCCATTTACCTTTAATTTATAATATGTAAATTTAATGTGTGCTTCTGTGTGTGTAAAAAATGCAAACTAAGATTTGTGTGGTTTTGTAAAGATTGAATGCGGGAGTGGTTGTTTCCCAGGGGATCGTTTTGGAGCTCTAAACCCTTTCGGGTGAGCTCGATTCCCTTGGGTATTCCGTCAAAAAGCCTAGTGTCGCTTTATAGTGTGACGTTAATATAACTCTCATTCACTTGGTATCTTGAATTTTTACTAATTGAAATTCGCTTCAGACCCTGAAATGTTTTGTCGTAACTCTACCACTGGCATCAGAGCTAAATACGCTTCTCCAAACGTTAATACTACATTTTCTTCCCTATCTATATTCCTGACATTCCTTTTTGGTAAGCATGGCCCTTTCTCAGCATGTGTATTTTTTTTAAAAAAATAAAAGATATCTCTTTGCAGAAAGGGGTCTATCGGTAATGGGGACCACTACGTATTCCCCTGCTCCCTTCCTAAAGATTTCCACTTAATCCCATATAACCAAAACAATATTAAGGACTGGATTGTGGTTCTATTTTAATAATCATACTATCCAAAGTGAAAATTATTAAAATATTTCATATTTGCATCTTACAGACAGACTTTTTAATTTAATAACTTTCAAGAAATATATCTGGGACTTTTCTATCCATTGACCCATCTGCTTCCATGGTTCTTGTATATATATTGTCTGTTTTAAGTATTACTAAAAAACTAAAAAAAATTATAATAATTAACAAAATCTAGTCACTTTAATATTGCACCAATTTAGAAGCATTGTTATTTTGCGGTTCTTATGCATATTATGGTTTCTTTCTTCATGGACCCACTAGGCTCCGTTTTATTACGGCATAAGAGCGCTAACTCCAAATTTATCCCCCAGGGGGCGCTAAATGCAGTTTTTAGTGTAGCACATGCCAACTTTTTACTACCAAAACCCACTGGCGTGGCTAGTTCTGAGTGAGCCCCGTATCAAAATTCTTGCTGTGCCTTTTTTAGATATGAGTACCCTATTAGTGGGATTGTAAATACACATGTTGGAGCCCCTGTATGTTGGGGGCCCCGTATCATTGATACGGTGGTAGCTACGCCCCTGCCTAGACCCCACTTTTATGACTATAGCTCCTGTCGTTCATAAATTATTGGGATGACAACGGACAAGCAACACACTGTATATATTAACTATTTTATTTTGAGGATATCTAAATTTTAAGCTCTTTTTCTTTTTTGATAAATACTGTCCACTCTGGTGGTGAGGTTCTTCCAGACAGACGATTTGTATCAGTGTGACGCCCTATGTGAGGTTCTCTTTGGATGAAGACCATTACAGAAAGGTAAAAATCTTTTTATAAAAATCCGTTCAAGGATATTTAATTCCTGTTTTGGAGAGAAGCAAAAAAAAAAAAAAAAATATCACATTCCTTGTGTTCGAAAAACTGTACCTCGAAGCTCTAAGTCCATCGATTGTCATGGTGTGTTAGACTGGAGAGATAGATGCCAGCTCCGATATCATTCTCTCTTCACTTGACCGAGGCTCAAAATTACAAGATCCGTCGCCAATAGTCCTCTTGTATTGCTTTATATTGTGCGAGGTTAATAAACGTTACTCACTCGAGAGACTATAAAGCCGAAGTAGACGGGAGGTCTCGAGAGCTAATGAAGACGGACTTCGTTTTTTTCGTAGTTTTAAACAGCAACCAAGTGACAAGGACGACACCAGAAACAGCGCTCCACTCTCCAGACTTTCATGCCAAAGTGAGGAATTAGGACTTCAACAGAGTGGTCCTGGTCAAGAACTCGTCCCTGGCATGTCATAAGTTCAAGCCCTATTGCTACTGAAGACCTACAATCCAAAGAAGATGACGCATGTTAAATCTGTCGAGGCTTAATGTCCTCTCGTTGGCGTGGTGGGGTTGTTTGGAGCGGGGGCACCAGATCAAGTTTTATCTTCGTCATATGACCGAGGTTTAAAATTACGAGGTTGGTAGCCAATAGCAATCATTTTCCTTTATAGTGCAATATAAATAAACACTCACTCACAAACAGTGGTGTAGCTACCGATAGGCTAGGCGGTGCCATGCATGGGGGTCCTCGGACCCTGACCACCAAGGAAGCCGAACTTGCGATAAATTCTCCCACATTTTCGATATAAATATAAAAGGTTGCAACTCACATAAGTTGCAACTGATAAGTTATTTTGCTGTTGAAAGTAATTTCGAACCTTGAGGAGAATTCCTCTAAATCCTTTCCTTCGTAATCTTCCTCTCATTTTTCCTAGAGGTGTTTTCTTAAATAATTATAATAACATTGTATTATTTTCTTGTTCATACATATTTTTTGAACCATTTCCTGTCTATCACGTGTCAAATTGAACCTGAGTAATCACTTAAGTTCACACAAGAAAACTCATACAGATACATCAGTGCTTCTCAAACTTTCAATGTTTGCGATCCAATATTCAATCATAATCTTCATCGCGCCCCCTCTTCTATAAAATAACAATGCTTTCAATTAAATAATACTCAATTAAATAATCAATTAATTAATTAAAATTGATGCTAAAAACAATACGACTTAAACCTCTTAAGTGACACCGGCATATATAAACATCTCGCTCAACCAAAACGTTAATTTCCACGGACGCATATTTACGTCTTTTCGAAATACGATCTTTTCTGTGCACTGCTATCCATAAAATTATTCCAAAGGCTTTAGAATGTAATAAAAGGACCTTGACAGCGTTTCCGAAGGATTTACTTATTTCAGGTAATTTGCTTATGCATTCCATGTCTTCTCCCCTCCAATATATCATAAACGCGTGCCTATGTGGAAAAGGTGGCATTGGGGAACGAATCACGAAACTTTTAAATCGACAGTTAAGGGATTAATTATAAACCGTACAAATTATTAAGATAAGTGATAGTTTTTGTATGATATTATATGCGTGACATGTCCTTTGTGTGTGTGTGGGTCACTTGTAATTATTAAACTTGTTCTTAACTTAGTAATGTTAAATTTATTATAAAATACATTGTGCAGTACTGATACATTTATAAGTGTACTATATCAATGTAAATGTGTATTTTATTTTTTTTATTATGTCAGAATGTATTTTGTTTGTTTATTTTCAGTAAATATTTTTTTAAATAATCTTTTGTTTTGACTTTTCAATATGCTCGTCCCCCCCTCATAAAGTTATCACGCCCCCTAGGGAGGTGTACCCCACAGTTTGAGAAACGCTGACATATATACAAGTAGTATATAGCTTTCCTTTCCTGCAGATCACGATAAAAGGCTGATATTAAAGTAGATTTGTATTTTTTAAATACTAATATATTTGTACTTTTTTTACTTGATAAAGCCCAACTAAGATTAAAGCCTCTTTTTCTTGCACCAGGGCTTTTGGATACCTAGCTAGCCCCCTGCTCCCAAATGACGTATTCTAAAAATGGCCTTAAATGACTTTTTAAAAAACCGAATTTTTAAGAGAATTATTATCTTATTGAACTTCATTTATTTTAATTTCATTAACTTTATTTGATTACGGTTCTAAGAATATCTCTTTAACTAAGCTTAAAAAGCAACTAAAAAATGACTTCTGTTTCAATAAGTTGAATTAAAAATAATGTTCGATTTATTGACTCTAATGGGATTTTTTTTATTCCGAGAGCACACAAACTCTCTCAAGAACTTCAAAAAAAAGTTCAGTTACACACTGATAGTGACAAAAAGGAAATTATTTCACCGTTTTCGTGAGATATATGTGATTAGGACTTGTTTATCTTTGGAACATCCTTTGTTTTCTTGAAAGTCTTCGAAGTTCAAGTGATTCATAATAAAAGTGCTTACACGATCCCCACTTTTTTTCTCTCGAATGCACTGAAGCAAAGATAGCTCAAATGTGTGTGTGTGGAAAAAAATATTTACAATTGCTTCTCCCAGTAATGTAGGCTCGAATTTTCTTTTTAAGAATTGGAATTTGTAGACTTTTTTTTAACCTATTGTTCCCTTTCTACTTCCAATACGCAAAAGCACAAAAATAAACATGTTAATGCGAGTTTCTGCCTTTGAGGGTAAACATCATGCAAATGGAATGAGAAGCTAAGGAAAATCGTGAAAATGTGAAGTGGGTTGTACTCAAGTTTCAATATAAATTTGTATGTTATTTTATATCCATCCAAATGAGTCATTTGGGAACATCGTGAATAATCGCGTAAATTTTGATGCAATATATCCAAAAGTTGTTTACTTTAGTGCAGTGTTTCTCAAACTGTGGGGCGCGCCTCCTTTGGGGGCATGATAACCCTACAAGGGGGGCGCGAGTACATCGAAAAATCGAAAACAAAAGAATATTTTTAAAAAATTATTAATTTACTCTGAAAGGAACAAAACAAAATACATTCTGCATAATGAAAAATAAAATACACATTTACACTGATATAATACACCTACAAATGTATCAGTTCTGTGCAATGTATTTCATAATTTATTTAACAGTATAAGCTAAGAACAAGTTTAATAATTACCAGTCAACCTAAAAACATGTCATAAAATTATATACAAAATTTATATATTTATCTTGATAATTTGTACGGTTTATAATTAAAGTCGTGTTGTAGCTTTACATCAAAGTATATTATTATTGAATTAGAATGTATTATTATTGTATGGAGGGGGTGCGATGACAATTTTGATTGAAAACTGGGTCTCAAGTATAGAAAGTTTGAGAAGCTCTGCTTTAATGTGTCCAGAGACTAAGAATATCTTTTGCTTTTCATGCCTGAATGCCATGAAGCACGTTCAATCTATAGACTCAAAGTCCTTCTATTGGCATGTGGGGAAGTTAGGAGAGTAAGGTGTCATCTCAAATGACATCCTCGTCATTTCACCATGGTTCAAAATTACGAGGTTCGTTGCCAATAGCGTACACGTGATTTCGAAATGCGATGTTAAGAAACAATCTATCATTTCTTTTAGTACCTTCTTAGAGCGAAAAACATAAAAAAGCTGATAAAAAAAGTATTCTGAAATGATTCTTCTTTTTGTACTTTTAATTAGAAGAATGAAAAAAATATCAGACATGTTTACAAGTTAATTTTTTAAGATTTTTTTTCTGAGAGAGAGAGAGAGAGTGTGTGCTGAAAAAAAATTTGTATTGCAGTGGTTTTTTTTTCAAAAAATTAATAGTTATACATGGTAGCCGTATGACAATGATCACGAACTTGGGGGCACTGAGCTTTGTCGAGTCTTGGGTTCGAGCCCCGGGGCCATTAAAAACCCGCAGTCTAGAGAGGCTTATGCACGTTAAATATATCAAAGTTATGAGTCACGTAAGTTTTGAGAGTAACTTGCCAGTTCAGGTGTCCGTTTGCGAAGCACTTGACCAAGGCTCAAAATTTCGTGGTCTGTTGCCAATAGCTCTCGTATATTTTAATGTGACGTAATAGAAATCAAACAAAAATCATTAATATTTCACAGTTTGTTGTTGTAGGTTAGTTATAAAGGTATGTTATTTAATTGATCTGTTAACTTGACCTCTTAACCAGTCAATTTTTTTATTCAAAATGCATAAAAAAGGCACATTATTTATTGCATATAACTAAGCAGAGTACTGTATCCGACAACTAGGACAATCTTTTTAAAGAAAAATGGAAATATGGGGATTTGTTTGTTTGTTGTTTTTAGATTTGTTTAGTATATTTTAAGAAAAATATGCTAAAATTAAGAAGAGAAAAAGAAATTACTATTACTAAAATGGACAAAAAATGGTAAAAATTTCCAAAAAATTACATAAACGTCACCCATTCTGTACCAAAAGCTTATAAACAAATTTTCAATTTTTCAATTATGATGTGTTGCTATGTTATTCATTTTTGAAATGACCCTCAGGATAAGAGATATTTTAGTTTTTACAAAAACTAAAACACTTTATCTTAGTTATTATATGAAATTGCTTAAAATAACAGTGATTATATTCACATAAGGGACTGTAAATTTTGTAATAAAACAGTGATTGATAAATCTGAAGGTAAAAACACTTGTACTATTATACAGAACATACACAAAAAGTTTCAGATAATTATTTTCAAAACTTTTTGAGTAATCGCTGTCCCCGTTTGAGCATTAAAAAAAATACACCTTTCGAGTAAACGCATTTTAAAGCATATCTTGCTTAAAGTAATGGCATCTGCTTTTACTAAAACACTTGTAGTTTTTGTTACAGAAAACGGAAAATAAAGAACTTGATATTTTTATAAATCTAATAAGATGGCATATAAAATTAAATCATAAAAAAAAATTTCACAATTTTTGGCAAAATTCACTATTTTAGGGTAGTCGGATACCTTAACCCTTTCGCGCCTTACGGAACACATACGTCCCAAGAAAATTTCAAAAAATTCCTTTGGGACAGAAACGTTTCTCTGTTTAATTAGAGACTTTCCCACCAATCCTGCCAATATTTTTGAAGGTATTTTCATTCACGGAACATAGATGGCACTACCCGTACATGATGCAACTCCTGCGTTTTTGAAGTGTTGTAGCAGTTCATTCCATACTGTACGAACGTAAATAATTTAGTTTTGGAAAATACCGCCTATTTTCGATTAAATTTGGATTGATCCATAAATCTAAGGAAAAAAAGTTACTCACGAAGCAGATTACCTCTAATATACTGGTAAGTGACAAATTTTTAATTCCGTTTTTATTATCGGGACATATGTGTCCCTCTCGTCTTGGATAGTGGAAACACATTGTCCCAACAGTCCTATGTGATCATGATGCTAAGTAATTGCCACGAAGCTAAATACGCAAAAGTAAATCGCACCATGAAAGATGTAAGCAAAGAATTTGAGTGACCTGTGGCAATCGAATTCTACTACAAAATCATGGGAGGTGTAGATCTTGCAGACTAAATGTCTATAAATTAGATCGAAAATCTTGCAAGTGGTGGAAAAAAGTATTTTTTCACCTATTGATGAGCTCAGTGGTCAAATCATGGATTTGCGTACTGCAGGCTCAAACATCGAAAAACCCCACTTCTTGATTTCATCGTACCTCTTGCAGAAGCTTGCATCGTACCTCAAGCTCAAAGCTCAGGATCGACGCCAAAGAGGAACTATACGCCCATCCAAAACATCACGAAGCTTACTCAATGTTGGTGACCATCTGCCAGTAACAACAAAAATACGACGGCGGTGACGTAAATGGGCTCAACAAAAGAAGGAATTGCACACTAAAATAATGTGCATGATGTGTAATGTCCCATTGTGCATTGATTGTTTCAAACCTACCATTCATAATTAAATTTTATGACTAGATTTTTTTTTACAAAATTACTCACTGAAGAATTTTGGGACACATACGTCCAAGTGGTCAGGATTGATTGGACATATATGTCCCGGTCTTAAATCAGTGTTTAAAATTTTCCTAAAAATATAATATCTTAGTTTTAGCATTCTAGTGTACCCTACTCATAGTTTGTGCTACCAAAATTGTTCTGTCGTATGAAAAAAAAAACTCGTCGTGAAATGGTTAATAGAATAAGAAAATAGAGGAATCTTTTTTTTAAATTTCCAATTTTAAAGTTTTCTCACTGTTTTTTAATTTATAATTATAGAACACGAAAATCCCTAATTGTTTGCTTTTTATAGTTACACTCTGCATGCTATGAAGACTGTTTTACGTATCTTAAAAGAATTTCTCTCATACGTACAAAAAATTTTCATGTTCTTACCTCTTTTTCAAATGTTTGAGGTTTTTGTGCCTATTTATGTATATAAACACACAAACACACTATTTGATGCATGGTGTAATACAAAGTCTTACATTGCAATCGGAAGAAAAATATATTGGCTTTTTTTTGTTATTTTTTCATTTTCATTTCTTCTCAAACAACAACCTGCACATTGTCTTGCCGATCCTTGTTCCTTATCTAAAATGTTCATGAATCTAAATTTCTGACTTCAAAAAGATAAATTCCTGACTTCAAAAAAATAAATTCCCGCCTTCGCCACATATATAATCCCGGATAAGAAGCATTTCAGTACCATGAACAAACTGCATCTCTTAAAAGTGCTAGCAATAATAATCTCACTATAAGAATTAAAAATACGGGCAAATCAAAGACAGAAAGAAAAGAAAATATCACTACCCATACAACGTACAGGCAAACTGGTTGTACTGAAAATTCTGTGTAGAACGTTCGGTGGAAGGCAAAACCGGTTAAGAGGACATGGAACCTCTCAATCTATTCTCCTAACCTAAACATTGGTCGTCTTTATTTTATTTTATCGTATTCTTTGCATTATTATCTTTCAATTGAAAAATCACTTTTGTATGTCGGAAAGCTAGAAGTTGGATAAAACTTCATTTGAAAAATGTAAATTACTAAATTAGGCGTTTGACCACGCCCCCTTTTAGGAAAAAAAGCTCAAAAAAGCAATTTTGATTAAAAAAAATCCATTTTAAAAAGAGAATTAATAACTATAAAAAAGGTGTAATATATATAAAGCAGGATATTGCTGAGGTATTACAATAATGTAATTTTTTTTCTTTGTAAAAATGAGTGCATGTAACATTTTTGTAAAATTTAAGGCCTTTTATATTAATAATTTCAAAATTTCATTTCTGATTCCTCATATGTTTTTTTTTCAAAAATATTACTTCAATATTATGGGAAGAAAAAAATTAAAATTTCTGTCATAACAGAAAATTTTTTTTTAACATTTTTCTTGAATTTTCTTGTGCAATTAATACTCTTTAAAAACTGATCATTTATAAAAATGTATGGGTTGAAGAAATACGAAAATGCAATTACTTAAAGAAAGATATGTAACTAATGTCTTAAAGTGGTATTTTCAGTTCATTGAAGCTTATTATAATTATTTTTTCAGAATTGTAAACTTAAAAGTGGTTTTTTTCAGTTTGTGTTTTTCGATACATTAGTGCATTCAAAATGCTACTCCTTCCACAATTGTTTACCAATCACTTCCATTTTTTTCCTGTGTGTTATACACTGGTGTCCAAAAGTTAAGCATAAATCGTAAAATGCGAAAAACATGGAGTAAATATTCGTAAAATTATTCAAATTTCTTGCGGATATTAATTGGCTGAAGAAGAAACATTGGTTTTATGCAAAAGTTTACAGTCGACTACGTCCTGCGCGAAACACCGGTGAATGTCGGAACGCGGAGAAACCGATTCACGCAGCATAGGCGGTTCAGACAAGTTTCGTGCAACTGCTGTGTGAAGGAACGTTGTTGATCATCAAACAAGGTGAATGATGGCACAAAGACACCAATTGGACACGTTTACGAAAGGAAGAATCGTTGGAATGCTAGAATCCTCAGGATCACAAACCGAAGTGTCTCGAATTCTGAATGTGGACCAGTCTATGATCTCAAGACAGTGGCAGAGGTTTCAAAGAACGGGAGATGTTACCCGACAACGAGTATCAGGTCGACCAAGAGTCATAACCCCTCGTCAAGACCAATATCTGGTAATAAGTGCGCGACGTCAGATGGGCAGTACTGCCAGAGCACTGGGCTCAACGCTCACAGTCGCCACAGGAATACGAATTTCGAGACAAACTGCTTACAGGAGATTCAATCATGCTGGCCCGTATGCCAGAAGACCAGCAGTTTGCATTCCCATCACGTCTGCGCATAAACGTGCTCGTTTGAACTGGAGTTTGAAACATCAACATTGGAGTGTGGGAAAGTGGGCCAATGTGATGTTCAGTGACGAGTCCAGGTTTAGTCTGAGTAGTGACTCTCAGCGGGTAACGATATGGAGAGAACGTGTAACACGTTTTGAACCAAGAAACATAACGAAAAGACATCATTTTCCATCAAGGGGAGTAATGGTATGGGCAGGCATCATGATGGACGGCCACACAGACCTCCATTTCTTTGACACGGGTTCTGTGACTGCTCAAAGATACAGAGACGGAGTTCTTGAGACTTATGTTCACTTGTTTCGAGGTGCTGTTGGTCCTGACTTCATATTCATGGATGATAATGCGCCATGTCACCGAGCGGTTCTGATTGATGACTTCCTTGAAACGGAAAACATCCAGCGCATGTCGTGTCCTGCGAACTCCCCTGATTTATATCCTATCGAGCATGTATGGGATATGCTCGGGAGACGAATTGCAGCCCTTTCGCACCCGCCAAACTCTGTTATAGAACTGAAGAGAGCTCTCCAAGAAGCTTGGAACCGTTTGAGCCCACAACTCATTCATCATCTCATAGCAAGTATGGTAAATCGCTGTGCAGCTTGCCTGGCTGTCAGAGGTGACCACGCGCCTTATTAAACTGCAGCATCAGTATTTTATTTAATGTTTTCTTTCATTTTTTCTTTAAAGTGTGAATCCTTGCTATGCTCAGTTTTCTTTCAAACTGCTACTTTGGATAATAAAATTAGTTATTATCATTCTTTTGATTTGCTTCCTTATTTTATAACCATTTTACACTCGCATATCACGTTTCCCGCCATTCTGATTTACAGTTCCTTCTTTATTCACATAATTATCAATTATGCTTAACTTTTGGACACCAGTGTATATAAAGCATGTAGCAAAATTAGGGATTCATTTTTCTGTAAACTGTGTGAATACTTTTTTAAAGAAAAACTAAAATGTAGAAGATATTGTTTTTTGTTGAATTTTAGCATGCATATCAACATTTTATTATTTTTTTCTTTAAAATTAATTAAGTTACCGTAAAATCGATCTCTTAAGTTGTTAAGAACATTACGAAAAAAATTCAGGTAAAAAAAATTAAGAATTACAAAAGGAGTAAAATTTTCTTCAACAAATTTAAATTTTTAAAATTGTGTGAATAATATATGAAAAATTTCATTTCGTATCATTTTTTTTAATAGAAACTTTATTTGGACTATAATATAATTTTTAAATTTTATACATTTATATCATTTCTATATCACACATGTACGAAAATTCACGTATTTCGGTAGATCTACATTAAATTGAGTCCCATAGAACAAGTACATGTAGTGCATTTTAATTTCTGTGGTGAACGTGTTGTCTTTGTTGGCAGAAGGAAAAATGCTTCGTCCACTGAATTGCATTTCGTATGTTATTCAAGAAACATAATTAAATATGTTAACCAGGAGTTAACGTGTGATTCTTTAAAGGCTGAAACTGTCAATTTTTATTTATTTTGAAAGAAATATTTTATTATGGATTACTTCGTATCCTCAAAATCCCTACCTGTCTTTATAACAGGTAAGCTAAAAGTTTTATTCCACTGTTTTAAATGAAGAAATTTAGTAGCGTTTCAATTCCAACAATATCCTATCGATGACTAAAATATATAATAATACACATTTAAATATATTTGTGGCAATAGCTTTTTCAGATTCGCAAGTAAAAAAATTGGGGCTTTAGAAAAAAATTAAATTAAAAAATATATTCTGCTAGTAATAGAATATTTTTTAAAATTTAACTCTTGTTTTCACCATGTATTATGTACACTCATATTTATCTAGAGTACGAGAAGGCGGTATCGAAATATTTACTAGAAAAGGGGTGCCAGTTCAAAAATGGTTGGGAAGCTATGGTGTAACCAAACCACACATTGGACTTTTTCTTTGATTCAGCGCCATTGAAGCAAAAAAAAAAAAAAAAATGACGTTGTTCTTTGGAATATTCCCTCGAGTCACCGTTGAATTAGTATTCGTGCCATAAACTGCACAATAAAACTATTAAAACAGACCTATTCAACGATAAAAAAAAGGTTATATTATTGCATTAAATTATTTTTTAGATGAATTTTTAGAATCTGGGCAAACTTTTGGATCACCCTATATAAGTATTCCAAAGAAAAAAATTCCATGTCTTGCATTAAATTTCCACTTTTAGTGTTGTAAACCACTTTAAGAAATCTCTTTCTGTGTTAAATATACTCTATAACAAAAAAAAAAAACGTCGCACCGAGAAAGAGTTGTCCTATAGAGACAAAAATGGGTGGATAGAAAGATTATGTACAGAATAAAAAATGATTCAGATTTCAGAAGAAATGAGTGATTAATTTCAGAGTTACATAGCTACAAAGTAACGAGCTCAATAGGGTGTTGACCCACCTCTAGCCTGGATACAAGTTGCCACACAACGTCGCATAGAGTGATAAAGCACCCTGATGGTCTCCTGTGGTATATCTTGCCAAATTTGCTCCACTTGTCGGGCCAGGTCATCAGCATTCACTGGTAGATGCAGTCGCCTTCCCATCATATCCCAGACATGCTAGACTGGAGAGAGATCTGGCGATCTGGCTGGTCAAGGAAGTATTTGACAAATTGTAAGACAGTTCATAGCGATACGTCCCGTATGTGGTCTGGCATTATCTTGCTGAAAAATAAGGACAAGGTACTGCAAAAGGAAGGGTAGCAAAGCAGTTCTCAGAATGTCGTCGACGTACCGCTGTGTTGTAGTGTGCCTCTAATGACGACTAAAGGGGTCCAACTGTCAAAAGAAATAACACCCCAGACCGTAACTCCTGGTCGAGGACCTGTGTGGCTTGCAACAGTGAAAGTAGAATCGACACGCTGCCCTGGGCGTCTCCAAACACGTCTTCGATTATCGTCAGGACACAGTTGGAAGCGGGATTCGTCGCTAAACACTATACATCCCCAGTCAGCATGATTCCAACCTGATCGAGCCAAGCCCCACTGTAATCTGGCTCGACAGTGTATAGGCGTGAATGGCAGGTGGCGTAGTGATTGGTACGAGCGTAAATTTCGCTCTATAGCCGTCTGTGAGTGGTCATGGGACACTCGTATGCAGGGCGCACGTCTGATGGTTGATAACGATGGATCAGACGCTGTGACAGCTAATCTGATCTCACGATCGTCTGTAGCCCTAGATCAACCGCTACCATTATGACGCTGAAATTTCCATTATCCATCCATTCTTACCAGCATCTTCTAAAGGCTACATCGTTTCGGCCCATATGACGAGCGATTCTCTGATTTGCCCAACCTGCCTCTTACAATCTAATGATACGACCTCTTTCAAACGCTTGACGCTCGAATCTTACGGCGAAACATTTTTTCAGTCGTTGAAAGGTATCTTAAATCGCAAAGCAACAGAAATTTTGACCATCCGATTGAAAATTGCTTCTTATAGACACCTGCTGGGTGCGCAATTCCGATGCGCTGTAACTCCATCTATTCATTCATTGGATACGAAATTTTAATCATTTGCATGTTCGGTACAAATGTCTTTGTATACGAAATTTCTTTACAATTGGGCAACTCCTTCTTGGTGCATCGTGTTTTTTGTTTGTTATAGAGTGTATTTTAAAATAATTTATTTTAACTTCCGCGTTAATAAACTCTGTTGTAACTGTTAGATATTTTATTAAAGCTTATTAATGTTTTTTTTTCAATTTCCAATCATATTTGAGTCTCCAATCCGATTTAAATAGGGGTTTTTCCTTCACTTTCATTGGGGATTAAGAAAATTCTTTACAACGTAAAATTAGTTAAATTGGGTTTTGATTGTATTTACAAGTGATATTTCTCGCTGAATAGTTTATCTTGCACTTTTCACACAGGAGGAACACATGTGAAATTTTAAATAATGCTCTAAGCCGAAAACGCATTGATTCATTTACAATAAAAATTTCCTAATACGTACATATAAAGATGTTTAAAATGGAAAAAAGTTTTGATATAAAACTTGTGTGTATAATATTAAGGTTTAAATTTTGTATCAATTGGAAAACTTAAGCCATTAATTTTAGCAATACATAAAAATAAAATGAACCGAGGTATCGCCATAAGATAGAACTAATTTGAAGCTAGACATTAATTAATTCGATCAATCGTGTTTGAGTCTATCTTTCTGAAGGTATAATTTTTTTTGTCAGAAATTTTGTTTCTCTTCTCATAGTTAAATGAAAAATTGGTAACACCAGCTTTTGCCACCAGATGATGCTTTTACATGCAAATTTTGTGATTTCTTCGGTAAACTAACAGAAACGAAAAGGTGATTGAAAAATGTGTTCCATATTGCATTGACAGCTCTCTGTGTGTGTGTGTGTGTGTGTGTGTGTGTGAGCCGTCTTTTATAAATTATGCTGAGGGTGGCAGAAAAACGCGTCATATAATATAAAAAGTTTATTTTAACAGTAATAATTTTACATTCTATAGAGGGTACTTTTCCTGTTTTTGAAGATATAAATCGGTACTAATAGGTTTTAAAATGTGTATACAATTCTAAAAATAAAATATTTAAATGATGTGTTTTCTTTTCTATATATCCTTCCTTATTATATTTTAATAAGAATTCAATACATAGTATTTTATTCCTTATAAACTCTCAAAAATAGGGTCCAGAATTGATTTTTAAGATTTTTTTTAAATCAATTATAAGACAGTTTAAATACAAATAATTTTGTGAGGTAATATATACAGGTGTCATAAGCAAATATATTGGATGTGGATATTATTTAACATGAAAGCAAATAATACGCATGAAATTTTTTATCCATACTAATTATTTATTAAAAATGTTATTACTTCAATTGAAAAAAATTGCATTGTTAACAAAAACATAGAGTTTTTGTACTGTGTTTATGCTAAAAATATTTTTTCAAAAACCAATATAGCGGTTAACTGAAGTACAGTACATATTTAATTTTAGCAACAATATACATGTGTGAACCTTTCTCAATAATAACAATAAGAAAAATGGAACTGTTAAGAAGACTGATGCCTGTTTGGTGAGATCTAAAAGTTAAATATATTTAGAAAAATATCAGTACACACACACACTCGCTGATTAGGTTCAGAACTTTTCACAGAAAATATTCCGCGTGTAAATTTGATAAAGTGTTTTTAATGAGCTTTGCACTACCCTCTATGTTTTTAAAAGTAATTTAATTTTTTTCTGTATATCATTTTACATATTCTTTCTGATATCTCAAATTAACAAAGTTCTAAGAATTTTACATTTCCCTCGTTATAATCAGGAAAATTTAAATTCACAAAATAATTCCTCTATATTATTGCATTACTCATACATAAGACCTATGAAAGTACAGTTGTCTAATGTTTGAACTTCAGGTTTTTCACAATGGTAATTTAATAATTGAATAAATTTTATATTTCTTAAAACTGATGTAATTGTCTTTATGTGATGCAATTTTAACTTCTCTCGTTTCTGAAAAGAGTTAAAAATACAAATATATTTTCTGGATTGTGTGTACTAAGAGTCTGTGTTTCATTAAATACTTGACATGGATAGTACTAAACTTAGAATATTTAAATGTCAGCAACCAATAAATATATATAAATGATATACCGGAAATCACATATAAAAGTACTAGTTACAGAACAAGACATAAAATATTTGGAATTTTCATTTCTCATATGAGAGTCTATGAGTAGTTTTATTTAATTATGTGTGTGTGGCTCTCTTCCTCTCTCCTTTCTTTATCTCTCGCTCTCTCTCTATCTCTCCTCTATCTCTCTCCTCTATCGCTCTCACTCTCTCCTCTCATTCTCTCTCCTCTCATTCTCTCTCCTCTCTCCTCTCGCTCTCTCTGTCTCCCTCTCTCTCCCTCTATCTCTCCCTCTTCCCCTCTCGCTCTCCCTCTCTCCCCTCTTGCGCTCTCTCGCACACTCATCCTTGACAAATTTGACGTGTATTAGCTTTCTCAACACGATGGGTTTTTAGTGACTCGACAAAAACAATTCCGGCCACGAGTTCCTGACCATGACCACTCGGTTACAGTGAACTTTTAATCCCAAAGACATCCCCAACTGAATCCACCTCATTCTCCAAAATTCCACACAATGATACACGAGAAGTTTGATTCCATCTAAAGTAGTTCTTCATTTCCGCATAAAAAAAAAGCTTTTATAAAATTATTATTTGATGTCACAGCTTTCAATAGAGCACCCTTCACAAAATATACAGCCATAACTTGATTCCCAAAGGGATCTATATCGACCCCCAGGGGTCTATGACAACCTGCAAGGGGTCCACGCAAGCGAAAAAATAATTTGAGGGTCCATGAGGAGTAAATGGGGGTCCACGATAGTGGAATTAAACCAATAAACCAGATTATATCTTTAGTTTTAAAAGAAAATTTAATCAAGTGGTAACCAGATTTTATCTATTTAACATATTTATTTTCTAAATTTAATGAGGTTAATTTGCAGTTATAAGATTAAAGCAAAAATTTTATTCATACAAAAGGACGATTTCGCAGCGTTTTTTTTCCGGAATTAAGCTACAGTAGTATAATATTGGAGGTCACGAATTTTCTCAATTTTTCACAGACAATCTGTCAGGACGTTTCAATCTAAGTTCAGCACTTAATTGCCCTTTATTCAGATTTTGAAACTAGGCTTGAGAAAGCTTTGATCATAGTAACACCATAGCGGGCAATCAATTCATACGGTCACATTGAAAAAAAAATTCTTATTATAATAGGAACTGATCCAAATTTGCACTAACGAAGATCTTAAAATACAGTTTAGAAACGGATACAAGCAATTTTGGTTTTAAAAACACATATCAGTTATTTGTCCCAAATTATGGAATATCGTGAGAAAATTTTTAATTTCTTTTCCTAGTGAGTTTCAGGGCGGTTAACAACCTCCAAAACAATAAAAAAAAAAGGAAAGAAAAAACTGGTCACTACTAACAGAGGTAATTTTGGATTAAAAGGAGTCTCTCTCAGGGGTATTAATTTTGTCTCGAGGGGTGAAAATATGAACAATTTTCAAACTGGTATACTTCTTTTAAATTTAAATTAAATAATTCGAATCTTTTACAAATTATTTACAAAGGATTATGGTTTCAAAAAAGTACAAAATAATTGAAATATAATCATAATTTTAAAAATTATAAGCATATGTAAATAAGGAATAATTTTGTTAAGTAATTTTTGCGTTGCGTATGCTATTTTCTAAAATAGTAGCTTTTGATGTATAAAACTTTATAGAATTATAAAATGTATCATACTCTTTGAACCCTACTAATTTAAGAATAATATATCTTTTGTGTTTCAAAATATTTGAAAAACATTGGAATTTTTTAAAAAAATTTTAAAAATGTAATTTTTTTTATTTTTTAAAAAATATAATTCATTATTCTATTTATTTTAAAATTCTACGGTGTAATAAGGATACATTTAGCTTTATTTCTAGTAATTAAAGCTACTACTTTAGAAAATAGCATGCTCAACGTAGAACTTAATTAATATTTCTAATAGAAAAATTTCTTATTTTCACATGCTTATAATTTTTTTAATTATTATTACATTTTAAACATTTTACACTTTTCTAAAGCCCCATTCCTTTATAAATAATGTGTAAAATATTCGAATTATTTAAATTTATTTCAAAGAGATATATATTTAAATATTGTTTATATTTTCAGCCTTCCTAGAGAAAGTTAACAACCATGAGACCCCAAACCCGACAAGATTGATACCAAATGTTGAAAATTTGTTATTGAAGCACTAGATTCATCTCTCCTATTCAAATCATTTATTTGTTATAGTTATTTTATATGTTAATTAAATTTTAATCAAATTAATTAAAATGTGCTTCTTAGGTTTTAAACATTATACTTCACTACAGTAAGAATTTTAATTCTTTTAAAGTATGTAACTGTATACAAGCGTTCAAAAACACATTTAAGTGGATAAGTTTGCAAAAATTCAATATTAGGTAAGCAGGGTCTACCCTAAACCAAGAAACATGGCAAGTGGTCTATTAGACAGTATTTGAGAACCTCTGGCCTACCATGACCATAAAATAGTATTTATAATATTTTACCGAAACAACAACGCTTGGTTTCTTTTTACATTGAAGAGTATATATGAGCTTGATCTTTTTATGAAGTTTGATTTTAGAAGAAAACTTACTTCACTTACTGTTGAAAATGGATCTTAAAAATATACAAAATACACATTTATTCACTAATTAACTTTTTTTAAATTTATTTATTTAAGGCAGGTCTGGCCAAAACACGCCTCGCCAGGCGATTTTGTATTTCAATCGAAACTTTTCTTTTTTTCGCTCAATGTAACTCAAAAAATTAAATAAATGAAAATTTACATCTTCCATCACACACCTTATAATGCGCAAACGCGCGGCTACACAAACTCCAAATTTATATTTAATATCTACCAACGCGCATCAAGTGTTACTGAAAGAATCGATTTTGCTGGGCAACCTCAACGTCGATAGACTTCATTTGCGTTTTGAATGCTGTTATACATTAAAGAACCAATCCACATATTTTGTTCTTAGTTCCAGCTTGATGACGTGGAACAATAAGCTGGTTCTAGGTTGCTGAAGAAGAAACAGGCTGCGTTGCTATGCAGAGATGCGCTGTCGTTATGTGCAGGAGAGAGGTGTAAGGAGAATTTTTGCGTCGCCCACACTATTTCGATTAACAGATATTGATTTTTTTCTAAAGTATTGACGTTTGAATAAACATTGGTTCCTTGTATACTAGAATTCTGTAGGATAGGTAACTTGCTGATATTCAGTTTTTTTATTCAATTGTAGTATGTGTGTGTTTTCAGGTAATATATAAATGTAAATTCTCTATATTTTTCGGTTTTAGGGGGTTGGTTCCCTATTGCGTATAAATTGAAGGGGTGATGATAAAAGTACAGATATTTGAAAAAAAGTAACATCTCAATATATATATATATAAACCAAGATCCGAAATTTATCCGAAATAATCCAAAATTTATTCAAGTGATTCAAAATTTATTCAATACATTTTTGATGGAAGAAAAATTAAAAATTAGAATAAAAGTTTGATAAAATATTAAATTGATAAAGTTATAAATTTTCCAGTGTGATCTTTACTAACATCAAGTTAAAAAAAATTAATTAAATATTGATATATATTTTTACATAATTGTAATATTTTATTAGAAAATAATAATACTAAATTTACTTAAAATGTTTAAATTATGTAGCTCTGTATAAATTATACCAATATTCTCCAATTAACACACATGTGCTTACATTTTTTTTCATATATTTTAATATGAATCCGAAGGGAAAACAATGTTTTTGACGAAAACATCATGTAGTGATCGTAGGGAGAAATCCAATATATTTATAACTTTTTCAGAATGCAGAACTCAAAATTAATTTGTTAAGTGGCCCCAGTGATACTTAACTGTTCACGGATATTTATAAATGATATAAAAAAATTGTAACCAGTGTATTTAAAGAGCCTAAATGTTAAGCGGAATAATGAGACAAAATATATCGAACACTTCAGTAAATAAATAACTACAGTTAAATCGCATCAAAAAGCACAGTAAAAGATGTTTTCTTCATCAACACAACAACCATCTACCATTTTTCAAAACAAGTTATTCTCTTGCCATGTTTTAAATTTTTTTTTTGAAAAAAATTAAACCATTTTTATTTTATGAAATGGTGAGGAACTGTACGGTTTGTGATTTGATTTTAAGTAACATCGCCCTTTAAAGCAATATGAAGGCTATTGATGACGTCACTTGACTTACGAGGTTCGAGGATGACACTGAACTGGCACCTTTTTCTCTGTACTTTCACACTACGCCATTAGGAGGACTTTGAGCCTCGACAGATTTAACGTGCTTCAGTCCCCCTACACACGGGTCTTCTGTGGCACTAAGGGGTCAAACCCACAACTCGACAACAATGAACACAAGATCGTGGTCACACCTCTAGGCTACCATTGCCATGAAGAACTGTTTGGAAAAAGTTATAAAGGATGTTTTTCCCGATAAAAGCAAATTATTTTCAAGTACAGTAGATCGTCGTTTATCCGAATCAATTGGAACCGGACACCGTTCGGATACGCGATTGTTCGGATAACCGAAAACCGAATGCGATCCATGCATTGTGTTATATTCTTCAGGGTAAAACTAACCCAAACTTTAGCAAAGTTTGACAGCTAAATTTTATGTCGAGGAGGCATAAATATGAAAGCAGTTTCATTAAATATATCTTTGTTTAAATAAGTATAAATTCAGTGTGCTCGTTACTGATGCAGTCAAAATAATAAGTTGAATGTTAAAAACATAGTTCACAGAAAAATAACATTACCAGACTTTGGTCAACCGATTCGAACCTTTCCTTCTATTATTGTCTAACATCTAATAGGACTGATCGAAACATCTTAAAAAAAGCGAAGCAACAAACCAGTTGCATACGTCTAATATGTCTTCGGTCGAAGAGCTTAATCACTTCTCACATTCCGTCTGAAACCGACGATCATATCTCAACCAACTTCGGTCTCCTTAATACTTACACGAGCCAAGTATAAAATAGTTAAATTTGCATTGCAGTTGTTACCAACAACAAATCACAAAACTCGCAAAAAGGTCGGGTTCGAATCCGTTTATTTACTTGAGATCACGGCGCGGGGTTGGAAAAACTTGGACACCATAAGAAATTTATTTTAGGATCCGAACTCTTAGTTCGGATCCTAAAATAAATTTCTGCATGAATCTTTTCCAAATGTCTAACATATTGTATGAAACCGGACACTATACGAATATTGAAAATCATAACATGCGGAAACGTGTTTGAAGAAAAAGCAAAATAGGTGCAAAATGTCGCAGTTTTACCTTGATTGTGGAAAATAATCCCTTATTTTTCGCTCTACCATTGTACACCTTCGTGCTTTCGCTGCAAGGTCTCTGATTCTCTTGAGCAGCAGTAGATGAGTAGAACAGCTCTCTGTTATTCATACCACTCCATAGCTGTCTCTAACGCAGAAAAGCGTCAGAATGTGATAGACCCTTGCTGCTTTCGTTGCTGTTGTCCTCGTCTTCATCTGTTTCATCGTCGACAGGGTCGGATTCTTCTTGCACGGAAGTGACAATCTCGACATCATTTAGCAATTGAAATCCACAGTCTTCTGCATCTCAAGCCATCCTGGTTTCTACATCAACAAAACTCAGCAAAAGAGCACGTATACACCCCTCATTTGGAAACAAACGGACCTAATATTCCGCGCAGATGTTTACGAAATCACACAACCGGAATCCCCCAAATGTCCCTCATCTTGGCTTTTCCCGTCACTTTTGACCTCACTCGAACCAACTGTTGAGAGCATTGTACTGTTCGAAAATGTATTCGGACTTTGGTCCGGATATTTGACGCTCCGGATAATAAACGTTCGGATAAATGATGTTCTACTACATCAATATTTCAGGCCCTACTATGTGTCTACGAACTGATGATATTTTAACTGAAATAGCAATAACTTCACCAAGTAAAATTAACCAATTCAAAGTATAATCTTTAATACTTGATGAAAGTACAGATATCTCAAACACACATATCTCAACTTATGATATTTATTCTCGGTGAATCGATTAATTCGAAGAAAAAGATGAAATGCTAAGTTTTTTTAAGATACACAACTACAGGAAAAGTAGTTTTCCATGCTAGTGAAAAAATGTTTACCTGAAAATTCTTTAAATTTTGAAGCTTTTTCCAGGAACACGTGTATTGATATGAAAAGCAAGAGAGCTGTAAAATTATACATACATTATACGGTGAATCATGATTATTATGGAGAAAAAAAATTATTATTAGCCTTTAAACTTTCATGCCCGAGATTGTCTTGGGCATGGCACTTGTGCTCAAAAATGTCACGTCGAGTATGATACATGGTAATTTTTTAGGGCATCTTATTGTTATACCTGAATACACAAATCAGGAAAAGTGTATTTCGGCCCGAATTACAAAAAGGTCAAATCAAAGCTTTTCAATAAATTATAGTTTTAAAAAATTAAAAAGCACCCTTTGATAGAAAATCGAATTAAGTTGTAACTAAATCTTTTAGTCACCAAATCTGAAAACTGGATCTGAAATTAGTCTCTAGATGCGGGAGGGCATCTGAAAATGGGAAATCATTAATCTTGATGATCTTGATCAAGACAATGGAACAAAATTATTAAATTATTGTATTGTTATCGGTCCTGGACAAGTGAGCAAAGTTTCGAATTAGTCTGACCTTTTAAAACGGGTTAAAATTGAGTTCAAAGCTTCCGTTAAATACTAGTGAAGCTTATAACAGGGTGTTGAAAAGGTAAGATTTTGACGACAAGGTGGAAAGATAAGAATAAGTGAGTGAGTGAATATTAACGTCGCACTGATTAGCAACACGAGGGCTTTTAGCGACGGTCCGCGTAATTTTGAACCATGGTCAAGTGACGCGGACGACACCTGAGCTGGCACCCCTTCTCCTAACTACCCCACCACACCAACGGAGGACGTTTGAGCTCTCGACAGATTTAACGTGCATCGCACCCCTAC
Organism: Trichonephila clavata; assembly: GCA_019973975.1. NCBI lineage: Eukaryota > Metazoa > Arthropoda > Arachnida > Araneae > Nephilidae > Trichonephila > Trichonephila clavata. Next base: position 574,797 of record BMAO01021060.1, on the reverse strand, counting down.
ACGGCGGATCTTTAGTGGTACTAGGATCGAACTCAGGACACGCTAGCCATGATCCGATGCCTAGACCACTCGACCACCGCGGCCGTCGGAAAGATATGAAGGATGTGGGTTTGATGAGCAGTATTCTTGATACTTCGATAATCTCAACCTCAAAAATAAAAATAAAAAGTTCAGATACACTCTAGCTAAAGATTGTTTCTGACTATAATCTAACTATGGATGGTGTAGACTGACTTTTTTTACATTTATTAGAAAAGGTACTCTGGAACTCATTTTTGCTCTATAAAAATGTAGTTGGGAGGGAGAGTGAGAGAATATTAACGTTGCACTGATTAGCAACACGAGGGCTTTTGGCGATGGTCCGCATAATTTTGAACCATGGTCAAGTGACGCGGACGACACCTGAGCTGGCACCCCTTTCCTAACTACCACACCAACGGGAGGACGCTTGAGCTCTCGACAGATTTAACGTGCCTCGCGCCCCTACACGGCGGATCTTTAGTGGTACTAGGATCGAACTCATGACACACTAGCCATGATCCGATGCCTAGAACACTCGGCCACCGTGGCCAATGTAGTTGGGAAGTATACGAGTTGTGACACACAAAAAGAGAGACTGCTGCAATAAATCATTGTACTTACAGAATCAGTTCGCCGTGACTGTGAGGGAATGAGTGAATATTAACGTCGGTCACACTGTTCAGCTACACGAGGGCTTTTGGCGACGGACCGCGTAATTTGGAACCATGGTCAAGTGACGCGGACGAGACCTGAGCTGGCACCACCCTCTCCTAACTACCACACCACACTAACGGAAGGACGTTTGAGCTCTCGACAGATTTTACGTGCATCCCTCCCCTACATAGCAGGTTTTCAGTGGTACTGGGCTCGAACTCATAATGCGCCAGCCACTAGTCCGATACCTTGACCACTTGGCTACCACGGCCACTCTCAGTGGCCTTCAAAGTAGTTCCCTTCAGCATTCACACGTGGTCGCGGTAGCCAAGTGGTCTAGGCATCGGATCATGGCCAGCGTGTCATAAGTTCGATCTCAGTACCACTGAAGACCCACCGTGTAGGGGAGCGATGCACGTTAAATCTGTCGAGAGCTCAAACGTCCTCCTGTCTGTGGGGTGTGGTAGTTAGGAAAGGGGGGTGCCAGCTCAGGTGTCGTCCGCGTCACTGAACCATGGTTCAAAATTACGCGGACTGTCACCAAAAGCCCTCGTGTAGCTGAACAGTGCGACGTAAAAATTCACTCACTCACTCAGCATCCACACACTTCTGCATTCGGTGCTGCCATTGCTGGTAACAGTTCTGGAACGAGGTTTATGGAAGTCCATTTAGGAGATTTTCCGTTTTTCCCTGAACCTCTTCGCTGAGATAGAATGGGTTTCCTTTAAGCAAGTTTTCTCGGATGGAAATAAAAAAAATTGCATGGGGCCAAATCAGACGAAAAAGGAAGATACCCCATCACAGTAATGTTTTGGCTGGTCAGAAACTGCTTGACAGAAAGAGCCATGTGAGCGGATGTATTGTCTTGGTGCCACAGCCATCCCTCCCCTCTCCAATTCTGGCCTTTAATTCCTTATTTTTAACGGTACTTTTATTACTTCATTGTAATAGTGTTGTTTAACAGTCTGACCACTGATGCGATTGGTAACCCACTCATATCACGAACTTTAGCGGTTTTGGTCTGTAATCGCTGACCTTGTGTGCCCAACAGGTTCATCATCTTCCACACCGACTCTTCCCCCCGAAAAAACCTCTTATACCACTCAAACACAAATGCGCCAGACAAAGTTTCATCTCCATAAGCCTCAGTTAATATTTGAAATGTTTTCGTGGCTGATTTCTTAAGTTTCACAAGAAACTTGATGTTGGTTCAACATTTTTCCGGCAGAATGCTGTTGCACGTGTTCAGTCAATGACGCAGAGCTCCCAACTGGCGTGATCGATTAAGGCGAAACTGGCCACATGGATAGAGGAGGTGCATGAGAGAACGTTACCAAAACAGTTGTTGCCAACTCCACTCTTTTTTCAAGCTACACACTAGTCTCGCTTTTTTGTGTCGCATTTTGAATTAGAATTTTGAATCCAAGTTGTAAAAGAGCTTTCACACAAATATAATGATACAGCTTCTCTCTCTCTCTCTCTAAAAAAAGATTCCTGGCAGACTAACTACAATAGATAACCCTGCCCGTCTTATTGAACGACATTTTATATCCCATATTCCACCTATTCTTACGAAACGTCAGCCTCCAAGGCAGTGCAAAGTTTGTTATTCAAAAAATGAATACAAATGGAAAAAAGATAAGAAAAGAAACACGATTCTGGTGTAATGATTGCGAAGTTGGTTTGTGCTTGGAAAAGTGCTTAAGTTATCACACTTAACTGAATTACTGAGCTGCTAATAGGCATTCATTTATATTTATTCTTATTTTAGAAAATAATGTTCCTAAAAGTAAAATTCACCACTGAAACGCTGTGTGGTAGCACCTCAAGCGAACATGCAGTTGCTACAAAACCTTAAAAATATTTATGTATGTAATTCAAAATATCAATTTTGTTTTATATCAAACGGATTTTTTCAATAAAAAAATTTGACAATTTATGTACCCAAATCATCAAAATAACTTGACCGTTAAAGGGTTAATTTGTTATTATATTACTTTTTAACTTATTATTATCAATTAGCAGCAGAAATGTCCTCTGGTTTGGAGAATAGGAGAAAAGTAATTATATATATACACTGCTATTTGTAAAAAATGCAACACCATGAAGGAATCATCAGAATTAAATGAACTTTGCAGAAAAATGAATTATAGGATGTTATGTAAAATAGTAAGGTTTCAGAGCCACCGCGCATGCGTGACATGTGCAGCACCCTCTGAACTGATGCCGAAAGCGTATAAATAAAGGGCTGCAGTGGGACGTTGAAAATAGTTACTGGTTATTTGTTAGAGGCGAAAGCTTAGTGAGACCTAAGTATACCTCCACGACGAAATAAGAAGAAATTCCAACAACATACGGAGTTTGAATGGGTGAGGAGATTATCGGCCTTCGAGAGGGAGGATTTTCTTATCACGCAATAGGAGCTTGCGTGCAGCGGAACAGTTCCACGGTGATGCGAGTTCGGAAGCAGTGGACCGACGAGCACCGAACAACTTGAAAACTGACAGTGGACGACGGAAGGTGACGTCAGCGTGCGACGATCGACACCTGCTCCGCAGGGCGGTGAATGGCCGTACAGCTTCCTCCAGGCAGTTGGCAGCACGTTGGTCATTGCTATAAGTGTACTAATGTCCGCTTCTTCAATTCGTCGACGTCTGCTGCACCGTGGATTGCGTGCAAGGGTGCTTTTATACAGGATCCCCCTCACGGCCAACCATCGATGGCTGCGTCTGCAATGGGCTCAGCAGCACAGAGCCTGGCAAGCTGATTGGCACCAAATTGTTTTTTCAGATGAATCCCGCTTTAGTTTGTGGGACCATGATGGCCGCATTCGTGTTAGACGCTATGCCGGTGAACGCTGCCTTCCAGAGTGCGTTATAGAACGACATAGTGGCCTAACACCCGGAGTTATAGTTTTGGGTGCTATTTCGTATCATAAAAAATCCAATTTGCTACGAATTGAGGATAATCTCAATAGCAACAGGTACGTTCGTGAAGTGCTACAGCCCGAAGTCGTTCCCTTCCTTCAAGGCATCTTTGGAGCTATCTTTCAGCAGGATAATGCACGCCCACATGTTGTAAAGACTTTTCGAGACTTTTGCTTAGCCCAACACATACAACTTCTTCCTCGGCCTGCTTATTCGCCGGATATATCACCTATTGAGCAAGTGTGGGATTTGTTTGGTCGGCATCTTGCTCGTGATCCGCATCCTGCAGCTTCAAAAGACGAACTTTTTCCCTGCATACAAGCAATATGGAATTCTGTTCCATAAGCAGGCATTCAAAATCTGTTTGACTTCATGCCACATCGTATAGCCGCACTTATTGCAGCGTGTGATGGCTACACCAAATACTGATTTCGGACACTTAATATTGTTTTTTGCTTTGAAAATTTCGTCATTTATTCGTGAAAATTATCATTATTTTCATCATTCCTTACTCTTTCCCTATGACCCAGAGTATTGGCAAATGCAGGTGAAGGTTGGCTGGCTGCAAAACTTTGTTTAAACCTGCAATCTTGGTTCCTAAAGCCAGGAGTTTGCTATAGGTAACTACTATGGCTAATACTTCCTACTATCTTGACTAGTTATTTTAGGTTTTATAACTATTTTGTATATATTTATATATAAAAACCATTTCAAAATTTAACATTGCCACAAAGGGGCTGACTTTTCGAAAAAATGGGGAAGAGACTTAATTTTGGTTACATGATTTTAAACTCAAAATAAAATTATTTTTCTAGAATATAAGTAATTAAAAGTGAGAGGAATACTGATAAGTGAATATTTCAATGCACATTTCACTAATACATAACCCCAGCTCTCTCTCCGAGCTCCGTTCAACCAATACGAACACTGTTAAGGGTACCTCTGTGTGTGGTATTTTTTTCTCTCAACTATTTAGTAGTAGTGTCTACTCATCAGAATAATGTTAAAAGTACTAAAATGGCTGTTTATCTTTAACAAAAACTATTTTGATTTTTACCATAAAAAACTCAGATACCTAAACTTCATTCTAATTGTGTTAGTTACTTAACAAACCAATCTATTTTTCATTTTATTTATCCCTTCATCCATACACCGGAAAATATTTTTTTCTCATAGGCAGTTTCATATACATATGCTTAAGAATAATATAGATTATAGAGGTATTAAATTTTTTGAATGATTTTTTTTCTCACTGTTCTGTGCAACAGACGAAAGTTTAAACACTCGAATATTTTCCATGGATCACGATAAAAATTACAAAGACAGTAAAATAGAGATTAAATATCTATTCACACGCTCTTCAACACCCACAATTCAAAGAGAATTCCTAAGAAAAATATTTTTTTTAAATATGGCTATATATTTACGGGTGGAAACAAAGTTGCTTATAAACGAGAAATGAGAATCTGTTGCCAAAATAAAGGAAAATGATTTGCTCTTAGAGGCCTTTTTTTAGTGAATATAACAGGGAAACTTGATCAGCTAAATAAGATTTTGGAAGGGAAAGATAATTTAATAATCCATGTTTGTAATTTCTTCAAATACTATAATAAGTAATTATCGTTATTTCAGTGTTTACTAGGAAATAACATTGTTCGTCATTTTACACTGTTAAGCAACTTCTCAAAAAGCTATAACCTAAGAATTTCTCAAAATATGCTAATGAAATTAAGAAATAACTGAATTTGATTCTTATTTCATAGAATTAGCAAAGTGTGATAAAATGTTTGAAATATTTCCATTTCCGTTTTATGTTGACATGAATAGTGTCAAATGCAGCGCAAATGCAGTTAATCATATTACAATAATTTACTACAATAAAAGAATTTACGTTACATAAAAAGTAGATTTAAGATATTTGGCAGAGTAAGTTGTAAGAGCTTTTGGATCCAAATAAATTTGCGAAACAATTTTTTCGAAGATGAAATTTACAAATAAATAATCACATACGAAATAAACAAGAGTCAATTAGAAATTTAGATAAGATCAATGTCGAACATAACATAAATTTACAAAAATAAAGTGAAAAAAAGGATAAATATTTCCTTGATTAAAATTTGAAAACTAATTATTCGATTATAGTGTACATTACAATACATTTTTATTCATTTGTAAATTTATTACATTTTTAAAAGTATGTTTATCTAAAGTACCGCCCACTGTAGCGTTACTCGTCATCAAAGTGGTCTCTAAAATATTTGGTTCAGTCAGGTTTGATTTAAGAAGTGCAAGAAATATGCGTTAGGGTGGATAGAGGTTGCATGGAGAAAAAAAATATTATTAATTTAAACAAACCTATGGGGAAAAGATGTTCTATGGTGTAGAGAATAGCAAAAGAATAATTAAAAAAGTAATTTTAAAATTTAAAACTAACACACAAAGAATAATTTTCAAAAAATTCTTAATTTTGATTAGATGACCAGAGACTCAGATTACAAATTTCAGTTTACATTATAAATAACAAAAAGGGATTACTATTGATAAATGAGTACTGAGTAGTAAGTAGTGGTTAACCATTGCAATATTTCATAACGTTGAATCAGTCCGATTCAAGCTTTATTTCGTCCTCCGTTTTACGTGCACTGTAAATCCGACTGAAGGTTTTTAAAATTTTTATACGGAAGAAGCTGTTAAATACATCTAATTTTTCTTTTAACTATTTAATAGGTATTCTCTCTCATTCAATAAATATTAAAAAGTACTTAAACACTTCTTTTTATATTTAATAAAAATTGCTTCGACTTTTTACCATAAAAAAACTCAAATACCTAAACTTCCTTCCTTTTTTTCAGTACTTAGCATACAAATGAATTTTTATTTTTATTTTTCCATCACTATATACCAGAGAGCAACCTTTTCACAAAGGATATGTCAAAGGTACTCTAGTGGTCAAGGTCACGAACTCGTGGCTGACGTGTCATGAGTTCGAGCCTAGTACTGCAGTAGCCCACCGAGTAGAGGGGGTCGATGCATGTTAAATATCCCGAGACTCAAACGTCCTAACATTGGTGTGAAGTGAGTGAATATTTCCGTACAACGAGGGCTTTTGGCGACGGACCTCGCATGTAGCTTTATAGTGCGAGGGAAATGTATTTCCCCCTCATTTTACATAGACAAGTTTTGAAATTTTGAAAAAAAATTGTTCGATCCACCCTAATGTGCATATTTTTCAAGCAAAATATATGTGAAAAATCATTTACTGGTTAAAAATAACAATGAATGCATAAATATAAAAGCTTTTTTTCCCATCTTTACTTTCTTCATATACGCAAGTAAACTGTGCGATTTTACTGTACACTGCTTGATATTTCCCCCTTATATCCTAACATTTCTGTAACCTTCTAACCATGGATACTTTTTTAATATATATGATTGAGAAAGATTTCACAATTTCTGACTGAATGAATATTTTCATGTTGTTTCGGACATAAATTGTTCCATTCAGTAGGGGGATTATTTTTATACACCATCATTAGTCTATAATATAATCATAAAAAATTGCTAGAGTAAATGTATAATTCCTGTAATTCGATTGATACTTATTAAAAATTAAGGGAATGTACCAAATAACTCGTAATGAAATTGGTATAAATGTAGAATAATTTGCCCGAATTTACCAAAAAATTTTGAACCTCTTCGAAATAATTATTCAAATTTAAATATTCACTAATAGTTCTATGAAAAACTTCCTAATTTTCTTATAAAATTTTCACAGACGCTAAGTGCAGGATTTCCATAAAAATTGCCAGTACTATTTATATTTTTCTCTTTTCTTAATTTTCATTTTTTCATTCAAATACATAAACTGTAATTTTCATTCAATAAAATATTTCTATATTATATTATAATATTTCTATTATTTACTTTATTTATCAGCAAATTAAACAGTAATATAATCTGTCTTATAATATTCTCAACTAATTTCATATCTAATATCCAAAATAAGTATTTCTTAGAAAAATAATTATTTCTATAAGTACCGTATATTTTTTTGTAGGCGACGAAAAATTTCAAAACTTTCGGTACAAAATATATATTTTAGGAAAAATTATTTTTATTTACCATTTTCTTGGTTATTTAGCATTCTCATGGTTAATTTAATATAGCCTTTGATTGAGTTTCAGCTTTGAAGAAGAAAAAGAATATTTTTATTTTACTGAATTATATTTATCCATTTTTGATATATATATATATATACCTCAAAAACAGTGGCGGCGTTAGGCGTCGGCGATGTCGGCAACCGCCGACGGCCTCGCGCTTGAGGGGGCCTCGCAAAGTTTTCAATTATTTATAATTATTTAAATTAAATTAAAATTTTTAATTATAAAAAATTCTATTTGTGTAATTTTTGTCATCATTTGATTAGCAATAAATCTCGTTTACACATACATTAGTTTAACTATAATTCGGCTTTTTTTTATGTAATTTAACGTTTTCTTGACTGGGAAAAAAGGAGGCCTCGCGAACCCTAATTTCGCCGACGTCCACGCGTGGTCTAGCGCCGCTACTGCTCAAAAAGTACAATTTATTTAAATATTCATATTAAAAGTAAAATATTTAAAATGTACTAGATATCTTCTTTGAATGTGGTAAGGATTAATATGACCATTAAATACAGTCATTGAGACCTCCCCGTTTGACATATTCCCTTTGGAACTAATAAAAGCTGAAAGAATTTTGAAACTAATAATTACGTAAAAGCCTGAACAAAGGAGGAATCAGTTTCATTACATTCAACTAAGTTACGTCAACGAAAAATATTCTACAATCGAAGATACTAAATAAAGGAGCATAAGTGACGCCCAAATTAAATTTTAAGTAACCTTCTGTAGCCATTTCTTTCTGGAAGCTTCTACCCACCTGTTTTTCAGCAGAGCACAAACGCAGCGCCATCTATTATTTAAAAAATAAACTAGATAAAATAAAACAGAGTATCTAAAATAAAAAAACTTTCCGAAAAAATATATCTATTTTATTTATGATTAAGCCACGCAACACAATGTAGCATAGACAGTATGACGTGTAGGGTAAAATAAAAAAAGTTAAGAGAGATTTTATCAAAGTACTTGCATCTAGAGCATGTGCTTAGAAATGGAATAAAATTATACTATTGTCTAAAAATGAAAAATTTATACAAAATATTTCTATTAAAAAATTCCCTAGAATGCGGACATTTTAAAACGAAAAAAAAAAAATTAAGTACAAAACTTTTTTTCCATGACAGCTTTTGCAATATGATGTATTATTTATATTTTAAAATACTTGAATTTATTTCAATTTACTTTCCAAGTATGAAAAGAAAAATAATTAAGCCATAACTAACTACATTTAAAAAAGGTCTAAGCCATTCAATGATTCATTTTTATTCGAAAATAATTCTAAAATTTTTTTTTCTCTAAAGATGTTGGGCAACTAGTGCATTTATTATGTATAATACATTATTTGTACCATTAAATTTCCGACAAAGAAAAAGAGAATCGCATTTATATCAAGTTATTCGAATAAAAACATCTCTTTTAATGTACAACTGAAGATGTATAAATTTCGTTATTCGAACGACTATACATTACAATATTGACGTTTGATTGGAATTCTGTATCTATCCGGAAAAGTAATTTACCTTTTCCGAACTTTCTTTTCTAATAAATTATTCAAAGATAAAATTTCATACTTTAATAAACTATTTCTTTCTAAAAAAAAATCCTTTAACGATGTACGTGTAAATTCATGGATAATAATTTAATACAAAATTTGCTGAAAAACTTGCGGAAAAAAAATTCAAAAAAATTAACCATATTTCTATTTATTCAACATATAGCTAAACTTAACTAAAAATAATATAAAAATGGCTTTAAATAATTCTTTCTATTTAAGATATACTGAACTAAAATAATAAGATACTGATCATTTTACGATTAGTTTTGGAATGAGAGTGAGTATGTGTTTATTAACTCAGGGCCGATTCTAGCAGGTGTGCAGCGGGTGCACGAGGGCGGCCAAAACAAGAGGCAGCCTCATATAGACCAACCGAAATTTTTTTTACAATTTCTCAAAATAAAACTTATAAAGTCGAATAAATATGCTGAATTTTAAATTGTTATTGAAAAATCAAAATAAGTCTCGATTTTCCGATAGGATAAGAAAAACAGAATGTTAGTGCACAGTGTGTTGGTTCACTAGCATTGTCTACTTTTTACACACATCCTTCATTTGATAGCTGGCTATACCGCAATAGAAAAGGGGAGGGGGTATCAGCAACACTGACGACGCACTGTGGATTGATACTTAAAGCAGGCGTCAAATGATTTTTTGCGAAAGTTGCATTACGAAAATATCTACTATGGTTAATATTATCTAAGACATAGGAGTGTTTAAATTCAATATGTACTTGAGTAAATTGAGAGTTTTCCATTTAATAATAGCCTTACAATTTAGAAATACAAAATAGAGAAAAGAAGTGATTTTTCTGCTTTTAGTTTTACGACATAACTTAACTTATATAGTGTTGTTACTAATGCCACCTGTCTGACGTAGTCAGATCGAGGCCCACGAAATTCATCAGGGCATTGGGCTAGATAATACGTCTGTCGTTAGCCGTAGCTTTGAGCAGCATGCAGGTGATAGTACGATTTGGCTTGGTTCCACCCCAATTTTGAGGGAGAACATCCTGGGAGTGGTCAGGGGCGTCCCACCTCTATTCCCCTTCCACCAACCACACGAGAGGACATGCAGCTCGACGGCTATTTAGAGTACCCCCCTGCCGCAAAGGCACTATACATTTAGAAACATCCATGCCTTCTCCGGGATTCGAACCCAGGCCCTACGACACACCAGCCAGCGTCGCTAACCACTATACTGGATGGGCGACTAACTTATATAGTAAAACACTCATTGACAGCATCCATTTTTCTTTTTAGTAATAAATGCTATCCACAAGTAAAAGATATAGTTTCTTATAAATATATTTGGTATAAAAATATTAGAGAAAAAATCTTGCAGCTCATTTCGGTTAAATAATTTTCATTACAAAGCCTGTTTGAAAAACACTCCAATATTTACATAGTATTATTGATGTTATCGAAGTTTGCCGAAGTTCTAAATATTATTTTATAGTGTAGGTACTTTAGAACTAACTATTAAAAAAATTGCGGGTTGTATGTGTTTTTTAAAAAAAATCCCAAAATGTAACAAAATGCCATATAATTAAATAGGAGAATGAAAAGATTCACAGAATAGCACTAAAAACAGAAATAAAAGAAAACATATTAAAAGCTAGTCATGTTCTACACTAAAATACATTTTTCGCGAAAACGTTTAACACAAAAACATACAGCGGTCCCGACAGACTACCATGTATTTTGATGAATTTTTTTTTCTCTTAACACGAAACGAAAATCGAAACAAAACAGGAACATGATAACACGAAAGGATGGAGAAAGATGATATTAAGCAAAGAACCGACTCTTAATGAAATGCTTGAAAAAATTCTGTATTATTGGACTGCCCTACTGTATCATCGGAAGAATTTGTTGCAGTATAAGATGATAATGTGTGTACAGCCCTAATCATGATAGACAAAGACATTCTGGGCTTGTTCAAAGCTCAAAAAATATCATTGATACAGATTTCGACGGGAAAAGTGAAATGAATAATGCAAATTTTGTTCCCAAGCCATCCGAAATGAGGAACATCATGAAAAAAGTATGAGAAGTTATTTAGACGCACATTCGATTGGTGAAACGAATAGCAAAATGGACGACATCAAACAATTTCTGGACAACTTGATAATAAAATAGACAGTGCAATGAAAAATATCAGATGTTACTTTCCAAAAACTCAATAAATGTTTTGTTTTTCAAAAAACTTGAAAATTTTGTATTAAATTTCATTAAGTTCTTGCTAATGTTTGTGTTTTATTGATTTTATTTAAATGAATTTACTTTAATAAGCTTAATTTTGTTGAACATATGTTTTTTTTTTTTGGCAATACTTTCTACCCGAAATTCTTTTAAAACGAACAAATATTTCAGTCCCTTCAGTTTCGTGTAAACCGATTTTCACTGTACATAGATCTTCCCACTTATATGTATACCCTATCACCTAGTTAAAGAGTAATTTCATATAATCTTATCCACTTAGGCCAGTGCTTTTTAAACTTTCAACATTTTCGACCCTATATTTAATCATAATTTCCCTCGCCCCCCTTCCTTCCCACCATTCAATAACAATGTATTGAATTCAATAATGCTATAATTTGACGTTCAAGTTACAGTGCGACTTAAACCTCCTAAGTGCAACGCGTTTTTCAACGTCTCGCTCAGCCAAAGCTTTAACTGCCCCGAACGTACACATAGTTCTTTCCGAAGTACTGTCTTTTCTATGCACTGCTATCTATAAAGTTATTCCAAAGGCTTTGGAATGCAATAAAAGGACCTTGACAGTGTTTGCGAAAGATTTACTTATTTCAGAGGATTTTCTTTATATATTTATTCCTTTTCTTCCCTTCCCCCAATACATCACATTCGTGCGCCAGGTGGAAAACGGTTGCATTGGGGAGCGAATCACGTATTTTTTAATCGCCAGTTAACGGATTAATTATAAACCGTAGAAATTATCAAGATAAGAGTTTATTTTGTATTGTATTACATATGACAAGAGCTCATTGAGTCTTGGTAATTATTAAACTTGTTCTTAACTTAGTATTGGTAAATTAATTATAAAATATATTGTGTATAGTACTGATACATTTATAAGTGTATTACATCATTGTAATTTTGTATTTTTTTCGTATTTTGCTTGTTTACTTTCAGTAAATTAATATTTTTTTTAAAACAACCTTTTGTTTTCGACTTTTCAACATGCACACGTCCTCCTTGTAGAGTTTTTTGCCCCTCTATGGGGAAGCAACCCACAGTTTGAGAAACTCAGCATTTATAGCATTAATTTGCGCTATAGATATCATTTCAACCCTTGTATTATATTTAGTAACAGGGAAATGTGTGTCCATGTATCTTTTTTTTATTTTTTTTTAACACAAATGTGAAAATCAAGGTCCATTGTAGCTGCCTACAGTCGCATTTTATATTCTGCGTTAATTTGATTTTGTTGCCACATAGTCAAGAGAAATGTTTATAACATAAATACGTTGCTCAATATGGCATTTAAATGTTTATAATTGTGTGTGAAACTTTTATGTATTCTGCAAATTTCAACCTCTAAAATTTAGAAGCTCTTCCTGTTTAAATGTAAGTTTTAATGTTGAATCAGTTGATAAGTCAATAAGTTGTTTCTTCCCCTTCATTGGTAAGCCTTCTGATTTATGTATTCTAGCTTAGTTTTCTCCTCTGAGAAATGTTATTTTAAAAGTGTTAGGTGTGCAAAACATTGCAGCGAGTATAAAATAATTTTGTGGAACCCTGGTTCACACACATAAGCAACAGAATGCTTATAATCTAGGTTTGCTAATCTAAATGTTTTAATATTTTTTTGTTATGTTACAATAAAAACTGCAGGAAATTACTGAAAAAAAGGTTTAATTTGGTTTAAATTTCCTCGTATGCCCCTCTTTGAGAAATACGATTTTAGGTTAGTAATTATATAAAATCCACAGAGAACATGAATCTATTTTGCATACATATTTACTTTTCTTTTCGAATTTTTATTTTGAATTGTGGATCCCTGGATATGTTTGGCGAACTCCAGGGCTCAGTGGAGCACAGTTCGAAGATTGAAGTAGAGGTCGTTTTGGCGTTGTGAGAAAGCACTGGAGGGAAAATGTGATATGGGAGGGAAACCACCAATGTTTTGAGAAACAGAGGAAACAAACGTGTTTTTGCACCTTTTTCTTTTAAAGAAGTAAAATATACGTATATTGTACACACTATAGATGACTCACACTACAACCTGCGAGGTCTTGTCCTTTTTAAGGCAATGGTGCCTAAACATGCGCTGATGCATACATCAGCGCATTTTTCCCACGATCACCTTACGAAGACAATATGCATTTACTTCTAATTTAAAAAAAAAATCTGTGAAGAGGTTCTTCTCTTATGGCTATCTTGTTTTTGAAATGGTCGTGCAGTCAGAAGTTTCTAGTCAAAACAAACATTTCTCTAACTAAGTTCGCATCATCACACCATGACTATTTTGCTTAGGCAATTCCACTAAATAATAAATAATAATAGATGATGATTTGTTTTCATAGTAATTTTCTCACTAACGTGATATTTCACAGCCGTGCTATTAATCTAAGTCACAAATGGACCAAAAACTTTTACTGGTCTAGTTAAATTAACGTAGTTTGAGGCGGTTTGAGATAATGGTGTCACCTATTTTTGACGCTTCATAAAAAGAAAAATATTACGAACCACTCTGAAAGAGTTATATCAAAAGATGGTACACTGAGCGGCAATTTCAAAATGTTACAACACTTGTACATTCCTATCCAAGTAGAACTTACAGTATCGTTTCAAAATTTATATTTTAAGTCAGCTTATATACTTTTGACTGATTCATAAGGTAGAAATAATAATTAGAACTATATAGACGAATTCTTTTTCCAAACGTAGAATATTTTTCAAAATGATCTGAGATATATTTTTAAAAATTTAACGTCTTGAAACACACAATCCCACATTAAAAAAACATTGATTTCCTCTCAGTTTGAACATTTCAAATCTATGCATATTCATATACTATGTAAGTTATATCACTGGAAATATTTCTATATGCATGTTTATCTTTTAGCTTTCTTTTATATACTGTTACCATGTTTATAAACCTTTAAACGAGTACTAGTTTTCAGCTATTGAAAAGGTCGTTGTAGCTTAGTGGTCAAAATCACGGACATGTGGCCGGCTTGTCCTGAGTTCGAGCCTAGTGCTACTGAAGACCCGATGTGTAAGTGGACTGATGCAATTAATTCTGTCGGGCGCGCGCGTGTGACTCATATATCCTCCCAATTACGTGGTGGGGAAGTTAGTATAGAGGGGCTTGCCATCTCAGGTGTCACCGTCGTCACTTGACCATGGTTCAAAAATACGAGGTATGTCGCCAAAAGTCCTCAAGTAGCTGAGTAAGGTGACGTTAATCTCTCTCTCTCATTAAGGTCATTCATTCAGCTATTGAAAGATTTTTTTCTTAAGAATTAGAATGAGACTCATCTTTATGCTTAGATATCCTAAAGTATAGGCCCTATTTTATTCAGTTTCAGATTTGGATACGTAACTAAACTATACCTTATCATAAAAATGTATATAAATATGCATTTTTATATTATATGAGGATCATCTTTCTGTTTAGATACTCTAAAGGGAGCCATATTTTATTCAGTTTCTAATTTGGATATGTAACTAAAATTATATAATGCCGTATCATAAAAATATATATTTAGTTATATCAAAAAGTTTAAAAATATACTGTACGACAATTGTAGTTTTAAAAAGGCTTCATATCGAGTGTACTTATGGATTAATATTTTAAATTGATAGAAATATAGGGATTTTAAACAATACTTGTCTATTAAAAAAATATTTAAAATTTAAAATACATGATATCTAATGAAAGAATTTTTCGTCTGCATGAAAAACTAATTTTTATACAAAACGTAAATTACATCTGAGCGATATTCCACCCTTTGATATATCACAGATTGACTTGTTACTACCCATATAAGATTCTGAAACATTTTTCAAAGATGAAACTTACAAAAAAATAGTTACACACGTCATTAACCTATGCCAATTTAGAAAACTAGCTAAGAAATATTACATTGAGCATAACAAGATTCACAAAAATTAAGTGAAATAAAAGAAAAACAAATAATTTATTAATTAAGATTTGAGAATGAATTATGTTAAATTATAATATAACAGTACAATTTTTATTCATTTTGCACTCTTATTATATTTTTGAAAGTATGTTTATCTAAAGAGTAACCCACTGCAAATTTTCTCAACATCAAAGGGGCTCACAATTAATTTGGTTCTGCAAAGCTTGATTTAGAAGTCTTAAAAAATGTGCATATATATTTTTAAACGAAATGTATGTGAAAAATCATTTACTGGCTAAAGATAAATTATGAATACAAAAATATAGAAATGATCATTTCATTTTCGTATTTAATTTCTTCATGTACGCAAGAAAATGTAGTGAATTTATTTTGCACTGCTTGTATTTCAAGTTTTTTAACTTACGTTTCTGTAACCTTCTATCTATGGATACATTTTCTAAGACATGTGATAGATGAAAATTTCAATTTCCTAATCTTCATTTTTTTACGTTATAACATAAATTTTTTTACAAGTATTATTTTTTACTCTAATATGTTTTAATATTATTCTCAAGAAAATGCTAAAGAAATATATTCTATTGTTAATTATATTTTAAAATTAATAGAATGCTTAAAAAATTTAATATACTATCGAAGTGAGATGTTCAATTAAAAGAAATAACAACTCCGGAACAGTATTCAATTTAAATATCACATAAAAATCAAGAATTTTTAAAAACTTTTTGTAAATTAAAAGTAATGGTCAGATCCTACGGATCCACTAGTCTCGCCAAAAAAATGCAGTTTAGGAAAATAAATTATGTTTAACATTTCCTATTTTGGGCTATTAAGTATGGCCCAATTTCAGCTTTGTAGAAAAGAAAATTTTTGTTTTAATGACAAAAATATTTATCCATTTTTTATACCTTAAAAAAACTCTCAATTAACTATAAATATTCTAATACAATAAAAAAAATACTTAAAATATACTAGCTATCTTCTATAAATGTGGTGAGGATCTTGTGCGATTATATATGTTAATAACCTGCGCCTTAACCTCCCCGTTTGAATACCATAATTCTATCTGAAACTAATAATAGCTGAAAGAATTTTGAAACCA
This sequence comes from Trichonephila clavata, assembly GCA_019973975.1. Lineage (NCBI taxonomy): Eukaryota > Metazoa > Arthropoda > Arachnida > Araneae > Nephilidae > Trichonephila > Trichonephila clavata. The sequence goes on along the minus strand of BMAO01021060.1, from coordinate 558,245 downwards.
ATAATTACATAAAAGAAAGAACTGTACAAAAGAGTAATCACAGTTTAACTAAGTTACTCCAATGTAAAATATTCTTATATTGTAGATACTGCAGATAGAACCCGAATGACTTCCGAATTAAATTTTAAATAACCTACTACCGCCATTTTCCCGAAAGTTCTCCTTTCCTGTTTTCTTGTTCCTGGGCAAAAAGTGCATTTATTATGAATAATAAAATATTTATGCCATCAAATTTCCGATAAAGAGAGAGAGAATCTCCTTTATCAGGTTCTTCGAAAAGAAACATGTCTATTATGTACAACTGAAACTGTAGAAATATTGAAACTGCATAATCGAATGGCTATACTTTATAAGATTTACGTTGGTAAAGTGATTGGTATTCTGTATCTATCCGTAAAAGTAAGTTACTCACTTCCCGATTTCCTTTTCTAAAAAAACTATTCAAAGATAGAATTTCCTACTTTAATAAACTATTTTTTTAAATCTTTCAATGATGTTTGTGTAATGCACAGATAATGATTTAGCACAAAATATACTCAAGACTTACGAACAAAATACAGTCAAAAAATGAGCCTTAACTCTATTAGTATACTAAGGGCTTGACTAAAAATAATATAAAAATGGCCTTAAATAATTCATTTTAAGATATACTGAATTTAAATAATAAGATTGAGATCATATTTTACGATTAGTTTTGGAATAAGAGTGAAAGAGTGTTTATTAACTCATACTATGGAGCAACACAAGGACAATTGTCGACGGACTTCATAATTTTGAACCATGAATAAGTCAAGAGACTTGTTATTAGATCATTATCTCAAAGGAATCTAATTGTTCTACATAAATATTAGGTATTTCCTTTTAAATGAAAAACTTAGATTAAATAGAAGATTATTTGTTTTCATTTTACATATATAGTTTAATATTTTTTAATCTCCTCTGGAGGAGGGAGGAGGGAGCGAAAAAATATCAAACAAAAATGAGTAAATCTTGCAAAGTAAAAAAGTTTCCTAAGTATGGGTACACAATTTTTAATGGGCATAATCACTCCAATTAATGTCATATACTCATTTTTAAAATTAGGAGCATTCCGGGTCAACATGAAGATAAAATCTCTCGTTTAGTTCATAGCTCAGTTTTCAAGAAACATTGTATTAAAATTTTTCTTATACGCTATTGAAACATCATGAGCAATATATGATCCAAAGGGAAATTAAGTACAATATAGTACTTAATTACGAGGTCAATGAACGCCCTATTCTAAGCCATTATGATATCTTTGTACTAGCACTCTCAATGGAAAAATATGTAAAAGAATTCCAGACATTCGTCAACTTAGACGAGAAAAATCCTTACTTGAACATTTTCTGATAAAGATTTAAATTTTATTCTTCCTTTCTTATAGACGCATGCTGCAAAAATATATTATGTAGTGACTAAAATTATATTATAATTAATAAATTATATAAAAGTGTTACGTATTTTCTTAAATCTTTAAATTTCAATAGTGTCAATTGTTCTTACGAGTCGTCAACAGAAAACTATAACCATGCACAGTTTTAGGTTTATATTCAAGTTGAAAACTTATTTCAACACACTAAATTATCTAATTTTATTTTAAAATATAGAATTTTTCTTTTTTTATGAATTCTTCATCATATTAGATGTATTTAATCACACACACATTATTATTATGTTTGATATGAGCCATTGTTTACGCTTTAGGATTTAAAATACTCTACAAGAGAAACACATATAGTAATTACTACTATATTCTCTGTGGGTGGGGGGAAGCTGAGCGCTCACAAATGTAATAAAAGAAATGTATATATTTTTTCTTATAAATATGAAGAATTTTTTGTATCTATTTCGTAACGGTCAAGCTGTGTAGAAAGCTCTGATTCTATATGATCATTTTATTTTTATAGCTTTAATTAAAATACACATTTTGATATAAATTTCAAGTCTTACCTTACCTCCAGTGTCATTCCTAAAAGCACATATGCTCTCTGTCTATCTATTTATACATATCTGTCGATTTATCTGTGTATCATAATTATCATTTTTATTCCAAAGATTACAAAAAGGTATCACATTTTTAGACAAAATAATAATGTAGAAAATTATTGCCCAATAGTTAAATATGAGTTTATTAAAATATGGAAATTGGTTATATCCTTCTTATGATTGTGTCTTTTTCATACATGTAAGTATGAGTAGTAAAAACGTATTTTATATATTAGTTATATATTACTGGAAATATTTCTAGAAACAAGTTGTTTTTTTCAGCTTTCTTTAATATACTGTTTGCATGTTTATAAACCTTTAAACGATTATTAGTTGAACGATTGGATTATAGTTTGATTACTATTGAACGACTTTTTAAAAATTAGAATGTGGTGGATATTTCTGTTTAGTTACCTTAAAGAAATTAATATTTTATTCAGTATTAAATGTGATACGTAACTAAACTCATTTATATACATCACAAAAATGTATATAAATGTACACTTTTATGTTATATCGAGAAAGCTCAAAAATACAATTCTATTTTTAAAAAAGTTTCATATCGAGTGTTCCAGAGAATTCAAATTTTAAATTGATAGAAATGTAATAATCTTAAGCAATTTTTGTCTCTGGAAAAATAATTTTACAATACATAACCCGTTTAGGACCAAGATATTTTCTTTAAGCTAACCATTCAAAATTAAATACAATATTACTGTAATAAAGTACGCCAAAATTATAGGTTTATAATCATTCAAATTCATAAGTTCAATTCAGATCACACCGGAGTGATCACTCAAACGGAAAAATGAATCTCACATAAGATACCGTGTTCCTGAAATGATATATTATGTGATCATGGTCCTAAAGGATATAATATCTTATAAAATATTTTGCGTCTAAATGGAAAATGATTTTACAAAACGTAAGTAACATCCAAGAGATATTCCGAATTAAGATATTTTGCAGAACGAGTTGTTAGTGCTTTGAGACCCAAATAGTCCTGAATCATTTTTTCAAAGAATAAACTTACAAAGAAATAACTACATACTTCTTAATTTATGCAATTCATAAAACAACTAAGACGTACACATCGCATAAATATAGATTCACAAAAAATTAAGTGAAATACAGAAAAATAAATAATTCATGAACAAAGATTTTGAGTATTAGTTTTGTTGAATAATACTATTAAAATACGGTTTTATCGTTTTGTATTATACATTTTTAAAAGTTCATTTCTCTCGTCATCAATGTGGCCCTGGAAACAATTTGGTTCAGTCAGGTTTGATTTAAAAAGTTGCAAAAATAAACATATATTTTTAAACGAAATATGTGTGAAAAATCTTTAACTTGTTAAGGATAAACTATGATTGTGTAAGTATAGGAATTACCATTTCATTTTCACGTTTATTATTTTTTTCATATACGTAAGAAAATGTAGGGAATTTATTTTACACTGCTTGATGTTTCGTATTTCTTTACATTTCTGCAACCTTCTATAACCAGTGATCTATACTCTTTAAATATATGGGACAGAGGAAACCACAGAATTTTAATTTCTCACAAAATCTTCCAAGATTTTTTGAGTTAATGCAGACAAATTATTCTACTCAACTTGGTGATTTGTTTTAAGTACACCATCATTTGTGTCTAAAATATTATCATTAAAAAACGGTTACAAGAATTACATAGCTCCTATGGTTCAATGACATTTATAAAAAAATTAATGGATTGCCCTAACGAAACTCGATATTGATCCAAATGACACTGAATTTACCAGAAATTTTAAACCTCTTCAGAAAATCTTTATTCAAATTTAACTATTCACACCTAAAGTTCTATGAACATTTTCCTAATTTTCCTATTTTTTTTTCATAGATGCTAAATTCTAAATATCTATAATCATTTTACCAATGTTAACCCTTTTTCTCCTTTTCTAATTTTCGCTTTCATTCACTACATTAACTGCTACTATCAAACTTAAAAACTCCATTATTTGCTTTGTTTATAAGCAAATAAAAGTGGAATAAAACCTATCTCATCTAATGGTATGTATAATATCCAAACGAAAAATAAGTATTTCTAAGTACCGTATATTTCTCTGTGTAAGCCGATAATTTTTGGAATTTTTGTAAAGTGAAAGTAAGGGGGCTTGTATACGCGCGGATCCGCGCTAGTCTGATGTGGGGGTGGGGGGGGGGGAGTATTTTTGAAAAAAATATTTGATTTTGCATTTTCCGTTTCCACATGTTGTCTCTTAGGTTTTTAAATTCGGCCTGTTATTGAATTTCAGCTTTTAGAAACAGAATATTTTTATTTTAATTAACAGTATAAATCCATTTTTTAATACCTCAACAAATTTAACTAACTACAAGCATTCATTTCAATTGTAAAAGTAATTTAAATATACTAGAGATATCTTCCGTGAATGTGTGTGTGGGGTGGGTGAGGATCTCTGATGTAATTAAATATATTTTTAACATGCTCGTTAACCTCTCCATTTAATAGCATAATTCTCTATGAAATTAATAAAGGCTGAAAGAATTTTGACACTAATAATTACATTAATACAAAAGAGTAATCAATTTAAATACATTTAACTCTGTAACTCCAATTCAAAATATTCTTATTTCGTAGATACAAAAATAGAGAGCCGAGTGACGCCCGAAAAAAATTTAAACCCATTTTAGCCATTTTTGTGGTTCTCCCTTCAAGTTTTTGCAGCCACACACAACCCAACGCCATCTATTATTACAAAAATAAACTAGATGAAATGAGACGCGGTATCTGATATCAAAGCTTTGGGGGAAAAAAGGGTATCCGTATTCCTTATATGAATAAGCCACACAGCACGATATAGCATAAGCAGTAGACATTTAAGGAAAATTTATGCGGTTAAAAAAAATCCCGATTAAGTTTTTGAACCTAGAAAATTTGTTTTGAAATTCTGAAAAGTATTACTATTGTCTAAAATTTAAGAATTTTTTATAAAATATTTCTTTAAAAAAATAAAATGAAACTCTCCAGAACACGGGTATTTTAAAATGAGAGAAATAACAATTCTAAGTGCAAAACTTATTCTCCGAAATAACTTTTCATCATGATTTCTTATTTATATTTTAAACTTTATATGTTTGAATATACTCCAGTTCCCTTATCAAATAAACATGTAGAGAAAAAAGATTAAAACCATTATTAACTACATATAGCAGAGTCTAAGCCATTCAGTAATACATTTTTACCCAAAAAAAAAACTACTTCGAAATTTTTTTTTCTCAAAAGATGTGGGCAAATAGTGCATTTATCACGTATAATACATTATTTATACCTTCAAATATCCAACAAAGAATCTTATTTATCAAGTTCTTCGAATAGAAACATGTCTATTATGTACAACTGAAGCTGTATAAATCTCATTATTCGAACGGCTATACTTTACAAGATTTGCGTTGGTAAAGTGATTGGTATTCGGTATCTATCCGTAAAAGTAAGTTACTCACTTTTCCGGAATTTCTTTTCTAACAAACTATTCAAAGATATAGAATTTAGTACTTAATAAACTTTTCTTTTAAATCTTTCAACGATATGCATGTAATTCAAAGATAGGATTTTAGCATAAAATGTACTAAAAACTTACGAGCACAAAAATATAAACCATATTTCTGTTGATACAATAATTAAGTGCTTGACTAAAAAATCATGTAAAAATGGCTTTAAATAACTTATATAACTTAAGATACATTAGATTAAAATATGAGATACAGTATATTTTTATGACATGTGCTACGTAATGATAGAGTGAGTGAGTGTGTTTATTAACGTTGCACTATTTTCGACGAACCTCTTAATTTTGAACCTTGGACAGGTTAAAATGAGATAATAGTTTTAATATCAGTATCTCATAGGAATTTAATTGCTCTACATCAATATTTAAATCTTATTATTTAAATGAAATATTTGGATTGACTGAAGAATGAAATATTGTTTTTTTTTTTTTTCATTTCATACATGGTTTAATTCTCTTTAATCTTCTCTGAAGAAGGGAGAAATGAGTGAAGAACAATCAGTCAAGAATGAGTAAATCTTCAAAAATAAGAAAAAATTCGTAAGTACAGGAGCACAATTTTAAATGCATATAATTACTCTAATAAACGTCATGTACTCACTTTAAAAATTAGGAGCATTCCGGGTTAACTTGAAGAAAATACCTTGTTTTAGTTCATAGCTCAGTTTTCAAGTATTATTGCACCAGGAATTTTTCCTATAAGCTATTGAAGCATCATGTTCAGTATCTGAGCGAAAAGAAGACTATATAAAATATCGTGCCTAATTATGAGGTCAGTAAGAACCCTACACTCGACCATTATGTTATTTTAGTACTAGGCCTCTCAACGAAATTTCTTTAAAAATTCTTAAAGATGTTCGTGAGCTTAAATTAGAAACGACCATCTCTTTAAAACTATTTTCTGTGATAAATAATTAAATCTTATTCTTCCTTCTTTTTTTTATAAATTCACGCGGATAATTGCAACAGCTTTTCTTAACTGTAATAAGAAATTAAGATTATTATAATAAAATAATAACATAATAACATAATTAATTAATGTTATGTTTTTCATATACTTAAATTACAATAATGTTAAATGTTGTTATTATTAGTCGTATGAAGACAAAAACGTAACGAAACGCAGTTTTGTGTTTTTGTTCAGAATGAAAGTGATATCAGTTATTATACTCTAAGCAATCTAATTTTACTTTAAGAAAGGAAAATTTACTTTAAAACCTTCTTCATATTAGATGCATTTAATCTTTATTATCACATTGGGGATATGAAGCATTGCTTGCGCATTGTGATTTAAAATACTTCAAGTGAAAGCACATACACACAATTACTACTATATTCAATTTTTTAATATAGTATGCACGTGTGTATTTCGTAATGGTGAGTCTGTGTAGAAAGCTCTGACTCTATACTATCATTTTATTATTTTAATAGCTCTATAAAATACACGTGGATATAAATTTCAACTTTAATCTCACCTTTTTGGCAGGTGTGTGTACGCACGCTCCAGTGCAACTTCAATAAACAAAAAAAATCGCATAGTTTTTCATAATTATTAAAGCTTTACAGTAACTATTTTAACTACGGCGAAGATTTGTGGAAATCTTTGTGTGTGTCTCTTTGTATAATGAGTTTATGTTTTTTAATGGTTCTAACTTAAATACAGTCACAAACTTTAATCTCCCTTCTAGTTTTTTTCATCGTAAGACAAATGCTCTTTCTCTCTGTCTCTATCTAAATTATATATATAAATTTTCAGTGGTTTTATTAAATTATAAAAAAAAGCAAGTGTGCCTTTTGGGATGCAACGTGGATATCTTACTCAACTTAAAAAAATTAATTTTTTACAGACTGCAGTTATAAAAAATTAGTAGAGTAAGTTCAATTTTTAAACATCATGGTATTTAAAATTGTTCGTTGTTAAAGGGTTTATGGAAGAGTTTTTGAAACTTTGGTTTTTGAGGTTTATAAGACGATGACAAAATAGGTTATTGAAACCTGTTTTAACTTTCTAATTTGTATTTTAATCATTATCTACATAGAATTCTAAGACTCGTTTAAGTTTTTCAAATGGAAGTTAGTAGCGATTTTTGAATGTCATGAAAAAGACGAGAGATCTATTCTGTGCTGATTTGAAGTAATAACGATTGATCATAATGTACCTTTCAGTGTTGTATTAAACAACATGGAGGCCCCTAGGCAGTCGAATTCTCGGGGCCTGTAGCCTAAAAATTTTATTACACAACATTTTACGTATATATTTCATTGCACAAATAAAAAAACAAATTATCAGTAAATTGAAAATATATAACTAAACAATAATTATTTATTAGAATCTGTAATAAAAAACTAACTCTTGAAATAAAAAAAAGCTAAATATTTGGTTTTCTCAATTTTTTGGGGCCCCTAAAAAGCGTGGGGCCCATAGGCAATTGCCTACTCCGCCTAATGAATAATCCGGTTCTGGTACCTGTGACGATTCAGATGAGGCCGTGGTAGCTTAGTGGTCAGGGTCATGGACTCGTACCTAGCATGTCGTAACTTCGAGCTTTGTGCCACTGATGACCAGCCGTGTAGATCGGCTAATGCACGTTAAATCTGTCGATGCTTAAAATCCTCCTGTTGGCGTGGTGGGGAAGTTCGGAGAGGGTTGTCAGCTCAGATGTTTTCTCGTCACTTGACCATGGCTCAAAACTACGAGGTCCATCGCCAGTGGCCCAAATGTTACTTTATAATGCGACAATAATAAACATTCCATCACGTGACGATTTAGATAGTTTGTAATTGGATAAGAGAGTTCTCTTATTGTTGAAAGAAATTTATTCGAATAGTCCTGAAACGCGAAATACTCTTCAAATATATATTCGTCCCGAGTAAAAACAAACATTTAAATGAAATTTTCTTTGAAACAGGAACTCTAAAAAAATAATGGTGAAATATTCATTAAATACGAGTTACACAAAATTGTTGAAATAGAAGTTACAGTATCGGTACAGAATTTATATTTTACTTTAGTTTATAAGAGTTAGGCTAGAGAGTTATAAGAGACAACTTTCCTGAGATTTATTTTTCCAAACGTCGTCTACTTTTCAAAATAATGAAAACTTCTTTTTAAAAATAAAAATATATAAATAAATCTGTAAACTTTATTTCGCATTTAAAAAAATCCTTTTAAACTTCTTCATTCAATCTTTTCAAATACATTCTCTTTACTTTTTATTCTAAAAATTGCAAAGAATTTGCACTTTCTTACATTTTTACGTAGGTAAAAGTATTGGACAAAAATTAAATACAAGTATCTTAAAATATGGAAATTGGTTTCATCACTCTTCTAACTGTGCCGTTTTTTACTTATAAGTATGAGTAGTAGGCATATACGTATATTATGCTTCAATTATATTTCCAGAAATGTATTTCAATATGCAAGTTAATATTTCACAGTTTCGTTTAAAACGCTGTTACCATCTTTATAAACCTTTAAACAATGAATAATTTTCATGCATTGAAAGAATTAGTTCATTATTCAAGAATTAGAATGAGGCTCATTTTTCTGTATCCTTACGTAGACCATATTTTATTCAGTTTCAGATTTGGATATGTAACAAAATTATATATTAGAGTATCATAAAAATGCTGATGTAGTTATATCAAAGAACAAAAATATGACAGTTCTATTTTTAAAATGTTTCATATGGAGTGTTCTTTCGAAAAATATTTTAAGTTGATTGTAATGTAGTAATTTTAAACAATACTTGTCTGCGAAAAATATTTAAAAAATTACACAGTACATGTAATATTCTAGAGAAAGAAACGTGAATTTCCAGACGCATTTCAAGGAAGAGGAGGAGAAAAATTCTTGGAAATTTGCTCTGCATTCAGACAACGCCATCTATGAATCAAAAGATAAACTAGAATGAATGATACATAAAAATTAGTAACTCTTGGAAATAAGATCCGTAAAACATTAAAAATAACAAATATAACGGCTTTGATATAGCAAATTGGAAAAAAATTTCAAATCTGATACCTTTTTACATTTTTCAACCTTTGCTTTAAGTTTCCCAGATTTAATTGCTTATCTTTATTTTATGAAATGTTTAATAAAAAAAAAATCTTTTTATGAAAACCAAAGCAATTATTTAACGTAGAAATTTTATTTTAAAATGTCTAGTCTCTTAAGTAATGGTTGAAATCAGTTTAAGGCTTAGTTCCCCGTTATTTATTTATTTATTTTTGATAATTTCGAAACATTTCTGCGTTTCTACATTTATTTCACAATTTAAATTTTTCACCTTTCACCCCTTAAGCTTACAGTTCCAAACACATTTTTCCTGTTTTTCTTCACTTTTCCACACTTTGATAAATTGTTAATAATCTACATTCAAATAGTAATATCATCCGTTTGATTTTCTTTAAAATAAATTTAAATATACATGGACAATACTTAAAGGCTACATAAAGCCCAAATTTGCTGAAACCCCACATATATGTAACAGCATTCTTGTTTATATAATACCCAATGCTCTTGGAAGATATGCAGTGACCAAATTCTGAATGTTGACTTCTGAATGTCGTAGCTTATCTAATTTAATTTGAACTGACTGCAAGACTTGACCTCGTAATGTGTAATAATGTGAAGCACAAACGAGGGCTATTCATTTGAATCTATTATACATACTAATAGATTTAAATAGCAGTATCCACTAGAGCCTCGAAGTTTGATAGCTAGTAACTAACATTTAAAATGATTGGTATCCTTAATAAGTAGATGTCTAGGGATATTTTACTTTGTTGATTAATGTTTTGTTCATGAACAAGAACAGAGGCTTCAAAATCTAGATTAAATATCCGCACAAAGCTCTCGTCTTACTTGGATATAAATATAGCTCTATTTTCCGCACCACTTAACTATTATATTATTTATGATAGCATTAGAAGCGGCTTTGTATTTCAGATTAAACTGATGATCTAAAACGTTCATCTTATCTTCATGTGATCTTTCACAATTGAGGATTAACAAAGCCACTTGTTATAGAATTTATTTTTTAATTTTATAAGTACTTCTTGGATACATTTAGCAAATAAGGATATCTCAACAATAATAGATATGCTTCAGTGAGTGAGTGTATGTGTGGGAGGGGGGTATTAACGACGAAACTCGTAACTTTGAACCTCGGTCAAGTGTCGAGGACAATATCTGAGCGGCACCTACTTTCCAAACACCACACCACTCCATTGGGAGGACTTTGAGCGTCGACAGATTTAAGTACATCAGCATCTTTACACAACGGGTCTACAGCTTTTCACAACGGACGACGCAGGCACTAGATGTGCTTCAGAAATAACAAAACAGTTTACTGTAACCCCCTTAATTGGTTTGCCCGTACATCATACGGGCTACCGAAAGCTAGCCACAACTGGTTGGTCCGTACGCTGTACGGGCAATGATATTTTCTCTATTCTAAATTTGATTTGCGCATATTTTTAATTCTAATTGTTAGATTATTAGTGCTACTGATTTTAAGGGGTGCAGTTTGTCCACGGTACTGAAATACTTCTCATCCTGGATTTTCTTAGTGGTGGATGCCGGAATTTTTCCTTGAAGGATTCTTGAAAATATTCTATAAAGAACAGGGTTTAGCAAGGAAATGTGCAATTCGTTGCTTAAGAAAAAATGAAAATGGAAATATAGTTTTAAAAAAGCCGATATTATCTCTGTCTCCATTGCAATGTAAGGTTCAGTACTACACCGTTCTTCAAATTGTGTATACATATAAATATGCACACACACACAAAACTCTCAATCATTTGAAAAATTGCTACGAACATGAAAGTTTTTGTAAATATGAGAGAAATTCTTTTCAGATATATGAAACATTCTTCATACATACAGAGTATACTTATAAAAAGAAAACACTTAGGGGTGTGTTTGTGCTCCACAATTATAAAATAAAAAAAATAGAATACAAATTTTAAAATTGTAAATTAAAATAAAGTTCTTCCATTTTCGCATTCTGCGTTAAGAACATATTTAGTTATATTTAATAAAAATGTGTGTCTTTTTTTTTAACATTGTGGGCAAAAAAAATTGGCTTCTTAAGGGGTTAAAGGAAGAAAATTGGAAATGCGTAAGGTAATATACATGGAAATAAACCATCCTTATTTCACATGCAAATGAATTTAATTGCCAAAAAAAGTTTTTTTGAAGAACAAAATAAAGTTTGAAGGCTCATAGTAAAAGAATAAATGCTATATACATGTATTTATTGATTGATTTTTTTAAATTTATTTGCATCAGAATTTTTAGAAACAATTAATAATCAAACCTAAGGCTCAACACCATGAAAATAAATTATTAATCAAAGAAAATAAAAGTCTTGTTTGAGAAAATTAAGATAATAAGTCAATGACATTTAAAAGCGGGGTGTTTAAGGGGCGTTTTAAATTCCGATTTTTAAGTTATTAGACGTACAGTCTTGAAACTTAGTAAGCAGATTCCTCTCATAGGGTTGAGATACGCTTCAAAATGGGTTTCGTGAAAATTGCCCCCAAGTGGCGTTGCGGGACTTAAGGGGCGTTGTAGATAATTATTTCCATTTTTAAACTATTAGACGCACAGTCTTTATATTTGATAAATAGATTTCTTTCATGGAGTAGAGATCAGCTATAAGAAGGTTTTGTGAAAATAGACCTCTAAGTGGCGTGGCGGGGGAATAAGTGGCGTAAGAGATAAATATTTTCGTTTTTAAACTACTTGACCTTCCTGCTTGTAAATTGGTAGGAATGTTTCTTTCATGGAGTAAATATCCGCTACAAACGGGTTTGGAGAAAATTGACCCCCAAGCGGTGTTGCGGGGGTTAAGGGCAGATATAAATAATTATTTCTATTTTTAAACTATTAGACTCACAGTCTTGAAATTTGGTTAGCAGATACCTCTCATAGGATAGAAATACACTACAAAATGTGTTTTGTGAAAATCGACCCCTAGGTGGTGTTGCGGGGGTTCAAGGGGCGTTATTGATAATTTTTTTGCATTTTTAATTTATTTTACGCACAGTCTTCAAATTTTGCTAAGCAGATTCCTTTCATAGAGCGCAATTCCCCTACAAAATGGGTTTTGTGAAAACAGACCCAGAAGTGGCGTTGCGGGGGCTCAAGTGGCGTTATAGATAATTATCCCCATTTTTAAACTGCTAGACGTACAGTGTTGAAATTTGATAAGCAGATTCCTTTCGTAAAGTAGAGAACCGCTACAAAATGGGTTTCGCGAATATCAACTACCAAGTTTAATTTCGGGAGATTAAGAGGCGTAATCGATAAATATTTCCATTTTTAAACTATTTGATCATCCTGCTTGAAAATTGGTAGGCATGTTCCTTTCATGGAATAGAGTTCCCCTAACAAAGAGTAAAACGAAAATTGACACCTAAGGATGTTTGCGAGGGGTCAAGAGGAGTTACAGAAAAAAATTCCTGTTTTTAATTGTTAGACCCATATACTTGAATTTTGTTAAGCATGTTTCTTTTGTTGAATAGGGATCCACTAAAAATAAATTTTGAGCAAATCAAGTTCTGGGGGTTGCAGGGGGTTACTGGGACGTATTGACAAAAAAAATTAGTTTTTTCGAGCTACAAGGACTATAATAATAAAATTTTGTTTGCATTTTTCTTTTGTTGAATTGAATTCCGCTAAGAGCGGTTATTTTGGAAAACGGCTCTCAACGAGATTACGGGGATATTGATAGTAAAACTTTTGTTTTTTTCTGTTAGATTTAGACTTGAAATTTGGCTTGCATGTTCAATTTACGGAGTAGAGATCCACCGAAAATTGGTTTTGCGGGAATCCACTTGGTTTTTGAGTTACGAAAGAGCAAACATCATTCTATACCTCAATTTTAGAGATTTTTAGAAAATACAAATTAGATGAGTTCTGCCCTTTTTTTTTATCAACAGGTGACAGTTACAGGTATAAGTATATTTTTCAATACAATCGAATTCTTAATGCTAGGACTTAGATATCAATAATTTATACATATATATAAGCAGTAAAAATTTATAAAACATCATGAAATACCCAGCGAAGCGGGCGGGTAACAGCTAGTTATGTATAAATGCATCTATTCCAACTGGGACTCTAGTTATGCTAACTTGGGAATTTTATTATTCTTTCTCTAGTAACACGTAAACACCCAGTTTCCTCCCAGATATTTTCATGAAATTAAAATTAATTATCATCATTATTCTATCAAGTAACATAAGGGCGAGTAATTATTTATTTGGAGGTTTACTCAATGTCTTAGTAAATAATTAATATTTATTAAAATAGACTAACTTAAAAATTCTAATATCTTGATCATCTAACCATTTCTTACTCAAACCATCAAAATGAACTATAATTATAATTAAAGTAAAAGAGAGTTATGTCTCTTTTAAAGAAACTAAGATAATGTCCATGATTTTTCAAAAAGTAGAAAAAAAAGCTCTTTAATTACACTTTAATTTGACCGTTTTGAAAAACGATTAAATAATGACTTTGTTTGAGAGAATACTTTTCAATTTAGATTAATGGCGATTGATGAAAGCAGACAAAAAGAAATAACTAGAATTTTTTCTCCATGTATATTTCGTTTCTCATTTGCTCCAATAAGCCATTTATGTCCCACAAAATGATAGGCGAAAGTCGTATTGGTTTTCGATATGGAGAATATTTATCGCGTCATTTATCCATACCAAGATAAGTTCCGGGGGTATTCATGCTTCATATATCGTTAAAGGATATTCAAAGTTGCAATTTTTTTGGATGAATTGATATTGGTGTGGTTTTTTCGGCAAAATATTTCATTTAGGAAGCATTTCATTTTAAGTATGGCATTTGTGTTTGTTTACAATTAAACTCAATATCTACGTAAATAATCTACGTGTTTGTATAAAATCACACTTGAGCATTTTAATAATTTGGTAACATTTATCAGATATTGTAACTGAGTTGTTCTCTATAGTTTGCAATGTTTATATTATTTCCATCTCTCTGTATTTTATTTACCGTATCTTCTGGCATATATCGCTCTTCTATTGTTCCAAACTAAAGGCTTTTAAATTTTTAAGTATATTCTCCGTATAATGTGTGCTCAACCTTTTCTTTACAAAGAACCCTGAAATATACATATACGATGTTGTTATCTTTTGCAGTCCCTAATTCGGAGAATTTCCTCCTGATTTTAAAAAATGGTATACTGAACTGACAAGCAATAAAGGAAACAATATTTTTGTGGGAGGAAAATGTTTTAGGGGAGTACTAAATAAATCTTCAAACAAGGTAGGTTGTTTTCAATGAAGATGTTTTTCATGAATGTTATTCTAGGCTTTCGAGAAAGGGGTGGCACAATTTGGGGTGCATTCCACAAGTTTGGAATGCATTCTCGGAATCAGTAGCCAGATATTTTCGCTTCCTCTAACCAATTGAAGCCGTGATTTTAAAATCATTGACAAAGGCTCTTGGTAAATGGCTTTTTTTTAAGTTGAAATACATTTTACTTAATGTTCCTTTTAGCAGTAAATATGGATTCTGCCAAATGAGACAAACAAAGAGCTGATTTTAAATGCGAAAACATTCAGTTGCGAAAGAAAATGGAAATTCGGCAAAGATATTTGTTGTCAATGAGAGTTCCATGTGTGAGTGGAAGAAAAATGAAATTATAATGATCAATATTCCAAAAACTAATTGTGCTTTGCCTAATTGAGTAACGAAATAGCCTTTCCTAGAACAAAGCATTGTGAAATGATTCCAAGAAAGTCACAGAATTTGAATTAATTGTAGCCAGAAATAGTGTTTATTTTCCTTAACTAAGCGAAAATAATACAAAAGAAAATGAAAGCTTTAAAGAAACTTTAAGTTCGTGTGTTCCATTCAAGGCATAGAATAATCTTGTTCCACTTGATAAATATAGTTCATAAGTCATTTGTTTAAATAAACAGCATTTTAGGTAGATATAGAAATTTGTTCTTTATGCGCATTTTCCTTATTTTTAAATGTACCTCTCGCCTTCAAATTCCTACTTTATTTTTTTTCGTATTAAAAGTGCACGTTATACGCTAGAATAAATGGTCTATGAATCCTAATGCTATTTTTTGAATTACAGAAAACACATTTATATAATTTAATCAAAACAGTCAAATCAAATAATGGTTTTGCTCTTCAGTGCAAAAGACTTTCATCAATTACCCACTCAAAATATGATTAATAGCATATTTAACGTATTGGTGGATCAGAAATTAGCTTTTGTTTGAGCGCCATCTGTTACAAATTGTCCTATTTTCTGCACGTTATTCTTACATGCCCCTACCGTGATCTATTATAATTACTTTGTCTATTTAGACTTTTATATCAATGACCGATGTATTTATCTGCGTTAAGTAAAAGTGAGTGAGTGAGTGAGGGATTTTGGGGTTTATTGGCGCAAGAGCCGATTTCGGCTATACTGCGCCAAACATTTGTTTTAATATCTGTGGTCTAGACGGGAAGAGAAAGAAAGAATGAATTGAATGACAAGAAAGAGGGTCGAAAATAGAGAAGGATCACTAGGGTACCCCGGGTTCGTGAAGCCCGTGTTTACGCGTTAAGTAAAAAGAAATGACGCTAGGGTAAACTGGGGGAAATATTTGTTTTTTTTATATAATGTGTTAAGAACGAGTTATAAAAGACAAAAAAAATCGATTATTATTTGGGCGTGTACTCGTTAAAATGAATCCCAATTATTCTGTTTGAAACCGTCGTTCAATTAAAACGTCGGTCATCTCTCATTTTATTTATTCTAATATTTACAAAAAAATTTTTTTGATTATTATTTGTTCTTGTAGTTAAAAATTTCCAGGGTATGTTCTTGTATTTAAAAATTCCCACTGATTTTTCACTTTTATTGGTTTTAAAAACGTGTCATCTCTAAAAATCTCAATATCACGATTGGGTTTGAAACTTTCCTGCCAAAACTCAGGAACCTAAAACTCGTCATCTCAAAAATTATTGCTTAAGCAATAAAAGAATTATCAAACTTATTAAATTAACCGTTTTGAATTAAGTCTCCTTTCAAAATGATAAATAAACAGAAAAGAGAAAATGTGGGGAAAAAGTCTTTTTACTTATCTCAAAATATATTCTTATGTTTCAAGATGTAGGAAACTCTTGTCTAAATCAAGCTAAAAAAATGACAAAAAATGATTCGTGTAACTATAATCGATGTAAACTAAATAGTATAATACAATTTTACATCGTGAACTGTTTAATAATACTACAGCTGTTCATATTTATATAAGGCTATTTTATTTAAAACCCCCAAAACCTAGTCATAAAAAGGATCCCTTTTACTTGTTTTTAAAAAAATAATGAAATAAATTAAATATTGCATTATTTAACTATACATCAATATAAGAAGACATAATTTAAATATATCAGTATAAGTTTTTTCAAATATGTGATTAACTCTCATAGAAACAGAAATATGTATAAATTGTATAAAATAATTTTAAAAGTATAAATTGTAAATTAGCATTAAAACCTTATTTTTTTAACTGATAAATGCATAGTTATGCAAGTACATATCAAAAGGTATAGTACATGCAAGTACATATCAAAAGATATAGTACATACAAATACATATCCGAAAGATATAGTACATACAAGTACATACCAAAAGATATAGTACATACAAGTATACATCAAAATCTTCCAGTAAGGTAAAATATTTTTAAGGCAAAATGAAACTCTTAAAGTATATATTCTTTTTCTTAATTAAAATAAATAATACAATTTTTCTTTCAATTAAGAGGTGTGGTTTGGATAATCAGATTAAGTGCTAGTTATTTTACTTTACAAACAAGAATTGTGCTTAGTATAAAAAATGCTTCTTTTTTTTTACCGACCTTTCAGTAATATATCTTTAATTATACCTAATGCCTCTTAATGTAACTAAACTTAAACAATGTATTCACACAAACGGGTAACTTCAAAAATCAATATTCTTACTTGTCAAATCCCATTTACCGGTAAACATGTAACGTAAAGGGAAACATTTAATTTTTCGAAGAACGACAATAAAATTGCATTATCTATAATAGGATGATAGTTGCGAAATTGTTTCCAGCATATTTTGAGTCAGGAGCTAACGTCTTTTTTTAAATATAATGTTTATCAAACGTATGCACAGGGTATATCTAAACTCTTGAGCAAAACTTTCAAGGGTGATAGTACACATCAAGACAAACAATATTAAATTAGAAACTTAGGGTCCCAAACGTCTTCCGAAGGAGATAGGTGCCATTAAAGTTTAGGGTCCAAAATTTTAAATCATGCGTGTACCATTTTTCAAGTGTCATCATTCATTCATACGCACTACATCAAATTGCTTCTTTTTATTTTGAGCGGAGAGATTGCTCATATTTGTTATGAATAATTTTTTTAATTTTCCTATCTCTCTCTCGTTCATTTTACGTGTAGGAGGTAGTAGTTGCTGCCAAGTCTACAACACCAAGATCGGGAATAACTGAACTCTGTTCTGGAGGGGGGGGGGGGTCAAATTTCGCCACCTGAACACAATTCCGTTCCTTAACCAACCCAATGAACCGGATTTTGAGCTCAAAATTTAAGTTTAAGTCTAAGCCTTTGAAAGCATTTAATTGTGATGCAAAAAAATAACGGTAAAAAATAGTTGTTTGTTACTCCAAAATCTAAAGCGCCCTCTATCGAAATTTTTTTTACTTTCTCTTTAAATTTATTTTCCAAGAAAATACTGACAAAAAAAACAACAATTTTAGTGAAAACCGCTAACGAATCGACCCATTTTTCCGTTTTTTATAATCATTTGAAATTTTGAACCCTAAACTTTAATGGCATCTATCTCCTTCGGGGGACGTTTCAGACTCTAAGTTTCCTATTTACTATTGTTTGTCTTGTGTGTGCTATCACCCCTTCAAGTTTTTGCCCAAGAGTTTAGATACACTCGGTATATTTAAACTAACATAACTGCATTAATATTTCCATGTTTCTTTCAGTAAGCTGTTATTGGAAATAAATAAAATTATTATTTTAAGTGAACTGAGAGAAAAATATTTAAAAAAGCCAAATACTAATTTAATATCACGGTCTAATAAATCGATCACTACCTCCCCCCTCCCAATTATCGAACGCTATCCCAAAAAATGAAAGCTAACTTTCAAGAGTGCTTTTGAATATTCGGTAATTTTCATCGAGTATGGTCGTTAAAGTATTATTAAAATTCCTCAAATAAACTGGGTATTGATCTTAGCAACTTAAAGAAAAATCTTTCAGCATGAAATAGATAACTTCAGATGTTATTTTTTTTATACAAATATTTTAACACATCTTATAGAGTAAAATTAGGAGTAAAGATTATTTTCTTCTTGATAGCTTCTTAAAAAAGGGTTTCAGTGTAAGCTGGCTGCTATGATTGATTACTGGTTTCTGATCTAGAATTTTTCTGCAATAAATGTAAATTATTCTTTCACTTTTTGCTATCTTAATCGAATTTTTGAAGCGAATTTTTGGAGATTCGTCCAAAATATAAGTTATTACTTCTGCTTTAACGGCTAGACAGCCCTGGGTGGCCCCTGGTTTTCTTTAAGCATCTCTACTTTTGGCATCTGTTTTTCGGTTTTTGACCTCTAAAATACTAAGTTCTTTTTCGACACAGTCAATCCATCTTACGGGGTCTGCCCCGAGGTCTATTTCCCATGGGCTTTGCCTGAAAGATTTTCTTGCAGCAACGATCTTCATTTATTCTAGCCAGATGACCAGCCCATTTAAATCTCTGTGATTTGAAAAAATTTACAATTTCATGTTGTTGTAAATTTTGTAGAGTTCTAAGTTAGATCTTCTCCATAATCCATTCACTTGTATCCCGGCAAGAATGAAGCGTAAGATCTTTCTCTCAAAAATTCCCAAAGTTTCCTTATCACGTAAAGTCTTAGATAAAATACTGTCGCATTTCGATTCAATTTCCCCTTTTTTCTTTAATTTGTTTTAGCCCTATGGGTTATTTTATAATCTGTATTGATTTGTTGGGGGTAATCCCCCAACAAATCTCTTAGCTTTTATCATTGGAATACGTTTCTTATACTTGAATTGATATTTTAACTTGTATTAAAACTTTTTTTGTCAATTAATTTTATATATTTTATCATGAATTTTATTATTTTAACAATTGTTTGGCGCAGTATAGCCAGATTTGGCTCTTGCGCCAAAAAAAAACCACACATTCACTCACTCACACGTAAAGTCATTGGACAAGTCTCTGATGCATAAGTCAGGACAGATCTTATAATTCTTTTGTAAAGAAGCAATTTAGTTCTTAATTTGAGAAAACTGGATTTTAAATAACTCTTCAAGGCATAAAATTATCTATTCGCAGAAATAATTCTTTTATGAATTTCTGGTTCCAGCTCATTTTTGCTATTTATTTGGGAACTGAGATAAATAATAAAAATGAGCTGGAACAGTGTTACTTATTTGGGAAGTAACACTGTTAACTTTTTCAAATTTATAATTACTAATTTCTATGTGACTAAGTTGTATAAATAGGACTTTAAACAAGGTAAATATTTAGTTTTATTTTCGTTTACAGATAAGTTAATTGTTTTAGCACTTTGTTCTAATGCCATAAATGTCTGTTTAAGAGCTGGTGCTGTTCAGGCAATAATGCCAAAGTCATCAGCATAAGCCCGTATTTGAACTGACTTATCAAAAATATTTCCTCTAATATTGATCTTTGAATATCTAATAACTTTTTCAAGTGCTATATTAAACAGGAGGCATTCCAATGCATCCCCCTGTCACACTCCATTTTCCACCTCAAGCTGTTCGGTGAAATCAGCTTGTATGCATATTTGAATTTTGGTTTCTTTTGAGAGTCGAAGCTACAAATGCAAGAAGTCTTTCGGGAATTTTCAATTCTTCATAGCTTTTATGATAAATTATCTGTTAATACAATCATATGCTGTTCTAAAATCGATGAAAAAGTTTGTGAGTCTCGATTTCAAATTCTCTATATTTTCCAAGAATCTGTTTTTAGTTGAAAATTTGTTCAGTCGTAGATCTTCCTTTCCTAACTTTACATTGATAGTCGCCTATCAAGTTATCAACAAATGTCAAAAGTCTGCAAAAAAGAACAGTGAACATAATTTTATAGGATGTGCAAAGAAGACTGATTCCTCGGTTATTACTACAGTCAAGCACGTCACCTTTTTTTATGTATCATGCAAATGGTACTCAGTTTCCATTCCGTTGGGAGTGTCTCACAATCCCAATAATGTTGAATTAATTCCTTTATAAGCTGAACACAGTTAGGTCCCACAGCTTTTAAAAACTCTGACAGAATGTTATCAGGTTCAGGAGATTTATTATTTTTTTTCAGCTTTTTTTAATTGTATTCTTCACTTCTATAGCTAGGGAGGATCAATAGGCTGTAAATTTCTGATTGGTTGATCCACTAACTTCCGAAGGTATGACGGAATTCAGCAGCCAATTCAGGTGTTCCCTCCATCTTTGAAGAATGTCACCTTTTGTACTTAAAATATTTCTATCTTTCCCTCTGAACAGTGTAGTTCTTGGCTTGAAACTTCTTCATCCACGATTGATTTCATGAAAGAAAGCTCTGTTTTCCCCTACTCCCCTAAGACGTTCAACATCATTTAAGAGATATTCATGAAAGTTCCTCTTCTTAATATGGTGGATCTGCCCCCCCCCCTTTTCCTGGCATATTTGTAATCGTCAACGACTATTCTAGTGTGTTTTCTTTGTAACATGTTCTTACATGCCTTATTTTTAAAATCGGTTGCAACTCTGCATTCCAGGTCAAACCAGTCATCACATTTTTTATAAGTTATTCACATTAAAGAATATAAACAACACGTTCTTGCGTTTATCGTAAATATAAATAAAAGCTTATACATTTGAACCTTTTGAGTTTGTATTCGTTAAAAAATTTATCTTCCAATTGGTAAACAAACACATTTTCACTGGTTATTGTGAAATACCTATCATTATATTTGAAGGTTGGTGAGAATAGCTTCTGGTATTCTTTTAATTTTTAAGGTAATTTTACTCATTTTTTATGAATAAAGTCAGTACAAGCACCAATAGACTTTTCTATGAAAAATTATAGCTGCAAGAATAGCAAAGAAAATATCTTTAATAACACTTTTTAACTCGTTGTTTTTAATAACCCTTAGTTATCAATATTTTTTAGTTGATATGCTGTATCGTATCTTATTTACGAAAAAAATGTAAAGTTCATTTTCCAAATATAGTTACGAATATTGTGTAAAATAGTGTAAATAATTTCATTTGAATGTATAAAGCATTTATATTACTCTATGTTATATTTAGTTTACGTTAAAATTGTTGTTTTCGCAAGCAACGCTGTCCCTTACGTATAATGGCGATTCAATGGGAACTTGGCGAAATCTTGGTGATAGAGCAAAGTTGGCGACATTGGCGACAATTTTTGTTCAAGTTCGGGACTCTCTGGATTCTTCTAGAAATTAGTGGAGAAATCCACTAGTTTCACGATCTATGGCGCAAGCAGATTTTTCTCGAAGTATCCACTGGGCTTATAAATTGAGAGATGCTCCCCGAAACGAGTCAATCTTGTTTCAACCAGCGATTAGCCAGTATTGTTTTGACTAGCGATTTGTAAACTTGCCTTGTCCGTGATTACCGATTAGCTCGGCTATGCTTGTGAATAATCTTTTACATACGTGTATTTTAGACACTGATAATTGTGTTTGAGTGCTGTTGAAGGTGTGAAAACCTTCTGTGAGATTTATTCTGTGAATATTGCTTCTGCATCCTGTATTTCAAGGATTTTTTTTGCGACAATAAATTTTCATCGCTCTTAAAGGGCTGTCTTGTTCTTTGTGACTGATTTGCATAAAATCCTCGAACGTAACAATTTGAAGTTTTTGCATATAAATCAAGTTCTCACACACAAGTATAATAACTGATCAGATTATTAAAAATATCCTTAATTTTGAAGATTACAAAAATATTACTTTTCGATTTAAAAGCATTATCCTTATTTTGCTGTGAATAACTTGTGATGGGTCTTATTCATGTCCTTTCACTAATCCTCTTGGGGAAATAATTCTTCAATTGTTGTTTAAGTTTAAAAACGGCTTCCGTTGAGAGAAATTAATTTTATGCAATTTAAACCCTAGGAGTGTGAGTGTTGGAGTTAGTTATTATGCTGTAATAAAATGAGATTACCGAAGTGCCTTTCAGAAACCTTGGTGAAGGAGACACAAGAAGTTTTAAATTGTATTGTAGTCGACCCAGAGGAAAGATCTGACTAGTGCTCTTCTATCGGATCACACACAAATAAATGTTTAACTATTTGTCTTACGAACTTAAAGCAGTTGGGTAAATTGATTGCTCCTTTGATTTATAAACTTTATTGGTCATAATTTTATTCACCCGAAATAAAAGTGATTATTTTTATAACAATTTCTGTTGATTCGGTGTTCCAAACTACACTCGTGACCTCAGGGACGCGGCAAACTTAGTTTCAATTTTCCTTTTATAACGCATAGTCAAATATCCATTTTCCTCTATTGCATATAAATTCCATTATGTATATTATCTACACAAATTAGTTTAAACAATATTAGTTAAACCAAACTCTTACAAATAAAAACCGTGATATTAATAGCGTATATAAAATGCAACAGTGAATAATGTTAATATAATTAAGAGAGTTATGTTTAAATGATAAATAATTGTAGGTACAAACCACAGTTATTTAGTAATTTCTGAATTAATGTAAACATTACGTGATAGTTAACAGAGTCCAAAGATTTGCTTAAATGTTCTAAATGTCAGTTTTCTTTTAATGACTTGATGCTTTGCTGAATGCTTTCATGGATCGATACACTTTTCTGAAACTTTTAAAATCAGAAGCATGAATGATGAATGGTTGGAAAACTC
Organism: Trichonephila clavata; assembly: GCA_019973975.1. NCBI lineage: Eukaryota > Metazoa > Arthropoda > Arachnida > Araneae > Nephilidae > Trichonephila > Trichonephila clavata. The sequence goes on along the minus strand of BMAO01021060.1, from coordinate 534,681 downwards.
ATTAGTCAAAAATTATACTGTAAGTTTATTATAAATTATTTCACTAGAATAGATTAACTCTTTTTAACTACCTAAATAAATGATATTATGTAACATGTTATTGCTTCTAGGAAGAAAATTGTGATAAGGAATACTTAAATATATACTTGTCAAGTTTAAAAACAAGTAAATAAGATTTTAGGTAATTTATAATTCACGTAATTTCAAAATTGATATTGACGTAGCTTAAATAACTATGTAAGGTATTACGTCAAAGAATAGCTCATTTGACGTTACGTTAATCTATTTTAGACGTACGATGAAGGATATATTTGAAGTAAACATTGTTAAGGTTGACAGTTTAATCTCTAAAGAGCATTAGGGAGGAAATGTGAAGTATTTGCAAGGAATTTGATAAATTAGAGCGCCAAGTTTGGATTATACAAGTACAGATTTTTTTTTTTTTTTTTAGAAAATATTCTCTCTCGAAAAGATTTTGCTGGTAACAGTTGTAATTTGTAAAAAAAGTCTGCCTTAAATAAAACATGTTCAGTATATTGTTTTATCAACTCCTTCGAACCTGAAGTCCATCGAAAAACTCTTAGTGCATTATTTAGGATATATAAGAATAACACAAATAAAAAAAAGGAATCAGTTTTGTGAAACTGATTTCTCAACCGGGGTCAGGTTGGAATAGAAGGCACCATTACAGCTGAAATGGGTGACTACATATAGGAAGAAGCTCTTAAAAGTTTTTCCTCAGTGTTTGTAACTAGTTCTATCCAGAATTGCGCTATAATTTACCCTAGAGTTGCTTACTTACAATTACTACTGAATGAGGTGAAAATCGGTAGATGGGATGTATATGCATAGGAAACAAAACTTTAACATCACCATAACAATTTAATGTTTATTAAGGAAATAGAAATACAAGATCAAAAAAATTAATAATACTTTGCTTATCCTCTGTTATGCAGTTGGGCATTGACTAGTAGAGTTGGCGGATATCCTCTTGGGGGATTGTTTGCCGGATACTTTCAAATTAACGAATAAGATCCGCATAATCCAGAGATGGTTGGAAAAGCACACTTATCAGGGCTAAACGTGCCTTATTAAGGATGTATTTGGCCAATGCGTCGACCTGGGAAGTGTTGGATAAGTATGAAGTCAAGCTGTAGATAAGCATGTCGTGTGTGGACGGGCATTATCATGTTGGAATATAAACCCAGGATTCCGAGAAAGTAAAGCAAACCACGGAACGTGGAATCCTATTACTGTACGCCATGCTGTAAGGATTTCACCAATGACTATCAAAGGGGCAGGCTATGAAATAAAATAGCGCCCCATACCAGAACTGATTGCCAGGCTATGTGACAGATGACAGTCGGGTAACCCATCTTTGTCTTGGACGTCCCATACACATCCTTACTGTTCATCAGGACCTAATTCGAAGCAAGATTCGTCTTTGAAAACATTTCCACTCCAGTCCATTCCTTGTCGAACGCGCCTGGCAATGTGCAACGAGGAGAAGCCGTAGGAACAATGGCATCTGTGGTTCAGCCCTGTTCATTGAATCGTGTATAGAAGTTCTTGGCATTCAGTGGTGTCCTGGTAGACGGATCATTGGTGAAGACGTATGTGAGCGGCCGATTGAATGATCACTCGCGATCTATCGTCGTTCTCAATCGACCATTACGTTCTTGATGCTCATTCCGGCTATGTTGTTCATATTTTCCTGGTAATGTCATCTAATTGTTGATTCGTCCTTACCTAAATGTCGAGCAATCCTTTGATTTGACCACTGTGCTTCATTTAGTTTAATTGTATGCTCCCTTTCAAATGTTGATTTCTGCTCATAGCCGTTGATGCAGTATATTTGTGAGCTCAGAAACATATTTGCATTTGAATGTCCTCTTCTTTTATGCACCAACCGGATGTTTCGTCGCAATGCACTGAAGTTCTATCTGCTCAGTTACAGACCACCAAAATTTAATTAATTGCATATTCTACCGTAAGATATGCAGATATGGAATTTAAAAAGTTTAACCATCACCTTCTTGCAGAGGAAGCGTGATATGCAGATATGCAGTAACATATAAACTATTGCGTGTGAAGGTGAAGTACAGTAAAGATACATATATCAGTTATACTGTCAAAGATATATCGATTGTGCTTAAGATAACAAAATTATAAGACGTAAGTTGAACAACTTTCGGTTGCAATAATCAATCATCCAGTTGTAATAATAAACCTATATATATATATATATATATATATATATATATGATATATATATATATATATATATATATAAGGTCAACATTAAAGAACATGCATTCCCTACAATGGAACACATAAGTATAATTGTATTACTTATGGTTTCTCTATAAAGTTGATTTTCCACCTCCCCTACTTTGAACTAGTTAACTAATAAATACTTTAGTGGTGTTCGTGAGCGTCAAAAGTTATAAAGTATACAAGGGATCAAATCTTTTGATTGATTTTTCAATACAAACTTAACAAAAAAAGTAAATAGTTATAATTAAAATAATTGTAGAATTCGAAGTAAAAGAGCAATTGTTACCCCCGTCTGTTATTGCCGACAGTCATTCAGCTTCTGCTGAATGTAACATATGGATGGTATTTGGCGCACGCAGGCGTCAATAAGTGGTTTATTTGGGTTTGTGATTATTATGGTATTTCGTATAATGGCTTTGCAAATCAATTTCAAATTAAAATCTTACAAATATGGAAACTCAAGATTTAATTAATCAATTTTTGAAGGTATCATTACAAAGTTTAAAAATAATTCAAGAGCTAATTAATCCTAAACATGCTGCTCAAGTCACAAACTGCTTCTTTGTAATCCCAAGAGCTAAAAATATTAACTTCTTTTTAAGTCAACTAACAAATAATTTCGGATTTAAGTACTTGCTTAAGAGGACGAGAGGGAAAAAATGCCAAGAGAGAAAAAACACCCAATTTACAAAAAAACATTCATTAAAAATGCTTTAAGCAGCTATGTATCAATAAAAAAGAAAAGTTTTTCATATGAGGATTGAGGATAATACTTCTGTCATCTAGATTCTTTTTTGTATTAAGGGATTAAGTGGTTTTCAACAGCTTTTAGTTTTAATGATTTATTTTTCTCATAGTAGTTTTTTTTTTAAAAAAATAAGATGCTTCTCACGATTAATGTTTTAATTTAAAGACACAATATGTAATATCTTATTTTTTTATTTATAATAAAAAAGAATCATTGGTTGATTTTTTATTTAGCTTCGATAAATTTTACTACTGCAAATTGTATTTGGAGTATTTTCCTTCAGGAAATTATTACACGATAAAAGTGTGATTCTTTTCCCCCCTTCATATTATGTGTGTAATTCAAAAAAAATATGCATCACACAAATTCCTTTTTATGTATTTAAATATAATCAAAGATTTTTATAAGTATTAATTTAAGTCACACAAAGAACAATTTAAATATATATAAAAAGAAGAAATTTACAAGCAAGCCAAAAAACATGAATAATTTTTGGAACAAAATAACTTTTTAAAATTTAAACACATACCGTATACTTCCGTATGTAAGCTAAAAATTTGTGGAACACTTTTAAACTGAGATTTAGAAGGTCGGATTATACCGAATTCGCCACTTTCGGAATAAATGCAATTTATGAAAAACTATGTTTAACATTTTCCTCCATACACAAGTGAAGTCTTTTAATGCCTTGGGGATTTTAATGGAACTTTTATTATTAAAGAAGAAAGATCACGTAAATCCTTCAAAGTCAGAGTAAGAATCCGAGTTTCCGAATACTTCGTAAAATTCTCATTTACCCATTGAGATATCTAAGTGCCCGTGATCATCATGCAGTGGGTTTTGCATTCAGGGAATGAAACACAGATCGACGATCACTTGCCGTATACAAATTTCTCTTCCCCTTATTTTCCAAACAAAAAAATGGTTCAGAAAGTATGAATAGCATAATCCTTTAAGACGCAAAATATTTTTTTAAATATTAAAGTCTTATTAACACTCTATTGACCTCAATGACACTGGAAAAAATAATTAAAAAAATTTTACCCCTCTTCCTGGAACTTAGATGGTGCTCGCACGCCCATGCGGGTTGGGCTCTTCCTGAGAAGCTATCACCTGTGAAATTTTACGAGCTATACATTTTTTGGCTCTAAGTTGATAAAAGAAACAAACTAAATTTAACAAAAATTGGTACAAATAAGGATATTATTGACGTAAAATTATTTCCTTCATTGACTCATTATTTATTTACTGTGAAAATCTGCTTCCTCTGAATCTGAAAATTTTGTTTCTGACAAGCATAAAGAAACATTGCATTTTTCCCAACGTGCTTTCGAACTGCTTTCGTAGTTTTCAAATATGCACTTACGAGACTGAAATGTTCTCAACTCATCGAAAATGGCTGTACGTACCATGCCTTTTATTCTGGCGTGACCTTTTAGCAGGCGTATTATATAATACTTTGATCTTTTTACGGAAGGAATTACAACACTGTCATCTTCAACATCCGTTAAAATACTTTTGTTAGTAGGTAGAGATGGTGCTAACGCTTCAGCTATCTCTAACTAAAATTTAAAGAGATACATTTTGATTTTTTTAGAGGAATTTTATTTGACATTGCATCTTGCTTCTACTGAAACAAAGAATTTGCTATAGCTAAAACGATGTAATGATTGGGTTCAAGAGACTTTGATGGCAAAAGTTGATCCAAAAAAATTGTCTTTTCTCACTACAAATATTTCCATGTTTTTCTTCGTCGCTCTCATCTGAACTTGATTCTCCTTCCAGTATGTGTGGTTCGTATGTTTTGTCCACAGCATAGAACTCATCCTTTCCTTTAAGCACTTGAAAAAGTTTTTGGTTAAAGGTTAGCACAATATTCCATGAAAAGTAATAAATGTATAAAAAAATTTTGCTATTAAAAATAATAAAAGAATGTAATCCACACCTTACAAACTCCCACCGGAAAATCCAGACTTTTTTGGAAGGGGAGGGACGAAGAGTATGGATGTTGATATATGTTCAGAAGATGGAAATGCCATACCCTTTAACAAATGTATGAAAGAGAAAATTAATTGCAAAAAAGAGCGAGAGAATGAAAGAAAAAAGTATTTGACCATGACAGCCCCGAAGAAAATGTGGTATTAATCATACAACAATATATTTCGTTTTTATTTAGTCTTTCATCAAAGTTATTGAAACAGAAAAGAAATCTTACACTGCAAGCACTTACCTTTACAGTTGTAGTGACTCGATTAAAGTAACGTCCAAGTCGCGCGATCGTAGGGGTAACGAAATTCTGAGTCCTACATACAACATTAACAGAGTATAATTAATATTTTTACTATAAGGGTTGTCCAAATGAAAAGTGGACAGATGCGATTGCGTCAGAATGAGTGCAGCTTTAGCAGAGCCACCAAATAGGGACACGAAAGATGGTAGGAAGTGTATCCCGCGCAGGATGTTTAACAGTGAAACCTGTTATGGTAGAGGAAATTAATCGAAAGAGTATCGCGGTATATATCAGAGCAACGTGTGGTAGTACGGTTTCTGATTGCAAAAGGTGAGTTTAATGCGGACATCTATTAACGAACAGTGACAGTGTATGGAGCGCACTGTTTAGGTTGAGCGTCTCAGAACATTTGATGTAAAAGTTTTCGAGAAAGGCAGCAAACGATTCGAATTTCCATGAAAATGTCCGCCTACACGTTTTGCATAAAACCAAGGTAACTTTAAAAATATCCATTGGAAAATGTTAGAACATCCACCGTACAGTCCGTATTTGTCACTCTGTGACTTCCAGGACTTCAGGCCACTTAAAACAGTATTACACTTCTATTTGGACGATGAAGTGAAGGAATCTGGGCAAGACTTCCTCAAGAATCAACCACGTTCTTTATAGAGGGAAGACATATACCTGCTGTCGAAACGATGGGACCCGTGTTATAACCCCCAGAGCAATTTCTTTTCATTCCCAATAAAATCATTCTTTTTATTGAACTTGTCCACTTTTCACCTGGGCAACCCTTGTATTTAATAGTTATTTAAATATTAAGAGACAAAAATGTACTTCTAAGCAATTAGAAATATATTGATAATTACCTTTTTTACGACAGATAAAAAGGCAACGGTATTTGTAAGCAAAACTAGACGTCAATTGAAAGTAAAACAGAGACTACAACGTCCGTCTGTTGATAAAAAGTTATATTTGACACTTTCTGCAAACCTGCTCAATCGTTCGATTTGGTCTCCTCTTACATGCAATTATTCCAGAAGCAAAAACGTATAAGATTATCTAACCCGCATGATTGAGTCTTAAAGTAATAGATATTGCAACGAACAAAACGACGAACAAAAATGTGTTTGTTTAAGATAGAGTTATCGGAAATAAAAATATTATCATTAACATTTCACTTCACAATAATTCGATTGGGAAAATATTTCCACCTCCTTTACCCGCTTAGCTACATTTTCACCCTCAAGGTGATGGGTTTGAATATTACAGGAACTTTTTTTTAATTCGGCTTATATATGTTTAGAATTTTGGGTGAATTTTTGAAGAAAAATGCACTTTTGGCCTATACACAGATTGCATATTCAGAAATATACAGTATTAAATATATCCAAACAGAATTACAAGAGGATCAAATAAAAATTAAAGATCTTAACATTTTGTGTCTCCCGTATTCCTTTAAAAGTACATTTTAAACTGAATATTCGACCGCAATTAGTAAATACTATCATTGTCAAACACTCAAAGAAATTATTTCAAAATGCTTTCGGTACTCTTGAAAATGAGATTAAGAAAATTAGCAAACTTTCCAATAATGCGTAAAATAAATTTATGACCCTCATTTCCCTCACTCATCTGAAGGCATTCAACTTCTGATTTAACGGCAGTCACCAAGAGGGAAGTGCTTCGAGTTTGTTGAATACAAAAGACCTCGTTGTATCTATTGTCAGAAACTTCTTTCATGACTTTAATCAATTCGTAAAGTATTAATCACGACCAAATTCCCACTTCTCTACTTCTTCCTAACACAAATAGAAGAGTTACGTAACTGTTAGGTTGTTTCTGTGCAGTTAATATAATTAAACATTGTTCTCTCGGCTTAGATTAATCTAAATTAATCAGTTAGTTAATTAATCAGGTTTAAATTAAACAGTTAGTCAAGTTAAATTTAATTAAATTGGACGGATCGTTGAATAGGCTTTTTTATATCGAACTTGGAACTATGTGAAAAGTTGAGAATGGGTGTAAAGAAGGAAGAAAACTAAAATAATTTATGTTCTATAGCAACAAAAGCAGGTCATTCCATGGTTGGTTGACTTAATGGTAAGGTCATCCTGTCTGAAGTGAGATCTGATTCCAAGAAACAGACTTTGCTAAAGTATCAGTATTAACAATAGATGGTTTACGCCTTAGTAAGTATTTTAGTGCCATTGCGTTGATTGGGTCGAATTTCTCTGGTTTTCTCATTAAATTATAGGAATGCAGAGTTAGAAGAATTAATGGATGCATTTCTTTACAATTGTATTTGCCTCTTCCTGAAGAATGAAACATTTTGTTACTTATCTTCGTATTAGTTGCATTCTTCTTCAAGGGAATACAGTCTCTCTTGTAAGGCAATTTATATCAGATTCTCTTTATGTTATCAATATGCTCAGTTACAACTGCTTTTCAAATGAAACAAAAACTGCTGTACAGAATAAAGTTTGAATAGGAAAGGGAAATGTATTTACTCAAATGATTTTACTGGCGCAAATTAAAATAAAAAGAGTATATCCTTAATTGCATATACTTTTTATCGTTGGTAGTTATTCTTAACTCATTTATTTCCTTGCATGCAATTCATAAATAATTTCAAAAACTGAAGAAAAAAAACTATATCTTTTTTTATTTCCCCTTATGTTGTCAAAACCGATTTAATAAATTACACTGGTAAATTAAGATAATTTTATCTCCATATATTCTCGCCGTACCTTTCATGTGGAGAGAACCAGGACCCACTACCTTTTCTGCAATGTCCGAGAAATCAACCATCACAATAGTGGAAGCTTGATGGTTTGTGTATTACTTTGAATGTCCGCACACCACGCTATGTCTTTGCAAGAGGCACAGTGACTGCTGTGAGGTATAGAAATGAGGTCTTGGAGACCTATGTTTGACTTTTCACAGGTGCAGTTGGATTTTATTTTATTTTAATGAATGACAACACGAGGCCCATAGAGCTTTCATAGGGTTGATGAATTTCTGGAAAGTGAGGATATTCGACGAATGGATTGGCCTTTTAGATCTCCAGACCTCATTCGTATAGAGATGCCTGCGACGTTCTGAGGAGGGCAATTTCAACTTGCAAGCCCCTTCCGAGAATTATCCAAGGCCTGAAAATGGAGTTTCTAAACTAGGGGGACTAATTGCCACAGGAACTCATACATTCGCTTATTTCCGGTATAAAATCATGGTGTGTGGCCTGTTTATCTGAAAGAGGAGACCATACCCCTATTAACCAATTTATTTGCTTATATTCTGTAATTGCTGTTTCCCGCCTTCCGACTTCGATAAATGTTTAACACAATCACACATGTGTATTTTAACTGATGGATGATTATTTCTTTTTGCATTATATCAGCCCTATATATACATTCTAAATTTTATTAAAATCTCTGCAGTAGTTCTAGAGATAATCTTCAAAATCTAAAAATTCTCTTAATTTTTAACACCAGTCACAGTTTATATTTTAAAGTAAGTTGAATTCTATTAAATATATATATATATAACTTGAAACTTTAAAAAAGATCATTAATTGTCTAAAATACAATTATATTATAGATTGCAATCATATTATAGATTTGATGCAATTATATTATAGATATTAAAAATTCAATACTATATATATACACACTAGAAAACATAATAACGTAATGGAGTAACATGTAAATACAGTTTTTGGTTATTAATCTTTAACATATATCGTGTTCGTCACGCAGAAGGCATCTTCATGCAACTGGGAAATATTTATGATATTTTCATAGAATCTCTTTACATCATATCAATATATAATCAAAAATTAATAGCGAAGCTAGAAAGGCTATAATCTCTGTGGAGCTGATTTCTTATTAAAAATGTTGTAGGCAATTCAGTAGGTTGCATGCTTTAAAATATTTTGCATATATCTAACGAATTTCATAGAATGCACGCGTAACTTTTATGATCATAAAACAATATTTTCATAGGACTTGACAGACACAACTTTACATATTTTCTACGGCTCAATTCCAAACTGTTCTTTGCAAAGTTATTCACTTGAATAATTCATATATCGGGAATGTATGTGAATCAGAATTTTCTCCCTAACTCTTCAAAAACAGGTGCAAAGGAGTGGTGTTTATAGACATTATTTTAAAAAGGCGGACTCGTCTTTTCTATTTTCAGAAGAATCTAAGAGTCAATAGTAGAATTTTGAATAAGTATAAATCTTTTACTGTTTTACTTTTTTTTATTTTTCACGCACAGTATACTCTGAATTTATGTTACTGACCCATGATTCTTGATAGACTATTTTAAAAAATACATCTAAATTTAATAAAACTCCACTCATAAACTTGCTTAAAAGGTAACTATATATATACATAATAAAGTTACAGGGATATACATACGTCATTAAGTACAAGCTTTAAGTACAAGTACAAACTTTAAGCTTCCTATTCTATTTCTTTTAGATTTTATTTTTTAGTGTAGACTTCCTCTTGTTGTGTGTACTCATTGATATCACACACTCTTAGACCGGGGTGGGCATTAAGTCGATCGAGACCGACCGGTGGACCGCCAAGACATTTTGCGTTGACCACCTTCACTAAGATCTAATAATCATTCCATCATACGAAAGTTCAGGAAATATCATATTTATTCGAATCTAAGCCTCCGTCGATTCTAAGCCACGCCACAAATTCTCAACAAGATTTTGTGAAAATTGAAAAAATAGTCTGAAATGGTTGATCGATATCCATTTTTACGAAGTTAAAATAAATTTAAAAGGCAGACTAGTAAGAAGTGAATAATTAATTATTTTATCCATATTATAAACTTTTAAATTCATGCATAAAGTTGTAATTACTCTAAATAACCCATCCAACCAATTTTTTCCCCCTCCGATTCTAAGCCACGCCTGATTTTCAGTAGCATTAACATTGGGGGGGGGGGAGAAGTGCGGCTTAGATTCGAGTAAATACGGGATTTTGAAAGATACGGAAGAAAAAAATCGAATTATAAGAGAAAATTTCGTTGAATAGAAAATACACTTCGCTATTTGGAGGTAATTTTACGAAGAAAATTGGGAAAATGTTCTTGGTTCTAGGAAAAAATTCGCTAAATAGAGAAATTCATAATATAGAGGTTTGTAAATTGGAGGCCCGTCTATGTGGTATACTTACTTTGGGCTAACTACGCCTGCGCCACTGGGTGGACCGTAATACCTTGAAAAAATTAGAAGTAGCCCGTACCCTGGAAAAGTCTGCTCACCCTTACTCTTAGACATATATCAGTGAAATTGCTATGTATTTTTTAAAATTAAACACATTGCTTATTTTATTATTATTACTATTAATTACTGTCGCCATTATACTTAATTACAATTAAGTGGAGACGGTTAGACTTCAGCTAATAATTTTCTTTCATTTAATTTCTACATTTTATTGAGAGAAGACTATTGAGAAGATAGTAGCATTTGTTATCAATCAGCTCGACAATTTTCACACTTACCTCAGACCACAAAAGGAACTGCAACGTTTCATTAATTCTGAAATGAAGCAAAAACAACCAAGGATCACCGAATTTAGAAAATGAAGCATGAGAATACACAGCAAACTGTCGTAGTGTGCGAGTACAAAAAAGCAAGCATGACAAATTTTTGTTGTTTTTTCCTTAGAATTGTTTTTATGAAAATGTGAGCCGTTGAGAGACCACCGATTCCTCTCACCCAGTCTCGTTTCTCAGACAATTCATTATTTATTGTAATCGCAATCTTAATTGAACCTTTAAATCATGTAAATAAACCTTAAATTTTATTTCATTGGCGGAGCTTTATTAATTTTCATCTGGATAACTTGTCTAAAATTAATTATGGATATTATTTGCAATTAGAATTTTAATTCCTTAAGATATCCGACAACTTTAAAATCGTGATCTTTGCCAAACATGGACAATTTTTATGGCTTAATTTTACAGGCGATCTTATTAGCTTTATAAAAATACGAATTTTATTATTTTCCGTTCGCTAGAACAAAAACTACAAGTGTTTTAGTAAAAGCAGATGCCATTACTTTAAGCAAAATATGATGTCATACTTTAAAACGCGTTTTACTCGAAATGTGTTTTTTTTTTTCAATGCTAAAACGGAGACAGCGATTGTTAAAAAAAGTTTTCAAAATAATTAACTGAATTTTTATTGTGTATTTTATGTATAATTTTCAGATTTATCAATCACTGTTTTATTACAAAATTTACAGTCCCTTATGTTAATATAATCACTATTTTTTTAAGCAATTTCATATAATAACTGAGATAAAGTGCTCTAGTTTTTGTAAAAATTCAAATATGTCATATCCTGAAGGTCATTTTAAGTATAAATAACATAGCAACAAATCAGAATTGAAAAATTGAAAATTTGTTGATAAACTTTTGGTACAGAATGGGCCGCGTTAATGTAATTTCGTATAAATTTTTACCTATTTTTTCCCATTTTAGTATTAATAATTTTTTTCTCTTCTTAATTTTAGCATATTTTTCTTAAAATGTACTAAGCAAATCTAAAATCAACAAAAAAATCCCATATCTTTATTTTTTTTAAAAAAAGTAAGTAGTCGGATACTTTAAAAGCGAGACGGAGCTTCGCAACACTATCGAGTCATTTAACCAGTAAAAATCCTCAGTATTTCGTATGATAATCTCCGATGAGTTTCCTGATAGGTACTAATATAATAGCTAATGGTTGATTTTTCAACAAAAGTATACAAGTTATCTAAATCATTTCCGCTTTGTTTCGTAGCTAGACATTATGAATTGTAAAAGAGGATTTAGAAGTCTGATTTTGTTGACACTCAGTATAATCGGGGATTAAGGTTGAGATTAATTATTTTTATTGTTCCTAATGCCACCTGTCTGATGATATCAGATCAATGCCCACGAAATTCATCGCGACAAAGGGCTAGATGTACGCCTGTCGTTATCCGTATTTTTGAGCCCCATACAGTACGTTTTAGCTTGGTTTTACCCCAATTTTAAGAGAGAACACCCTAGGGGTGCTCAAGGGCCTCCCACCTCTCTTCTCCTTTCACCAGCCTCATGAAAGGACTTGCAGCTCGACGGTTATTTAGAGTACCCCCATGCCCCAATTTCCAAACATCCATGCCTTCTCCGGGATTCGAACCCAGACCCTTCGGCATAGCAGTCAGTGTCGCTAACCGCTATACCGAATGGGCATCTAAATTATCTATTCTTAAAAGATAATAACATGTTAACTGTTTTCTTATTTTAAATCATATATAAAATAAACAAGCTCTTGGATTTAATTATCTATCATCTTAAACTCTTAAGCCAGTTGTTTTTCCACCTGAGATATATCCATATTTCTTTGCATCAAATAACTTCAAAGGAAAAATTCAGTGGTTTTTCGATTGACTTTAGAATGTATTTACTGACATTCTACTTTTCCGTGTTGCATAGCAACATAGAAAATGCAAGCAAATAACGTTACACTTTCTTTCCAAATATTGCATTCGGAAAAACAAATTTTATGCGGAACTATCTTCATTCCTAGGGGGTTTAAACGAAATTTATAGTATATTTCTTTCTTTTGATGGTCGCATTTCTAGAAAAGAGAGAAAAAGGAAAAATTCTCAAACCATTTTTCTTTTCGTATTCGCCTCAGAGGCGAACCAGCGTTTTCTGAGTGTCCTAACGTTCAAATGCGAAGCGATCTTTTCGTGGACTTTTGCTGGGCGGATAAGCAACTCTATTTAGGTGGTAAAACTGTTTTATATGCTAATTCCATTTCCGTATCAAAGGAATAAGATAAAACTAGAGATTTCGAATAGATTGGAGATAAAAATCAAGTGTAGATACAATTTACATATTTTTATAGAATGCATAGCCTGTGCTGGACTCAGAACAAAAAATGGAAAATGATTCTATATATGTATATATAGTTAAAAATTATCTACTTGAGAGAGACAGAAATAAATGGAGTGCTAAAGATAAATGAAACTTAAAAAAACAAATATTGGAATTTAAAAAATATAGATGAAGCACAGTATTATAAACATTTCTGACTTAGTACAGCTCTCAAATATAAAATAACTTAAAAGTGGGGTTTAACCAGTTTTGTGGTTATCCAATCTTCCCTCATTCTGTTTATAATACTAAGCTTTATACTTATAAAATCCTTATGAAAAAAATGGATATAATTTCGAAATCCACATTACAAGAAGAAGGAAACTAGTAAAAATTGCATTAAAAAATGCATATAGTGTGCTAAATCTGTGTACAATAAACAAGTTATTGCAAGATTCTGGATTAAAATACAAATTAATAGCATAGTATTATTGGCTGATTTGTAGCCCTTAGCAAAAAGTATGAAATTATAGTACTAAAATAATTATATATATATATAATACGTGTACTAAGATAAATTCTAAAATTACTTGAGAAACTCTAGGAGTATTTTTGTATTTATCTATAAAACATTTCTAAGATTAAAGCAAAACTAAAGGAATAAATATTTTTAACCGTAATTTTGAAATATAGGTAGCTATAAGTATATCTAAATTGCAAAAATGAATATTTTTGATGAAATCTATAAGAATTATCTTCAAAATGAATTTATTCCTTACAGTTTAGAATTTTTCTTCATAGAAATCACTATTAATTATACATGTTTGTTACGCATTAATCAAGTCAAGAAGCATATGAATAAAAAAGATCTCTTCTAACATTTTTATATTTTGTAAGTATACATTTTAAGAAAATAAAATCACTCGATCCTATGAAAAGTATGTATAAACCACTTTACTAAGTGTGAAATGCTTTCTTTTATTGTTTTATCTTCTTTACGCTTCATATTATAATTTTTGTAGGTTTAAGACCTTTAATTTAAAAAATCAAATCCAATTAAAAAGTAAAGATTAGTTTAAAAAAGAGAAATTTAATTAAAATTATTCGTTTTACATAACAGGACAGATTTTATTATTGTTATTATTGTCTATTTTTCTCTTTGACTTTATTTTCATTAAAATTCTGAATTAAATATATGATATTTAAAAATAGTTAAAATTTAATGTACTTTTAATACCCAAATCTTATGCTAGTTAAGTTTACTTTACTAAACATGTGTTTTTTATCTCCCATTTTTTGAAAGAGGAAGGAGAATTTTCTAAATTCCATAAGGTTAATATTATTATAAAATATTCAAAAAGCTGTGAATAAAGAATTCTCGCGCGCGCGTAACACCCCTATTGGTGTGGTGTGGTAGTTAGGAGAGAGGGGTGCCAGCTCAGGTGTTGTCTGCGTCACTTGACCATGGTTCAAAATTACGCGGACCGTCGCCAAAAGCCCTCGTGTTGCTAATCAGTGCGACGTTAATATTCTCTCACTCTCACTCTGTAACACACCCCTAACTATATATAATACAACCCAGTGAATTTTACTTGTTAAAAAACGGTACGTGGCTAGAAATGAGTATGACATCCTTGAATTGGATTCATAACAAATTTTCTTGAATCATCACGCGTCTATACTATTTCGAAAAACTGTCTTCTCTTTTGTATCTTTTAGGGCGTCCCTTTTTTCAGACTAGTTTTCCACTCTCCGGTAGAATCTTAGAAAAAAACATTTCTAATGTTAAAAGGCTCTTTCTCAATACTAGAATAAGTAAAAATTCAAGCAATTACTTTGGCATAGCAATTTTAAAAAATTATTAACAATTCCTGTGTTAAATATTCAAATCATTTCTATTTTAATTCAGATTATCTGAAATCGTTCAACACCAATCTTAAAAATATTTTTTTTAATTCTAAAATTGCTTCAAATTTTTTTTAAAAAAAATATCTAAAAAATTCTGAACAATATTCTTCCGTTTTCCTTTTTAGCATTTTCTAAAAAAAAATGCTAAAAAAATATTTTTCTTCCAAGCTACTGTTAATGGATTTTTCTGTGCAAGCTTGTTACCTTTTACAACTACCAAAGAAAAAGCTGTTTCTTCAGTTGATTTCTAAAATCAATGGGAAATCTCGAAGCTGCGGCACGTAGTGTTATGCGAAGTCACGCAATTGCAGTTTCAAACCACGTACCAATTCAAGTAAAAAAAAACCAACAAATAAAATAAATAAATCTGAATTTCCTCGAGTCTTCGATTATGCTTGCTACAAAATCAGCACGTGGTTCAATGTAGAATGATTTCTTTATGATGGAAGTTTAAATCAGAGACCAGTTTAATCCACTGGCACAGACACATTCGCATAATCAATTTTTGAAAATCTAAGTAATTAAGGTATCCGACTACTCTAAAATTGTGAATTTTGCCAAAAACTGACAATTTTTTTATGATTTTATTTTATAAGCCATCTTATTAGATTCATAAAAATACCAAGTTAATTATTTTCCGTTCACTAGAACAAAACTACAAGTGTTTTAGTAAAAGCAGATGCCATTACTTTAAGCAAGATGTCATACTTAAACGCGTTTTACTCAAAATGTGGTGTTTCTTTTTTTTTCTCAAAAATGCTCAAACGGGGCCAGCGATTGCTAAAATATTTTTGAAAATAATTAACTGAAATTTTTTGTATATGTTCTGTATAATAGTAGAAGTGTTATAACCTTCATATTTATCAAAATCCCTGTTTTTTTTAAAATTTACAATCCCTTATGGGTGATTATAATAACTGTTTTTTCAAGCAATTTCATATAACAACAAAAATAAAGTGCTCTAATTTTTTGTAAAAATTTAAATATCTCTTATCCTGAAGGTCATTTCAAAAATGAATAACATAGCAACACATCAGAGTTGAAAAATTGAAAATTTGTTTATAAACTTTTGGTACAGAATGGGCCGAGTTTATGTTATTTTTTTTTTGTAAATTTTTACAAATTTTTTTTCCATTTTAGTAATAATAATTTCTTTTTATCTTCTAATTTTAGCATATTTTTTTTAAAAAATGTACTAAACAAATCTGAAAACAACAAAAAAATCCCTATATCTCCATTTTTTTTTTTAAAAAAAATTTGTCGCAAGTAGTCGGATACCTTAAGAAAAATGCTGATTTCTATAAGAAACTGTTTTGAAGCTAGAAAAGTGTTGTTTAAAATAATTCATTTTGCTTTAAAATCTAATCAGAAATAAAGATAAGTTCTGTAGTACGAACAAATTATGTATTATTAATTGGATTTAAATAACTATTAAATTTTTAAAAATATTCATTTGGTACAAAAAATACTTTATGCGCGAAAACTTTGCTTAAAGGATATGAATTTTTAGTTATACTTAGCAGTTTGAATTTCGGTATTCCCCCTGATAAAAGCTTTTAAAAATATTTTGAGATTCATAAATCAACAAAATTATAATACTGCCCTTCATATATGGTATTCAAAAAAGGGTGCTTTAAGTTTTGTTTATTCCTTTAAAGAAAATGTATTCGCCGATAAAAGTAATCTTGTTCAATTGATTGATTACAAAATACATCGCATTCTGAAGCTACTCTAGGTTGGCGACAGACCTCATAATTCTGAACCACGGCCAAATGACGAGGACGACGCCCACCTGATCTGGCATCCCCTCTCCAAAATTCCACACCCCACCAACGGGAGGATTTTGAGCCTCGGCAGATTTAAGGTGAATTGTACCCTTTACATGGCAGACCTTCAGTGGCACAAGATTTCGAATTCGCGACTCGACAACACCAGCCTCGACCATGACCATTAGGTTACAGTGATCACTAATCGTGTGCTATCCAAATGCCTAGGATGATTTTATTTTAAATTTTTGTAATCATGAAATAGCCACATCTTTATTTCTAAATATGCCTACTTATAGGTTTGACATGTTTTTAAATGTTTTATGTAATAAAAATAATTTAACTCATTCTTAACATTCTTCTAAAAATGTTTTCATCGTGAGTGTGTACCTTTTTAAACAGAAAACAATACATTGTTTTGAACCTAAATGCTTTAAAAATAAGAAACAATAACATATTTTACAACTCATGATTCCTCAGTTTTATGTAGTAATTTATAAATAAAGTTTATTATCGTTTAATGTTAAAGAAAAAAAACTAACTTTTTTTCAAAGAAATAAAATGCATTTTTAGATACGGTTATCAAAACCTTACTGAGATGTTTTAGGAAATTTATAAATGTATTATTCGAAAATAATTAAAAATTTATAACAAATAGCTCTTGCATTCAAAAACAAGTAATGTAAAAAAAAAAAATTTGTATCTTCCTACTTCCTTAGGAAAACTTACTGGCGCCATCTATTGCAGATAAATCTAACTTCGTCAGAAATAACGCAGAAAAAATTTAAAATTAAAAAATAAAATTTAATTAATGAATTAATATTTGAAAAACAGTATAAACATCAAGTGTTGCCCACTACAAGTTTAAAAAAATGTACTTGAACTTGAATGGAGGAATAAAAAGTATTCTAATAACGATTGAAAATTTATTTATAATTTTATGTATTATTATTTATTTATAATTTTATGTATTATTATTTATTTATAATTTTATGTATTATTATTTATTTATACGTTTTTTAAATTTATTTATTTATATGTATTTCTTAACAAGATATATGTATATATATATACGGAGAGAGTGAGCTAATAGTAGGAATTGAATAACTCATTGGATTCATGACCATCAGTAAAAAATAAGTTTTTGAGACAAGGGGAAAAAAGAATTTCTCCTTTTAAATTCACTCCAACAGTCTATCAATAAAATAAGAAAAAAAAAACACTTCTTTTCGAAATCGCTTAAAGGGCTCGATAACGAGAAATTGGGGTCATACTTGAAAGATTAGGCACTGTAACACGCTCGCAATGCTTCTGAGTCTTCCATACTCAATTTTTCTTAAGCCTGGACAACCTTCTGAGTCTGTATTGGAATATTTTCTTGATTCTCCAGACGCATCATTGCGTGATTTTTATGTTGTAACTGTGAAACTTAAAAATCCGTAATCTTCCTCTGAGACGTAAGCGATAAAGACACTTTCTAAAATACTCTTTTATTTAGTCTTATCTGAACTTTTATACCTTTGAAAAAAGTGTAAAGGCTTCAGGACAGTACTTAGAAGGATTCCATACTAAAGTCTTTAAAGTACCTTGTAATCTGCAATAAAAAGAATAAGTTTTAATTTTTTAATTTAAATTTCTTTATACTTCCAAGCTACAAATTTCAGCTTCAGCTCTTTTATGTCTGGGAGTTTATTTGGATTCATAGCATTTTACTCTTATAGTTGTCTAACGCAAAAATATCAGACAAGAAGTTAGGTAACAAAAACGTAAAATTCATACAATTAAAATTTTTAAGTACTACTTAATTAAATTCTTTCAGGTAATTTGCAAGGTAAAAATTTAGCGTTCATACAAATAAATGCCTTTATAATATCAACTGAAGCCTTAAAAGCGTTTTATTAAAACATATTAAAATCGATCAAGACATTTTTAAGGATTCTGTCTGTCTATATGTTAATATCCTTATTCGAGCCGTATAGAATCTAGTGAATAGGTAAATTTATTCCTCTTAAGAAATTAAAAGGATTCCTTCGCTAGGAGATGTTTTCTTAGTAATAGTTATATATTCATGCATATAATTATTTCAAAAGATTTTGATAAGAAATAAATTCGTCTACAGCATAATTTTAATATATATTAATTTCTCAGAAATTATAATTATTTTTATTCAAAATTTTAAAAAACATAAAAAAGTCCTTTCACAATTTCTCCATGAAACTTGTAAAATAATTTCTTAAACTTAAACATTCTCTGAAATCTAATTATCTATTTTAAAGGTGTATACCAATCTCTTATCAAAAGAAATACTTATGATTCTTTTATCTGTATTCCCATTTTGGTTGTTTGAAAATTCTATTCATAAAACTTAACGATTAGAGTCAGGGTTTCAAAGAATTGAAAACTATTATAAAAACACAATTTACTTTCCAACACAATTTTTTTGTATATTTCATTATTTGGCATTGTTTGACTTACTAATTGAAAAATCTTCATACTCTTGAATTCTAAAATGCTGCCTTTGACTATTTGGTTAGCTCTTATCAAGAACCTAGAATTCATTTCCGATCGTGGTAAAATATTGAGAGCTGTAAATATTTTTGATATACGGTATGAGTAAAATTTCTAGTTAACCCCATATATCTTTAAATTCAAAAATAAAAAGTTTAAAATAAATTAGGCTCGATTTTTATACTTCCTGAAAGATTTCTCTCCATGAGGGAGAGAGACTTTGTAGATATGATGATTATACTATTTATTTTTAAACTTTTTTTTAAATAAAAAATATGTCTAGAATATTAAATTTTTATATCAAATTAATGTTTATCGAGTGCTTCATACATTTATGATTTCACGAAAATTTCATTGCGATATATAAAAAAAACCAGTTTTTTTAATAAGTAGCACAGCTTCTAAGAAAATTATAGTTTAAAAAAAATTAAAAAACACCCTTATCGAATTAAGTTGTAACTTAATTTTTTGGTCGCCAAATCTGGAAATGGAATCTGAAATTAGTCGCCGGATGCGGGATGGGATCTGAAAATGGGAAATCGTTAATCCTGATGATTCTGATCAGGACAATGGAACAAAGTTATTAAATTATTGTATTGGCATCGGTCCTGGACAAGTGAGCAAAATTTCGAATTAATCTGACCTTTTAAAGCGGGTAAAAATTGAGTTGAAAAATTCCGTTATATAGAAGTGAAGCTCATAAAAGGGTGTTAAAAAAAGAAAATTCTTCCTAGTAATAATAGAAAATTTATTGCAATTTGTTTTATTACTTTAACCTTTAAGTTAAACATTTAAAAGGAATTATGTTTTGGATATTTTTTATTTCTCAGTAGATGCAATTTTGAAGGAGGGGTTGTTAAATTTCAATAATAATCCCAGAGAAAAAGTTTTATGTAACTGATTTCTATTTTCCCGGAGAAATTTTTGTATAAATTTAATGAAATAATGAAAAAACAAATCAAAATTAAAATGATTATATTCATGCATGATATCATTAACATATGCACGCCCCTCAAATGTTTGTTAAAAACATTCGCTCCGCATTACAACAAATATTAAACATTTTTAATAAATCTTTATCTCATACCATTTGTCTTTACGCCAATAAGGAGTAATATATCAAATAATTTTCTAAATTGTTGATCAATAAAAATTATATATATATATATATAAGTGTGTATGTGTATACTACCTTTAAAAATAAACACATTCTGTTCCAAAATCGATTAAGGAGGAGCTATTCGTCTGCTCTTAAAATTCTTTAAATAACAACGCCCGGCTTTCATTTATGTCATGCAGCGGGATGTCGATCACAACGAAATGCCCCAGATGTTTGTGACAAAATTGAATTTACGCTCTATAATTTGCATTAAGAAACATTTTCATATTAGCGCTTTTCTGACGCTGAATCGACAACGTCGTTTCAAAATCCTTTATCCTCCTTGTGAAAGTTTTTATGCAATTCTGCAGCTGTAAAGTAAAAAAAAAAGTCTAAGATCTTTGACGAGTTTGAATTCACAGCTTGAAGCATAAGAAAAATAGAATTTGAAAGATTTTAAATTATTTTCCTAGCTAACTAAAATACTCTTATCTATCTTCTGAATGGTATTTTTCAAGTGTTTACTTTGTGCATTGTAAAGTTGGGCAAAAAAAAAAAACTGAATTTACCGCAAAATTTCTAAGACGAATATTTTATGAATTCACTATGGACAATGTTCACCTATTGCTATATAGTTTACTTACAAAATACCATTATATGATAGAAAAGTTCTTATTCCACATATCTTTAACTATTTCTCTGATAAATAAAATTGGTACAAATACAGAATCAAAGTAAAGTATATACAAAGTTGTTTCTAAACACACAAATATTTTTCTCATTGCAATAATATATGCCAGCATTTGTCACGCCCAAGGGAGGCGTGACAACTTTACGAGCATATTGAAAAGTCGAAAACAAAAGATTATTTAAAGAAATGATAAATTTACTGAAAGTAAACAGACAAAATACATTCTGATATGATACAAAATAAAATACACATTTACACTGAAATAACACACTTATAAATATATGAGCACTGTGCAATGTATTTTATAATTAATTTTACAATACTAAGTTAAGAACAAGTTCGACAATTACCAGTGATCCCATGGGCTTATATTAACACTTATTTTGATAATTTGTATGGTTTATAATTGATCCTTTAACTGCCGATTAAAAGATACACGATTCGTTTCCCAATGCTATCGTTTTCCATATAGATGCGCATTAGTGATGTTTTTTAAAGGGGTGGGAAGAAAAGGAATAAATAAGAACATCTTCCATAATATAACTGAATCCTTCAAAAATAATGTCAAGGTCTTTTTATTGCATTCCAAAGCCATTGGAATAATTTTATGGATAACAGTGCCCAGAAAAGATCGTACTTCGTAAAGACGTATATATACGTCCAGAAAATTAATGCTTTGACTGAGCGAGACGTTTATACAAGGGGTGATCAAATGAAAAGGTACGAAACGACATAAAAATGAAACAGTTAAATATTTGCATATTCCACCAAGGGAGAATGTAGCGAGACATCTCGGGATGCCACTGGAGACTTTGACTGGGATCGGATCATGCGCGGGTGCCCGCATGCGCAGGAGAGAGCAAAGGCTCTTATAAAAAGCGGCGTCCAAATGATGCGAGCACAGAATTACTCGAGCACAGAAAAAGCATTAACTCCGATGTGTACTGTGAGACACTCCGACGCCTACGCAGGTCCATCAAGAACAAAAGACCGGGGCTGCTCACGGAGGGTGTGGTTCTGCTCCATGATAACGCGCGTCCACACGTCTCCAGAGTCACACAAATGGAACTGGACAAGTTCCAATGGGAGACGTTGGACCATCCGTCCTACAGTCCGGACATGTCACCCTGCGATTTCCATGTGTTTGGTCCACTGAAGAAACACCTGAAAGGAAAGCGCTTCAACTCGGACGACGTACTCAAGGACACTGTGAAGGACTGGGTCTCGTCACAGCCACAGGAATTCTGGGAACGAGGAAACCTGCGGCTTGTTCATCAGTAGGATCGTTGTGCTCAGGCCTACGGTGTATATTTTGAATAAAGTCTATATTTGTACCCACCGTGTCGTTTTGTACCTTTTCATTTGATCACCCCTTGTATATGCCAGTGGTACTTAAGAGGTTAAAGTCGTATTGTAGCTTTAGCTTAAATGTATAGTATTATTGAATTCAGTACATTCTTATTGTATGGAGGGGGGGGCGCGATGAAAATTATGATTGTATAATGGGTCAAGAACATTGAAAGTTTGAGAAGCACTGATATATGCCAATAACTTGAGACACATGATAATTTTTACGCAGATTCGTTATCAATTTGTGAACAAACAGAATCATTACGCGTCATTATAAGAATAAGTATCTCAACAAATTCAAAAATATAACAATCATAAAAGATACTTCCGACACACTAATGTTAAAACTGCTAATTAGATTGCACCAGGGAAAAGTTAATACTGTTACATGGATTTAGAAGAAAAATTCCAAAGTCTGCATCAATCTTTTATAGTTAATATGTGATATATTTCTTTAGATATGAAGAAAGAATAAGTTTTTTCTCCTTTTTTTTCCGCCGAATCCTAATTTTTATTTATTTCAGTTAAGAGTTTTTTCAATAAGTCCAGCAAATACATAATGTATTTATTTCGTTCTTCCAAGAATTCTGGTTGAAATGATGCATTTAAGTACATTTTGGTTAATAATAATCGATTCTGCTTATGAAAAGCGCGTTCAAATTTTAAATCTGAGATATCTGGACCATTCCCCCCCCCCCCAGTCATGTTCATAACTAATAAAAAATTTTAAGGGACACCATCTTAAGGCAACATGGTACAATTTTTTTTATTTTTAATATTTTGCATTTGGTTTTAATTGTATTTTATAAGGGTCATATTAAATAATAACTCCGTATAAAAAATTTCAAATTTATTGTAAAATGTTTGTAAAATAAAATTTTTAAAAAAAATTTTTTAAATTTTTTTAAATATTTAAGATTTTTTTTTTTAACATACGTATTTTTTTTAAAAAAATGTTTTCGAAGAGTACCTTATAATATACTACATAAAACTGGATATGGGTTTTTTTTTTGTGTTGCTGCTCTTTTACATAATTCTTTCTTAAATAATTTGCTGCTCCATATGTAATTTTACATTTGTTAGTCTCATTTGCGCGTGATAAAAAAATAATTTATTCATTTTTATCTGGCATTTTTAGCAGAAGATCTGAAAAGAGGGCGTGGCAGTTTTTTTTTAATCTGCTATCCTGCATCAAAAATTGTTCCATAACTTAATAAAAAATGCAGACAAAGCTTTGAAATTTTACAGGCATGTTTAGAATGATTCGAGGTACACGTAAGATTATAGAAAAATATCGATATTTTGATGATTTTTTTGGATACCATGTCTCTGTAATGTCTATATCTTAAAATAAAATAAAAAATTTTTGTATAATGGTTCAATCTAAGACATAAAATAGTCTGACTTATTTTGTGTCCAACTGAATTTGACTATTTTCGGGTTGATCAAAAATGAACAAAAAAGTTTTTAAAATTTTTATTTATCAAAGGCAAAAAATAACCCTCACGATGAATTACACAACAAAACAACTTAGAAGTCCCATGAAAAAAAAAATTTCTTTCTCTTTTCCATATCAACATCCTTCTCTAGTACGAAACAAGGTATAGTTTGACAAAATTCTATTTGTCCTTTATTATCTAATTAATTATTACTAACAGTAACAAATTTTTGAACAAGTTATTAAAGAAATTAGCATCCCAACTTTTTGAACACTGTTTCTTATTTTGAAAAGACATTTTGGATCTATATGCAGATGTCGTAATGCAATTTTAGAGAATTTTGCTGCATATTTTTACCAGAAACTTTATAATAATGACAAAGCACTCAAACACGCATACATTCTAGATATTTTCTGTCTTTATTGATTTTCTAAAAGGAATTCAAACATCACTTATAAGAGGTTTTCTATTTCAAAATGTAAAACTTGCTAAAAAAGATAAAAAGATCTTTTTTAGCAAGTAAAACTTCGTTCTCTTATCATCGAATTGCATTGCTTGTATTCTATTTTCACTGTTGTATATTATAATAATACTTTACGTTATGTAGTGTCTTTAACATACGAGGCACTCTTATATATATATATATATATAGCAGACAATAATTATTTTATCTGTCAAATTAGGTTATTATAATACTTCTTAAGAGTATTTTTATTCAACAGAGATATAATGTTTCTTTCAAGTCGTGGTTTCGAGTCCTTATGGCCACGTAGTTTAGGGGTCGAGGTTACGGACTCGTGGCTGGCGTGTCATAAGTTCGAGCTTAGTACCATTGAAATACCCGCCAGGAAGAGTTGACCAATGCTCGTTAAATATATTGAGGCTTAAACGTCCTCCCTCTGGTGTAGTGTAGAAGTTAGGAGAGAGAGGAGTGTCGTGTCGTCCTCCTCATTTTGTAATGGGTCTATTCGTATTCCTCTTACTAATCCTCTTGGGGAAACTCTTTCTTTAAATATTATTCTATTGAAAACTTTCTCCCGAAGAAAAAGATGTGACGTATGCAAATCAAGGCTTATATTTATAATCAACTTTCAGGTTCGAGGGAGAGAGAGGTTAGAAGCTAAATGATAGCAGTGAGCGATTAACGTAAGATAATAGAAAGCTAGGCGAGAGTGTTCCGTAGATTATTTGTTTAATATTTAAGACTGACGATTTGTTGATTAGATATTTAAATTGGATAAGCGTCGGCTTGAAGTAGATCAACTTAGATGTATCTCACATAACTAAATATTACTTATATAGTCTTCCTCGCTTTTGCTCCCATAATACTAAAAAGTGCATTTCCATACTTGCGGGTTGTTCAGGTTTGCTAGGTTGTTGAGACTTGTAAATAAATTGTGTTTATTTTTACTATGGCTAATTGGATAAGCGTCGGCTTGAAGTAGATCAGCTTACATGCATCTTAGATTATTTAAAATGTGTATAGCTAAGACATTCCTAAAGTAAGTGATTAAGTTTATAATTAAATATTACTTATATCGTCTTCCTCACTTTTGCTCCCATAGTATTAAAAGGTGCATTTCCTAACTTGGGGTTGTTCAGGTTTTTTAGGTTGTTCAGACTTGTAAATAAATTGTGTTTATTTTGACTGTGGTAAATCTTCCTACTAACTCTCGTACACTGATGGAAGGGGTCCTTCACAACTTGACCATGGTTCAAAATTACGAGATCCCTGGCACTGGTGTAGCTGAATAGTGCGACGTTAATATTCAATTACTCATTCGAACTCTTGTGGCAAGGTGTAGATGGGCTGATATACGTTAAATCTATCGAGACTCAAACTCATCACGTTAGCATGGTGTGGAAATTTGGAGATTGGAGTTCAGCTCAGGTGTCATCACATCGTCACTAGTCCAAAAATTAAAATAAAAAAGTTCCTTCACCAATAACTCTCGTGTAGTCTCAGAGAGTCACTTTATTAACGATCGATCAGTCATCATCGTAAATCATTCTGAATCCAAGTTGACACATTCTGTTATGTGTCCGTATAAGCAAATTCAGCATAACGTGATTCTCTGTCACCACGATGCCTTATGGGATTCGAAATAACATAAACTAATCTGCAGTTGCATAGAGAATTTGTCGGATCAATAAATAATGGCGAGTTTAAAAAAAAGGGGTTCTATCAATAAAATAATGTAAAGGACAAATATCCAAATAGTTTAGAAGTATATTTAAAATTTCAAAAACGAGAATTGTACATACAATAGGATTATTAAAAGCCTTTATCTAGGTGCTTTCGACCCATTTAAGAGTACCCTATTTTAAATCCTTTAATGGTTCATTCGACAGCATTTCATAATTCCATTTACGGGTTGTATTCATGGAATCGTTTATTTGCGCTAATGGAGGAATTACTCAACTTCTGAACAAAATAAATAATTTGAAATTTAAGCAAAAAATTTGGAAATCAGTGGTAGAATTTATAACCATTTTTTATTGCAAAATAAAATAATAGTGAATTATATAAAAGTTCCGTACAATAATTTATCCGTCTAATATATTTAATCGACAATGAAGTTTAGGAAATCTAAACAAATTACATTAAAAGCTTAATTCAATTTTTAAGATTTAAATATTGCATGAATTTTTTAGGTCTAGAAACAGACATTCAAACCGTATATTCTGATTCATGCTTATTTTTTTTTAAAAAAACAGAAATGACAATTATCGACTCATTATTTATTTTAGCTTAGGGCTGCGAAAAGTATTTAAACTGTGTTATTATTTATGGCAGAGAGAGAAATTTGATTTCATTTTAATTCCCGTTCCACTGTGCAGCAACACGAAGGTTATTGGAGACGGATTTCACGTTTTTGAACCATGGTCAAGTGACGAGAACGACACTTGAGCTTGAACTCTCTCTCTCCGAGCTTCCACACCATCCCCATGGGTGGATTTTGACCCTCAAAGAGCCTTAGTCACTCTACACTGCGGACTTTACTTCAGTGATACTAGGTTTCGAACCTGAGAGTCGTCAATACCGGTCACGATATCGTGACCATGACCACTCGGTTACTATGGTCAATTGATCAAGAAAGAATTATAAATGAGCAAACATAAATTTCATATGCGGACTCTTTAGAAATATCCATATAACGTTGTTACTTCTTAAATTTCCAATCAACTTGTAATTTATTCTAGGGAAAAAAATGTTTCTAAACTGCTGAGATTGTTAAATGTCCAACATCTGAACTGGTCGAATTATCAATAAGAAACATTTTGTATTAGTAGAAAATGCTTGCACATTTTTTTACTAATCGAGATATTTTATTAATGATAATTATCTCGTGTTATTATAATGATAATGTTTAATTCTAGATTTTTGGACGTATAAGCTATGAATCAATTTCACATGATTACAATATTTTCTGATTATAACTATCAACAAGCCAACAAAATGTTAATTTCAAATATCATAGTTGCAAAGTAATTTTGTTTTCTTTGCATTTCAATCATTGCTCCTTTAAAGCTACGTTTTAAGTAATTTAAACACTTATTTCTGAGTAAGCTATTTTTTTAGATTTGTATGTACCTTAAAATTTTAACTAATTAGTCACCCATTACAAGTGTATATGTAATAAGTGTCTCGAACAGTACTGGTGAGTATGTAAAAATATTTTAAGAAAAAAAAATTCACGAAGAATTTATAAAGAGTGCTAGTATTCACAATATAAAAGATATACTTCGTGAAACAAATTATTACGTTGCCACACATTTTATTTTTGTTTTAATAGCTAATGTATAATAGTTGTGCTTTCTCGTAACAACTAGCAAAACCTTAGCTGTTAAGAGTCAATACATGAATTCACAAAATTATTTTATTGTAAACATAGTTTTCATACATTTTAAAAGAGCTTTACTTTAAGATCAACATGTATACGATAAGTTTAAAAAAAGCTATAAATAAAAACTATATTTGCTTTAATAACAGTAACAAATGTGTGTATGTGCATGAGTGTATGTGCAAGAACTTTCGAATGATTCACGGCCCAGTTCCTTTATCCCATCTTTTTGTTGCATATTTGATTTGCTAAAACATTTTTATATTTATTTATCGAAAATCATAAGGTATTTGTATTGAAAAAAAAAAACGAAAAATTATAGATTTTTTTAAACAACATTCAAATAGGTTTTTATTTTACAAATGCCACACACTATAATAGCACCTATGCATCATTAATGCACGTGCTCCCCAATATTTTCGACAGCTGAATTAAAACTAATTAGTGCAAGGCACACTACTAAATGTTCAGTGGTTATAGGCTGACTAAAAACACACAGAGTTCAATTCTATGAGTTGGCGATGCCAATTCTGTAGAGATGCGATCTCAGACAGTCATGGCCTGTCTAAAATGAGTTAAAGCAGCTTTTCTAGGAGCTCAAGGGATCCAAGACGTGTCCTCATTCAAGATTGCCCAGTTTTTGTCCCTCGACATCTCCGCAACTTCCATTTTAAAATTATGCTTACAGGCCATATTAGAAAAAGCCTTAAGGAAATAAAGGTTGAAATCCTCGAGGGGCCTTGGATCACAAAGGCTTCTTTTTTAGCAAGAAAGTCAGCATGCTCATTTCCAGCAATGTCACAACGAGACGGTATCCACTGAACAGAGATTTTATGAGGAAAGTCTTTTAAGAGAACGATCTGCATTTAAAATTCTTTGTGAATTACTGAGGTAATTTGTGATAGAGCTTGTAATGCCGACAAAGTCAGAAAAGATTACGGCCCTGTGTTGAACTCGGAGCTTCTTAGTGAAAAGTCAAACAGATAAATCTATGAATTTTGTTCAAAGACACACACACTAAGGAACAAACTTATTACAAATCTAAACAACGTTTATAATCTTTAAAGTATTTTCTATAAATGAAACACTAGAAAATAGATTTTAACTCTTCTGTAATAAAATCTGTTAAAAACCATTTTCCAATTAAACTGATAAAGGACCAATCATTTACTTTTTGTTAAAAGATATAACTTTTTTAATAAGAGTCGCTAATTCCCATTTTAATTTTACTCATTGTTTTCATTTATATTTATTTTGATAAATGATTGAAAGGAAATATTTCTTACGTCAAAATAAGTAATCATAATCTCGAAGGTGCAAAAGTTATACCAATATCTATTTGTGAACTAATGGAAATAAAGTTTCGTAAACCGAGCAGCAAAAAATAGGCTTTTTTATAATCAGACTTAACAATCTTAAATTTTATATTATCAATAGATAATTCTAATATTAAACCATTTTAAAAGCTACATTCTTATTTTAAGGTATCTAACAACGTTCGGAGCCGTGGTTTTGAAAAAGCATATAAATGAATATTTTTTTGGATATTTAGAATCAGTTGAATTAGAATATACAAATAAAAATATTTTAAGAAAACTTTTACAAAAAAAGATTTAAGTGCAATTTTTTGCCAAAAACTGAAGAAAGAATGACATATTTTCAAAGCATTCTTCTTTTAGGAAAAATGGTTCTATAATAATAATATCTTGCCTATATATAGCAAAGTGTTCTCTACAAATTAGGATTTTTGGATTTAGGATTTTAGGATTTAGGACAATTAGGATTTTTGAAATGGTATAATTTAGAAGATGATTTATTCCTATTTTAATACATCCGAGTAAAGAAATTGTGACAAAAGACACCGGTTATTATATCGATTGATTGAAAATAATGGGAATTTTTCAAAAATCCTAGTTTAGGCTCCGTAAAGAATTCTTAGTTATATATAAGCAAAATATTATTATTATAGAAGCATTTTCCACAAAAGGAGAATGTTTTGAAAATATGTCCTTCTTCTTTTGGGGGGGGGAGGCAAAAAAAATTGCAATTAAGTATATTTCTTTATTGTAATAATGTTTTAAAACAAATTTACATGTATATTCTAATTCAAGTGACACTAAATATCGATAAAAATTATTTATTGAAGGCTTTTGCAAAATTATAGTTCCGAAAATAGTCAGATACTTATGTTGATACATTTTATTCGTTGTTTCAGGAAAATATTGCTTTCGAAAATAAACAACAATTCAAATCTCGAGAGCTTTAGTTCTATCTTTTAGTGAAACATTAGAACCTAGGTTTTAATTCTCTCGGAAAGCGAGCAAAAATGTGTTCTCATAAATGATGGAAACGTGTCGGACCGAAAACGCAAACTAACGGAATAACTACCGCAAGTAATCCACGATTGCTGCATGGGTTCTTCCACTCCAAAGCAATAACAATAATGAAAAAGACGATGCTTGCTGTTGCGCATGCGCTGCTGCTCTCGGGCTTCCCGCGAGCAAGAGGTTTAGAAGGAGTTGACGAGACCAAACACGTCCATTTCTCCACGGCCCTGCAATGTGGACTCTCCTCTGCCTGTTAGCTACTGGAGCTGCTCTAGCACAAAGCATGAGCCGCACTGAGCGAGCTTCTGTGAAAGGTAAATAATTACACTCTTCTCTCCTGAATTTCGCTCTTAAATAATGAAGTGAATGCCTTTGTTGTGGCCTTGCTCTCTGACTGTTGATTTGGTTAAAGATATTTTAATGCATGTGCGGCCTTTTTTAGGAAAATAGCACTCAAATTAGAGAGGCCAAAAGTGTTGATTGTTGCTTTTCAGCTGTACCGGTGCGTTGTGTAATGTTGAATTTCAGAATGCGAATAAAGTTTTTGAGTTTGATGCACACAGGAATGTACGTTTTTTTTATGTAATCGGACTTAGTTTGTCTTGTGTTCATTTTGTTTTTCTTCCCTATCAGCTTGTTTTGTTTTAGCTGGTGATGAAAAGTTTTCAAAATTTCAGAACTTTTGGCAAGAAAAAGAGCGCGACTTTATTTTTTAAAACTATTCATATTGTATAGTAGATGTAAATCTTAATCAAAATTAGTAATTATAAGCAAGTAATACATTGCTTTCATAATTATTACTGTTTTAAACGAGCTCGTAGGAACATAAAACTATATATTTTTAATTTTACTAAAGACTCACTATCTCACTTAAAAATAATTTATATATTTTTCTTGTTCTCCGTATTTAACTTGAAATAATTATGTTATTGATTATCTTATGTGAATAAAAATTATTCTGATTTTTTTACAAAATCCGTACAATATATTTTTTTTTTCCTTTTTTGCAATTTTTTTTTTAATTTTCTAAAAACGGTTTCAGCGTTCATACAAAAGGGAATCAAATTATATTTAATATATTTCTTTTCATAATCCAATTAATAATTTAAGTTTGCAACTTTCTAATTTTAAGGGTGTTTAAGAGGTTTAAGGGTGTTCATTTCACTAAAGAAAAAATTTATTTATGATAGTTTCTGAGATTTTAAGCAACCTGTGTGTGAAACTATTTCTTTTTTTCATTTGAAATATTTAGTTCATATCTTATATAGTTATAAGCATTAAAACGAAAACACATTTTTGTTATTGTGTTGTTGAATAATAAATGAAATTCTGGAAAACTCTCATATTCTTACATTCGAAATATCTTTTTGTGCGGTTTCTTTATATATTACTTGGCACAGAAAAAAGTTACAGTTTCTAAACTATTCAATTTTATTATCTATATTTCACGTTAAAATTAGATTTTTAAATTCTGGGGAGTTTCTTCATAGATAATTCATATGAATTTGAATCGAAATTACAATGAATCGAAGACCATAGCCAACTTAAATAAAGGGTAGTTAAATAAATATGATTTTAAAGAAGCATGATTGGTACTTGTTAAAGATAGTAATCATAAAAGTGTTATAAAAAACATTAAATATTTCGTCAGCATAAATGAAAGTAAGACATTTTTATAGATATTTAAAATATTTAACAGAATATTCTTTTAATATTATATGTGTGTAAGGCAAAATAAAATTAAAGAAAACTTTAATTGTTACAAAATAAAATAACTACTTTTCTTGAAATAAAAATTCCTTTTAAATCAAGAAGTTGATTTTTTGATAAATGCATAATTTGGGAATGGAATATATACTGTAGAGAAAAAAATAACTAATTCATAATTTATAACCTTAAATATTGATAGTATGAAATTGTTTATGACTTAATTTTAATAATTTGTCTCAAAACAATAACTAAAGTATGAAATAAATAATCAATTTGAATTATAGACTGAGCCTATTTCTTCTTCATTCTTTCCCTCGAGTTAAAATCGAAATAACCGCTGAGAAACCCTCAAAGTTTTGGAAAATTTTAATTCGGTAAACGGAAATTTAATTGGTCTGTCTAAACAAACTGGTGTTGAGCTATTGCTATACTTATTTTTGTATTGCTGTTAAGAATCAATATAAAGAGAAATTTATTTTTCTCCAAGGTTGTGGTTAAGGTTGGGAACTTATTTTTGGTCAAGTAATCATCCAACAAATTACTTGGTATTGATTTATTACATAAATCAATAGCTCTTTGATTATTTTACCAAGATTTAAATTTTACTGATATTCCTTCCATATTTACGATTTATTTAAGTTCAAAGGATATATAATACTATATTATCATTACTCTATTAATTCACATTCTAAACTTTAATCAACTTTTTCAGTCATAACATGTGAAAAATGTATTTGGATTCTAAGGATGTTTTAATAGTTTAAATAATTCAATCAAAGTTTATAAATGTGAATGATATTTGATGAATATCCACTCTCTATGATATTTTGGAAAATTTCCTAACAGCTATGTGTTACGTGAAGACATTTTAAATGAAATAAAAACCAAGATATTTTTAATTTCAATCAAAAGTTGTAAGTTCCTACGAATAAATAAAATCTAAGGCTGTAACAGATTTTAAAACGTATATTAGCATATCCATCTATTAATAACACTTAATTGTGTTATGTTTATAATGGTATTAAGATATTTTTAATAGTAAAAAAAAATTGTTCGAAAACTTTATTACATACAAATTAAAAAATCTGGTGAATGCTTTATTTATTCATGTGGTAAAAAGATAAAAACTAGAAAACAAAATTTACATTTGCAGATTCTCATGTTCGTACCCAGAAAAATATAACTTCGATGCTTTTTCATAACTCATTAATTTTCTTACTACAATACAACCATAAAAAATATTTTTTCCTCTTTATTAATATAGTAGGTATCCTAATGTGAACGATTTATATTCACATTTACAAAATTAAGCCACAAGTGAATCTTTTATTGTAGTTTCTTTCTCTATTAGCTTAAGAACACAACACTCGGTTTTTTTAAAGACTATTATAAAGTTGATTGCACAAAATACCAGCAAAAACGCACTAACCAGTTTACTACTTTTCAATGTCTTCGTATAGTATGTTGAAAAATAAGAAACTGAATATGGTTTCAAAGCTACGCTCATCTAAAAAATTATCCGTTATACTAAATTACATAAATTTCAAAAAAATAAAAGTAGTACCAGTGGTATCATTCCCTTGCCATTAACTAATTAAAAAGACTAACATTGTTTTATTTGATATTTCGCATCCAAAAGATCTTCGATAAATAACTCCTAATTTCTACTTAAGTAATCCATTTAAATAATTAATATTTTATTAGTTAAATAGAAAATATATCACTTAATACCATTATACTATATTTATATCAATAATTTTATACCAATGAATGGCAGAATATACCAACGTTATATCAAAAATCGTTAACGAAGCTTCTGTCAGTACTCCAGATCTGCTGATCAATAATATCTACTATGAATATAAGTTAATATTATTTCCTTTTCAGCAATATATTTCACAAAATTTATTGCTGAATTTAGAGAACTAATTGGTTATTACAGTAATGCAGCGATTCACAAATTGTGGGGCGTGACCCTTTATGGAGGCGTGATAACCCTACTTGGGGGGGGAGCGAAAATATCGAAAAACAGAAAATATAAGAGTATTTTAATTCACTGAAAAGAAGCAAAACAAAACACATTCTATTAAAATAAAAAGTAAAATACACGTTGCGTATTTATTGTAATCTGTTCCAATTTAAAAATTAGAAAGGAAAAGCAACACCATACTTACTCAATTACTTAAAACATCTATTACTTAAAAGTAACACATGCAAAATATAATACTTTCGATAATTTGTACGGTTTCTAATTAAGGTCGTATTGTATCTTTAGCGTTAAAGTACATTCTTATTGTATGGGGGGTAGAAGGCAATGGAAATTATTATTGAAAATTGGGTCGCAAATATTGAAAATTTGAGAAACACTACAGTAATGCATATCTTTCTGTAACTAATGATAAATTTTCAGACACTTAAGGTATACGACTACGTTAGGAACCGCAATTTTGCAAAAGCGTACAAACGAATAAGTTTTTTTTTAATATTTAGTGTCACTTAAATAAGAATGCACGCATAAAACTGTTTTAAGAATACCATTACAATAAAAACTAATTTTAAGAATATTATTGCAATTAAAAATTATTTAAATTAAATATTTTGGCCAAAATTGAACTTAGAGTTACTATTTTCAAAACATTCTCCTTTTAAGAAAAATGCTCCTTTTATAATAATTTGCTTATATATAGGTAAAATTTCTCCAGAGAGCCTAATCTAGAATTTTTGAAAAAAGCACCTTATGCTTTCAGAGTTACTACTAATTTAAATAATTATCGGTATTTTTTTGTTAAAATTTCTCCACTCTGATGTATTAAAATATGGATAAATCCACTACCAAAGTTATATATTTCAAAACTCCTAGCTCAGACTTTGTATTAAGATTTGAGCTATATATATTCAAACTATTAATGTCCTAGAAGCATTTTCAATAAAGGGAAAATGTTTTAAAAATAGATATAACTCTATGTTAATTGTTTGCCAAAATATTGCATCTAAGTAGTTTTTTATTCTAAGAATAATTTTCTTAAAACAATTTTATACATGTATTCTAATTTAAGTGACACAAATATTAAAAAGTTATTCGTTTGTACGCATTTGAAAAATCACAGTTCCGAAAGTAGTCGGATATCTTAAAGCTAACAATATTATACTAAAAAAATTAGTATTGTGTCGCCTAAGAACTGATCTTTACATAAGGCCTTAAATCATAAAGAACGAAGTTTATTCACATAGTCTTAATATATATATAGAGAGAGAGAGAGGAAATATGCATAAAAATCGCCCAAAGAGTAAAACTCTTACATATAATACTGAACTCTTCCATATCGTTCTTACTTTTACCATTTTTGATAATTTTTTGTTTTAAATTTCCAGCAACCAAATTTGTCATTTATTATATTACATGGACACAATACAACTATAAAAATATCAAAAAGGTTAGAGGGAATTTAAATAATTAGAAAGAGATTCTAAGAACAGCGAGTTTTTATTCCGATTAAAAAATTGTAAGACAATAAATCTCTTCTTATTAAAATTGCGCTCCCTGAAGCGAAAATACTTTTATGTACGTATTTGCGTCGGTATTGAATACAGAAATGTGTATGTGTGCAAGGGAGCATATATTTAATAATATTTCAATTTAAATAAGTCACGCACGAGAAGGAAATAAAAAATGAGCTTTTAAAAATAAATTTTAAAAACCCTCAAACTATTCAAAATTTAGTGTTTTAATTATTAATGTCTGCCTTGCTCTCCTTATTAATGATCCTGATAAAGGGATTTTAATTGGAATTTTAAGGACTCTAAATATCTTAGAGCACGTTAAGATATGAACAGTTTTTTAATGAATTTTGCAGTATTTTTCGGAAGATGTATTCAGATACATATTTTAAATTTTTTAATAGCTTTAAATTAATTTTGAAGTATTTGTAACTTTTTTTTCTCTTTCTAAAAGGCTCTTAATTATAAAGCTAAAAAAGAGGCAAAGACATCATTAAAAATGTACAAGTCAGCGGAAAGAAATTCCTTTTAATGTTAAGAATGCAATTCATTTTACTCGTAAATTAAAATTAAATTGAATTGCATATTTAAAGAAACGAAATTTTT
The DNA here is from genome assembly GCA_019973975.1 of Trichonephila clavata. Taxonomy (NCBI): domain Eukaryota; kingdom Metazoa; phylum Arthropoda; class Arachnida; order Araneae; family Nephilidae; genus Trichonephila; species Trichonephila clavata. The sequence continues at coordinate 498,801 of BMAO01021060.1, read as the reverse complement.
TTAGCAATTTATAAAATAAAACAGAATGCAAATTCTCTTATGTATTTTCTAAGATTTTAATATGCTTTCTATGTTATTTTAACATTGTCTCTGATTTATTGAAATATTAAAATATTCTGATCAGTTTTGTACATGTGTCAAATTGTAATATTTGCATTGCTTTTGTTCAGTTATTGCTTTCTGCTTTGCTATGTCCGATGCAACAATAGTGGGGTGTGCATTCTGTTTTGTTTTTAAGTTGTTTATAAAATTTCCTTTCTGGGATATGCAGTTTTTTAGTAATATTGTTCACTTTTTCCACAGCATTATACACAAAATACATCGTTTTCCCAAAGTGTTGCAATAATAATGACGGCCACTGTAAGTTGTATTTAAGAATTGTTCTTTACTCTAATTAATATATATGTGTTTTTAAACTATCTTGGTGTGTTTTATTTATAGTAGATTAATTTTTCTTGTTGTACACGAATAGATTATAATTTTCATTTTTTCTGAGATTACATAAAATTATAAAAACCTTACTCAAAAAATAATTAATGGAATAGAAAATCCATTTAACATCTCTTCACTGTTTCAAAATAAGTAAAACACAAAAATTTCAGACAATAAAAATTCTATATAAAACTATTTGAGATCTGGAAAATTGTATCAAACTGAATTGAAAATACGAAGTTAACAAGCTTTGCGTATTAAAATATTATACTAATTTCGTGTTTCTACAACTTAACTCAAAAATCAAATTTGAATTATACTGAATCATCTATTGTAAAGCATCTTTTTAATTATAATTTGAAATCAAAAGCTAACATTTCTCTTAGAATTCCACACCGTTCTGTCCCAAACCACTCAATATCAGACCTGAATTTGACGGTTCTAAGATTCCAACAATATTTTCAATCAATTCAATTTACAAAAATGATATACTCTTATAATTTGTTGTTAAATATAAGTTACTGTAAGATATCATATGTATATAAACTTTCCATTAGTGTTTAATTATATTTCTAAGTAAAAAATATTAAGTGAAATACGTCGGAACATTAAAACCGCGTTTGTGTTACTGTAACTGTATAATAGTAACTGTACTTTTAACATTAACATTAAACTTATTCTTTAAAAAGTTTATTTACAGTGATGGATCAGTGATGTAAACATGCTCAAAGGCATATAATAACTTGTTTGTCTATTAATTTATTCTAAATTAAGATTCCCTGCAGCTGAAAAAAACATGTTTTATATAAAGTTTCAATACTTTAAAATCATTTACCTCCAGATAATCATTCACCTCTTCCAATTAAATATTTAATTTTTCATCCACAAATAATATTTAAGTATGAAATTACCACAACAGATACTCACTAATAAAAATGCTTTATCTGTTAAAGAAAAGAAATCAACACAGAACTGGAATTTTAACGCTATTTTATATATAGGATTTAAAGGAAGCTACGTTTTTTAGTTATGGGTAAAAAAATCTATTTTGAACTCATATGAATTTTGCTTACATGTTTTTAAAAAACAATACTGTGAATTTTTACATATTTAGCTAATCCCCAAAATTAGTTATCTAAAATTAATTATTATTCACTTAGATATTTTAACTTACTGTAAATAAATTGAGGTATCTTTTAAATTCTAATAATTCACTACCCTTTCATAAAAATCCTAAAAGATTTTAAAGGTAGAAAGCTTTATATATCCTCCTGAGACCTGAGAAAATAAAATACCAATTATTAGTTTTTCTGAGAAAATAGTCCTAATAATTATTTTTTTTTTAAATTTTAAATTAAAATTTTAAAAGAATTTTTGGGGAGGGAGGGGTATAGTTAACGCAGCTTATCATCATCTGATGAAACAAATTTTGTAGTTTTTACTCCATCTGCAATTATATAGTTATTAGTATCCGCAATACTTCGTCAAAGTATGTCTTTTCCAAAAATCCTTTATCTCAAATTCTATTTCATATTGAAGCCAGAAATCTTTAGCTGTCAAATCAACCATGAATTATTACCTTCAATGTTCCCTTTTTTGTCTTTATTTTTTTAATAGCTAGTTGCTTTATCAACCATATAAATACCCCCACCCATCTTTAAATTATATTGCCTAGTTATTTCTACCCATATGGTTTTAATATACTTAGACTATTTCTGACGGCTGGGTGGCGTAGTTGGTTAGACTCTGGCCTAGTACGCCCGTTTGCGGGTTCGACGCCGGCCCAAGTAGGTCGATTTTCATGCAGCAAAAATTCGACCGACTCGGCGTCGTATGATTATGTGGCATGTTAAAGGTCCCTGGAATGCCTGTTTGGTTTGGGTTATCTCGGCAAAATTAAATTCCAAATGTAATTTATCATCAACAGAACTTAGGTGCCTCCCTCTGGGGAGGAAATAGGTCCCCAAAATTACATCGAGGCAATTGGTATCCACCTGTATGGTACCACACTAAAAAGTAATACCCGCTCCTGGGGAATGTACTACGTCTGCAATGGCAATTACCAATCCGAAGCCCTATTTGAAAGAAATATTTAGATTACTTCTTAAAAGTGTTTGGAGTATCAGTAAAATGAATGGATGAAATCAAATAAAAATTAGTTTGATGTCTTGCCCTTTTAGGATGATCATTTTTATAGTATTCCCTCTGATAATAAGTTATTTCCGTTTGAAATTATGTTAACTTTTTTTCCTGTAGCTCTTATTACCTTCTTTTTGTAAGAAACTTCAATTCAAAAAACCGTTGTAAAGTACCTATCAATATACATACGAGTACCAACAGAAAAATTTTCGCAAGATATCAGCACTTCTGCTTTCCCAAAAGTAAATGAGTTTACGACATTTTGAAAAGGAAACGCCACTTTTCTTTGCTTGATTACAAAATCTAACATAATTCCAGGTAGATCTACTATTACAAAAATTTTCAAGCTCACTTGATTTGGATTATGCGGTACATATTGCCGCAGGTGTACTGTGCCATTGAAAGGTATTTGTTCAACAATACTAACAAAAAAAACTTTGGATTTTCGAACACCCGCGTTGAAAAGAAGGAATCATTGATTGAACCTTCAGTGGATAATTTTCTTTTTCCCCTTTTGAGACTTCATTATTTACAACTTTTAAGTTCAATCAGATAAAAAAAATCTACTTCTTCTCACTCCGTTAAAAATTAATGGCACACGAGTACACAGGAAAAGGATCATTAACGTCTTCATCACTCCAGTTTTCAATTTGGATGTCAGATGAATCTCCATTTGTGTGCAATTAACTTTGACACTTGAAAAAAAAATGCTGTTAGTTTTTTAAAATAAGAGTATTTTTATAATTATTTAGTTTTTTATTGTTTAGAAATATTAATAAATTCCAGTTTGTAAATAAAATCAAAGTTTTAAAAAAAGGCAAAATCTATAATTTCTAAGAAAATAGCTAGAAAATAAACCAATTACATCTCATTAGGGATTGCAATATCATACCAAAAGCTCAATATTGATATTCGGTATTTTTTAGATCTTAATACCGGGATACCGGTTTTAATGCCGGTAGCAGAAATTTTTAAAAAAGGAAAGAAAAAACATATTGCTTCTTTGTTTTATATGACAGTTTTATTAGAGAGTGTAAATATCTCAAAAAATAATTTGTAATTTATATATTATAACAGTATATAAAGAATCACAAGAAAGTGTAAATATCACTATTCACAGTCTGTAGTACTATTACAAATTTTTCAAATGTGATCTTAAAAAACATAAAGCATCAATTACTTTCATTAAGCCTGGAACGTAATTTTGTGCAAAAACTACCAGCTGTCGAAAAAAAGAGTCCTTCGGCATCTACACTAGTTAGTGGTACTTGTTAGCAATGCGCGATATACTTTTTCCAAGTATTTACCTCTAAATCCCTCCTCTTCAAATAAATCGATTTCTCGTCCGATGGTTTTGGATATAGATGATTTCTGTATTGTATTTTAGTTTGCTGAAATTTTTTTAGCTAAGCTAATTCTAATTTTTGTTCGAGAGACAATCCCTTTTCACTATCGCCATTTTTGTCATCATCTTCGATAAGTGTACAGAATTCTTTTGAATGTGGATAGGTTTGAGGGTAAAAAATTTTTAGAAAATTTACTATAAACTTCATCAAATTTGAATTGGTTAGTCTCTTTTATTATTTTCCCTTTTTATTTTTAAAATCATTATAATTATTTAATGTATTATAATTATGTTGGCTGATCCCTGAACATTAGTGGAGACAGTTTAAAAAATTTCCAATAAATACTGAAAACGGTATTTAAGCTTGTAAATAACGGTATTGCAAAATTGTACAAACGGCTCAAAATACCGGTATTTGGTATCCCGGTATACCGGTATTGTAATCCTTACCCCCTCATATACAAATGATGAAAAGAGATTCAATATCCTTTTTAACTGATGTTTTTTAAAAAAGATTTCAATCAGAAATTAATAATGTGTTTTTCCTCGTTCATAATTAATTTCATAAAACAAGAGATGAAACTGTCGTAATTAACTTTCAATCTTACTAAAAGCTAAAAACAATTTTCTGAAAATGAAAATTTGCCATAAGGACGCAAAATTCTTGACTGACTTGACTTCACCATATTATAAATAATCTAACTATATTTATTGTCAAGAAGTTTAAAAAAAAATACTGAAAAGTGATTTTCAGTTCATCTTTTATAAATATCCTTTCAATGCTTACCCTCTAAAATAAAATCTATCGCAATAGGTGTCAAAACTAAAACTTCTATTTTAATAGATACCAGGTCTCAGGAGGAAAACAAATAGCAATTTGCATAGCTAGATCCAGCAATAAACACTTGTAGCTTTACTCATTTCTGCTATTTCCATAAAAATAACAGAAACTTCATCAAAAAAGAATTGTTCCTTTTTTAAGAGAACCCGTAAAATACTAACTTTACTATCAATCGATGTCAAGTAATTCTGAATACTACTTTTATATACAGTACATAGTTCATTTTTAATAATGTTTCAAAATTATTTAATAACGCGAATTAAAAAAATTTTACAAGAAATTATCTTTGAATATAACAATAAAATCTATATATTCCAGAATATTTCTTAAAATTTCACTAATTCTTAATAGTTTCACCTCAATTTTAAGTACACAAATTGGCGGGAAAGTGTGAACTTTTTACGAGTAAAAATACAATTTTGCCAAATATTTTTTCATTACATTTACAAATCTGAAACATATATCAGATGCATTTAAAAACACTTGTAATTTTCTTATAATATTTTCCGCTTAATTGTAACAATTATACAAAACAACTATTAGACTTACATTTAACGAATTTCCTGTAAAAAATTCCATATGTGCTATTCGTACATGAATCGTAAATCAAATCCTTCAAGGCCGTCAAAACATACATTTAATATACACGACCTATTCTTCTTACAGTGGCATTCAGTTGCAAATATATAAGCGATTTTATTTCCTTTCATGCTCAACTGCTGTGTATTTTTTATGGTAGGAATAACACGTAGAGTGTAGTTAGTAGTAGTAGTAGTAGAAATAGTTGTAGAATTAGTTATTGTAGCAGAAATTGTAGCTTTGTTTCAAATTATCGGTTTGAATATATAGCATTCAGAGTATATTTATCAATATGAATAAAAAAATTAACAATGGAGATAAAGAAAGATATTCTTTCATAAAATAGTAGTTCCATCTTAACAAGAAGTTCAATTACAAATAAATTTAATGCTTCTTTCATTTTATTGGCATTTGATTTTAACACCACCCATGAAGAACATTTAAACAACAAATAATAATTAATTGACTCGATAAGCTTTTTTAAATTCAATAATAGTAAGAAATACCATTCTTGGCCTCATTTTAAATATTTAGTAAAATCAATATTTCGTTTATTGATAATGCTGTAAAATATTAAAAATAAATTTTTAATATCGATTGTAACAAAAGCAGTAGTAGGATTTTTAGAAATAATGGTTAAATTTTATTAAATTTTTGTATTTATTTTTGACAAAATATATTTTTATCCATATAGAACAACAATCTTGAAAGAAAATTTTCCAACGAATACTAAAATAAATAATTAAGTTTAGTCTGTTTATTATGAGAAGAAAAAAAATTGGATTTTATGAAAATGGGTCCCATTTTTTTTTTTTTTTTATTATTATTAAAAGGAGAATATTCACTATCTTCCTATTAAAAGAACAAAAAATAATAATAACTTTGAACAAATGGGATTTTTAATTCAACTGAATATATTATAACATTTGTGATTCTAAGGCATAATACAAGTTAGTTTATTAGTTATAATATGTTTAAAAACAGAGGGAAAAATCTTCAGATCAGTAATTATAGTTATTTTCAAAAAAATGTTAGATAGTCAAAACAATAATATTTATGAAGAAATAAATCAAATCTATTTTGATGTCTCAATATTTTAGATTAATCAATATTAGTATAACAATCTGTACATCAAAATTCATATTTTAATGTTTTAATATTTAATTTACCTAAATAAAGAATGTCCACTAAGAAATTGCAACTTTCGCTGATTGTTAATTCTTCATTAATTTTTTCCAGGTTCTTGCACTGAGCAAAGTACAAAAAAGCCAGGTTAGAAAAAGATGCTTTTTCTTCTTGTCCTTTATATTTAGTGACTGTACGCTCAATTTTATACAAGGAAATATTTTAGAGAATATTTTGAATTAAACTAGGAATCATTGTAGAAATGTCCTTCATTTTAGAGACTATTCCATTTCATTCCACATATTTAAACAAAATTATAGTATGTCTGAGCCAAATAACAATTATTTTAACAAAAAGCTTAAGTTGGATTAATGCTGGGTCTTTGCTTAATTTTTTATAAATTTTTAGCAGAAACTTCACAATGACAGAAGAGTAATGCTGAAAGAGAGTTTTCAGAAAATATGTTACATTATAATAACTAAATGTTTTTCAAATTATACACATTTTAAGAAAAAATTGAATTCGAAACAAAAAGCCTTCTATTCAAACACTAACATACACGATTTTTTTTTTTTGATAATACAAGCTTAGAATACAAACTCAGAATTAAAAAATCAAATGATTATTACACACCTTACACTTCTCTGTAATTTTGAAAATATTAATTATCAGTAAAGTAATACAATTTTTTGACAAAATACATCTTAAGAATATTTTTTAAAAAATACTTCTTTCTTAGAAGAAATTCATAAAAATATTATACAATCAGATCGTTCACAAGTTTGTTACAATTACTATCAAATATATTTTGATGTTTCAGTAGCTAATTAAAATATTAAATAGTCAATATTAATATTATGATGTTTCAATATTGAATTTATCTGAATGAAGAATGTCCACTTAGCAGTTACAACTTTCGCTGATTGTTAATTCTTCATTAATTTTTTTCCAGGTTCTTCCACTGATCAAACTACTAAAAAGCCAGGTTAGATAAAGATATTTTTTTCTTTTGTCGTATATTTATAATCTACACTCGACTTTACAGGGGGTATAGTTTCGAATTTATTTTGAATGAAACTAAGCCTCATCATAAAAAAACTTTCCGCTTTTTACCGAAGGATGAACGAACATCCTTTTTTATCGTCACATCCTATTTAACGACTTTCAAGGCTCTGAGTGAAATATTCATTATTTAAGCACATTTTGGAGAAAGTGCGAATTTTTGTAGGATTTCAAGTAACAGAATCATATTGAAGTTAATTTCAATATTAACTAAAATACTCATTTTAAATCGAAAATTTTTGTAAAATGTTAATTTTGATTATGCAACAATAATTGTTGATTATTCTTTCAGCCAGAGGAAAAACACAGAAGAGAAAAACGTGTGGTTAAAGTAAATATAATCATTTTGCGGTAAAGCGGATGTCTTTTGATTACAGATTCGAATTTTTTGTTGAATACGTGGAACAAGCGGAAGCATATAAAACGATTAAAATGTTTTTAACGTATCCGACTACCCTCTAAAATTGTGAATTTTGCCCGAAATTGATAAATTTTTTACGGTTTTATTTTATAGGCCATTTTATTAGCTTTATAAAAATACCAAATTTATTATTTTCTGTTCACTAGAACAAAAACTACAAGTGTTTTAAAAAAAGCAGATGTCATTACTTTAAGCAAGATGTCATACTTTAAAACGCCTTTTATTCAAAATGTGTTTTTTTTTTTAAAAAAAAGCTCAAACGGGGCCAAGGATTGCTCAAAAAGTTTTCAAAATAATTACCTGAAATTTTTTGTGTACATTCTGTATAATAGTAGAAATGTTTTAACCTTCCGATTTATCAATCACTGTTTTATTACAAAATTCACAGTCCCTTATGTTAATATAATCACTGTTTTTTAAGCAATTTCATATAATAACTAAGATAAAGTGTTCTAGTTTTTGTAAAAATTAAAATATCTCTTATCCTGAAAGTCATTTTAAAAATGAATAACATAGCAATGCATCAGAATTGAAAAATTAAAAATTTGTTCATAAACTTTTGGTACAAAATGGACCATGTTTATGTTATTTTTTGTAAATTTCTACCTATTTTTTCCCACCTTAGTAATAATAATTTCCTTTTATCTTCTTAATTTTGGCATATTTTTTTAAAAATGTCTAAAAACAACAAAAAAATCCCCATATCTCTATTTTTTTTAAAAAAAGTTTTCGCAAGTAGTCGGATATCTTAATGAAGAGTTTAAAATCCTTATACCAGTCAAAAATCTATTAGATTTTTGATCTTATTGTTATTGAAGCATATAATTAAGATTAATCTCTGTCCACTACAAATAATCTCTTTCCACGAAAAAAGAAATAACATGCCCAGAGTTAAAAAAACACTCAAATTCAATAACTGTAGTCCATTTGAAAATAAAATCCTACTGATTTAAATTTTATAGATTAACTTACACAAATCTGAATCTTTGCAAGGCTCTACAAAATAAACTTTCCTTAAAAATAATCCATTGCAAATAGAATTTCTTAGAAATGTATGCTTTTCTTGTGCCATCCCCAGTGCCATCGTTTTTCACATAGGAGCGCATATGCAATGTATTGGGGGAAAGGAAAAGGCACAGATAAGCAAATTTTTCTATAAAATAAGTAAATTTTGTCATACAATGTCATTTTATTGTATTCCCAAGCCGTCGAACTAGTTTTAAATAGAGCAGCACAATGTACTTTGGAAGGACAATTATATCCGTCCCCGGCACTTAACGCACTGGTTGAGCGAGATGGATATATACGCCAGCGGCAGCTAAGGGGTTAAATGATAGACATCTTCAAATTGCTGTCTTTAAATTTGATGGAAATGAAAAAAGGATAAATTTAATTTTTAATCATGCTATATGTACTTTTTTGTTACCGTATGAATATCATCTTTAAAAGAAGTTCGGTACTGAATGTCATTTCAGTGGCTAACGCAACTAAGATTTTGAATAATTGAATTAAATATGCTAAGAAATTTATCTAGATATTTCTTTCATTACAGTACTATACTATAAAAGACAAACGTTTCTTGTTTATCTATTCGAAAAATCATTCACTTTTATAAACAGAATTGACCTGAGAGTGGAAGCATATTTTATAAGTATTCAATTTAAGTTGACTACGTTTTGAACCTTGATTTTGAAAAGCGTATAAATGAATAATTGTTTGGTATTTAGTGTCAGTTGAATTAAAATATGCTTATAAAGTTCTTTTAAATGTATTGTTACAAGAAAAAAACGTTTAAACGCAGTGTTTTGGAAAAAAATGAAGAAAGAATGGCATATTTTCAAAACATTCTCCTTTTATAAGAAATGCTTCTACAGTAATAATATTTTTCCTATATATAACAACAGCCTGAACTAAGAGTCTTAGGAAGTTCCTATAATTTTCAACTGAAATAATAACTTTGATAAAATTTCTCTACTTCCCTATATTATAATAGGAATAAATCCACTTCTAAATTATATATTTCAAAAATCCTGGTTCAAACTCTGTATAGAAGTGTTTGATTTATATTGGCAAAATATGATTACTATAAAAGCGTTATCCGTAAAAGAAAAATTGTTTTGAAAATGTCCTTTCTTCTTCATTTTTTACCAAAAAATTGCGATTAAATAATATTTCATTGCAGTAATATTCTTAAAACAGTTTTAAATACATATTCTAATTCAAATAACACTAAATATCAAAAAATTATTCATTTATACGTTTTTGCAAAATCACAATACCGCGAACGTAGTTTCTCACCTTAAAAGTATTCACATTTCATTATTTTTAAAGCTCTAGGTATCTATCATATTCTTTCTAATAAAATATGGACTCTGAAAGGGTCCTCTTAGATTTTTCTAAAACGTACTAAAACAGGTAACAGGAGTATATTAAATTCTAAATAATATTATTGAATAAAATTATGTCAACAAAAATTTCAATAAGCTAACCAAAGTAGATCTTTTTTTCATAAAAGTGTTTTAAAGATGCTCTAAATTTGGAAGCATAAAAGGATGACACATTCATGAATTTTTAACTCTGAGCTTATGTGATGGTGACAAAAATTAAAGTTACCTCAGTGAGTGAGAGTTTAAAATTTTCTTTTGATATTTAGTTTTAATAAATGCTAAAATGGTTGTTTTCACTTATCTTTATTCCCACTTTTTTCTCAATTTTTCTTTTAAAACATTGTCATCGCAAAAAAGACATTCTATCCCAATCCACTTACCAAATGAACAGAAAAAGAAAAATTTTACAAAGTTGTCCTTTTTACTTGTCGAAACCATGCATATTTAAAGAGAGCAAAAAAAAATATATCTTTCAAAATTGATCTAAATTTTTTAACATTGCTTCCGTAAATGGATCTCAAAAATTTTCCGCTATGTTCCGTATTAAAAATTCAACTTTAGATGTATCTTCGTGGAATTAAAGAATGGGAAAGTTCCGTGCATTTTTTAAAAAGAAAATAAATAAATAAAAAAAGGTCGAAACACAAAATTCCTTTCGCCCGACCTTCACTACCTGAAGCCGTAGAGGTCACTGAAATCCTAAAAGCTAGATAAAAGGTTGGATCGATTTGGAATTCGGCGCCGCTCTTGAGACAGTAAAGAACTTTTTGTGATACATGCCCCTCCATTCAAACAGCAGCTTTGGCAGACTTTAAATTCCATTGCAGATTACAAATATAACACACAACTGAACATTTAGAAGGCGGAGACATGTATAAAGATATACCAAATGTGTTTTAAGTGAATACAACATTCCATGATAGCTACAGAAGAAGCAACAGTATCAAAGAAGATATTCAAAAATGTGTCTGTATGCCTAAGTCGTGTATTACATTCCTAGAGATTTGATCCTTTTAGATTAATTTGCAATCCCTATTTCTTAGGGTATCCAACTACTTGCGAAAATTTTTTTCAAAAAAATGGAGATATGGGGATTTTTTGTTGTTTTTAGATTTGGTTTAGTACATTTTAAGAAAAATATGCTAAAATTAAGAAGAGAAAAAGAAATTATTATTACTAAAATGGGAAAACATTGGTATAAAAATTTACACAAAATAACATAAACGCGGCCCATTCTGTACCAAAAGTTTATTAACAAATTTTCAATTTATCAATTCTGATGTGTTTCTATGTTGTTCATTTTTGAAATGACCTTCAGGATAAGAGATATTTTAATTTTTACAAAAACTAAAGAACTTTATCTTAGTTATTATATGAAATTGCTTAAAAAAACTGTGATTATATTAACATAAGGGACTTTAAATTTTGTAATAAAACAGTGACTGATAAATATGAAAGTTTAAACATTTCTACTGTTATACAGAGCATACACAAAAAAATTTCAGTTAATTATTTTCAAAACTTTTTTAGCAATCGCTGGCCCCATTTGAGTATTTTCAAAAAAATACATTTCGAGTAAAACGCGTTTTGAAGTATGACATCTTGGTTAAATTAATGGCATCTACTTTTACTAAAACACTTGTAGTTTTTGTTCTAGTGAACGGAAAATAATAAACATTGTATTTTTATAAAGTTAATAAAATGGCCTTTAAAATAAAATCATAAAAAAATTTCTCAATTCTTGACGAAACTCACAATTTTTAGGTAGTCGGATACCTTAAGAAAAAGTTCTGATATTCAATTTAGAATGTTCACTATAGTATGTATACTTTTTGCAAAATTATTATAACATCCTCATACTTGTGTGTTACAACATATCAAAATAAAATCGCTTATTAGCTCTATTAGATAAATATAATGTGTGCACAAAATTTATGAAATTGCTCTCATATCCATAATACAGATCATATATCAAAACAGATTGCAACAAATTTGCCGTAAAATGATTGGTAGCAAAGTAACTACACATAAACGAAATATGAAATGGTCATTGGGGCGTTCCTTGCTTTTTACGGATCTTTTCTATAAATGGAATGGTAAAATGGAACGTGAAAAAAATGCCTGCTCTATGGGAGAGGGTGAAAGAAAATGTACTCTATTAACAACATAAAAGGAAACACTTCTTACAATGGTCAATCATCGGCCAAGAAAATGGGAACAAAGAATCAAATGGCACTTGAAAGAAATTTCAGATTTTATGGAATAGTTCTATATAAAGAAAAATGGTCTTTAGAATTATGATTATTACATGATGAAATTGAGTCATCTGTTATAATAAAGGAACTCAGATTTTCAGATATAGAAGTATTATTAATGTATTATTACTTACAACGAAGTGTATTATTATTATTTGTAGCACAGACAAGTATAAATAATTCAGTTTCGGAAAAGCGTGGCAATATAAATAGACCTACCTATATTTCATTAGCTTATTTTCCGTTGAAGGAGTTTCTATGTATTTTAAAGTAAAATATCCCAACGGTGGAGCTATTTTACGTAAAAATTGTTTTATGTATTTAAATTATTCATTAATATCAATCTAGTGTTTGAAAAATCAAAAAATATTGTACTGAAAGGATAACTCGAAAAACACATGAACCTAAAATAAAAATAATTATCTTATATTGATGTAATTTATGTGAGGGCCTACGTAAGTTTAATTAACATATTAAAAAATAACAATGTTTGATATACTTCAAACATTTTCCTGTAAACTTATCGGGTTGAGGGTTTATTAATGTCGTATTTATAAAGCAACGGCACCTTGTAAATTTGAACCTCGATAAAACGAAGAGGACCACACCAAAAATGTCATCCCACTCTTCAGCTTCCACAGCATGCCAACAGGAGGACTTTGCACCAGGACAGATTTAACGCGCGAAGCTCCCTCTACACGGCCCATGGACTTTCCGGAAGAAACTGCCATCACACTCAGACATTCAAAAGGTTTCTTCAGTTAGCATGCTATTAAAAAAATGCTACAACTTTATATCCATCAATGATTTCTGGTGAAAGGCACTAATAATACATACATTTTATGAAATTCTCCGTTACGAAGTCTTATGCTTAAAATGATGATATGGTACGTTTTATATAAAAACATGTAAAGGGGAAAATATATAAGTAAATATCATTTATAGATATTATCTATTACAAAAAATAACATTTATAAAAGAAACGTTTAATGTTATACCAATAAAATAGAAAAGCTACATAGAAAATACATAGAAAAGTTATGCCTAATTTGTAAAGTTTATAGAAATATAAGGCACATACCGTAAAATCCGGCGTATAACGCGCACTTTTAACTCAAAAAAAAAGAAGGAAATTTAAGGGTGCACGTTATATGCCGGGTATAAAAACGATAGCTTGAAAAATAAAAAGAAATGAGCATGAAAAAATTACTTCTACGCATATAGAAATACTGCTTATTTAAAAGAAATGACATGTTTTATGAACTAAAAGTTGTTTTTTTAGAAGTATACTATTTTTCAAAAGTTTGGGACAATACCCGAATAAATGACTTCAAAACATGAGAATATTGTATACTAACGATTCAGATTGTTTTGTAAAGAAGGGGGTGTGCGTTATACGGCGAACATGCCTTAAAATAAAAAAAAATGCAAATTGAAAGTATAGGTGCGTATTATACGCCGGATTTTACGGTACTTATAAATGTTATAAGCAAAAAAAACCAATTTCTTACATAAAACAGATGTATTTCTAAATTAAAATGGGGCATGAAAAAGTCTTCAAGAAAACTTGAGTTTTATTCAGATGAAAGAAATAGAAATTTCACAATATGTATAAAAATAAATTTTGAAACTTTTTTATTCATCTGCATACTAAACAAAGGACATTTAAATTTTATTTCATCATGGGCTTTCATTCCAAGTGAATATTTCATTAATTTAATTCTGAAGCGCAGAATTTATTTGCGTTGTTGTTCAACGTCATGGAATCATGAATGAAAAAACGATACCGTCTCTATTTTTATTTCATTTACGAGAAAGTTTAAAAACTAGGTCTTATAAAAACATGACTCTTGGCTTTCTTTTCTTCGTAAATCGGAATTCTTTTAGAAAAATGACTAAAACTGTAAAAGAAATACAATTGCATTCTTTCATAAATTCGGAATGAAACATAAACTTCCCAGAATTGTTGAAAATTTGTTTCTGGACTTTTATAAAATTTTTACAGAAACTGTTTTTCTTTAAAATAAAAACAGATTTGTAAGAAATTTAATGCGTTTACTGCATTTTTTATTCTTCAAACTTTTTAAAGCTACTATTTATAGATCTTTTTTTCAACGTACATTCCGAATGTGCTTCATTATTATGCTCTTGCAATTAGTTTAATTTTCAAATAGTTTTAAACATTTATTCTTATATTATTTACAAACTAAAAAGTTTAATATGTCTGCAAAACTTTTCTATTCCTTATTTTTTTAAAAAGTTCTCATTTAAAAATGCAGTACTTTTACTATTTTTACTAAAATGGAAGGGAAAAAAGAAATTAGAAGAATAAGTTAGAAAATAACGTGGTATGATTTTCCCTAAATAAAATATTCACGACTTATAAGGGAATTCGCAATAAAATTCTAAAACACTATACAGTCGGACATGATTTAACGAATTCATTGGGACTGAACATTTTATTCATTTATTCGTGATTATTAGTAATATCGAGGTCCAAACGAAGCAGAAAGTTTTTGCACTTACCTTTTGGAAATTATATAACAAGCAATTACAGAAAAATATCGGTAATTGGATATAACATACATTTTATTCTACAGCTAAAAATGTTATCAGTGAATTATTACGCACCAGTAAATTGGAAATTTTAAAATACTGACTAGCAGAAGTTTGACAATTTTTTTGACTCCTAACTCGAAAGAAATAAAAAATTTATATTTAGAGATCTCTAAAAATAAGTAATCTTAATAATAATTAAAAATAATAATAAATTTTTAAATTTTAATAAACAAATAAAATATTTTAATTAAAAAATAACAATTAAATATTTTAATTAAAAAATAATGAATAAAATATTTAAGTTAAAAAAATAAAGTAAATGAAATAGTTTTCCATTTAATAAAGTTTTATAAAATAATCGAATAAAAAATTTTATATTATGAGGACGCTAATATTTTTATCCGTGAATTTTTTAACCTTGTTACAATATCCCATGTAGAATTCTTTTTCTTTCACATCTTAAAAAATTTGCACACATATAAATTTACATTGATTATAATAACTGACACGTTAGGCTTTTATTCTACTGAAAATTTAAATATATTATGAGAGAACATGACATTGATTGATTATTAAGTTGATAGAAGTTAAAAATCTGTGTTAAACCTCTCCCCCAATAAATCAATAATAAATTATTCCCTAATTGGGTCCTCTGTTGATCATTAAGTGTTTGAGAGAAACCAGTTTTATTTTTGATGCTCTCTATCTTCTCAAAAATAAAACAATGCCGCTATTAAAAATTAAAAAATAATTTAAAAACAGATTAATATGAAAAACAATATAAAATATGAGATTGTATTGTAGAATATAACATAAAAAACATTATTCCACAGAAATATATTACAATTATATATTATACTCAAAAAAAAGTTTTCGAATAGAGTGCTATTCATCACAATTTTTTTAAATATTCTAATTTAATAATCAAGGAAATATTCACTTATTTTTATACATCACTGTTGCTCTCTTCATCTGCCTTAAAAACTAATTTAAATAAGAAGAGAAAGAAAATGTTTCTTTTCAGAAATTTCAAAAACTTTTAAAATGCAACATCTTTTTAAGAGCATAAAGTAAAAATTCCTCTGTTGATTACTCTGTAGGGAAAAAAGCAGCATAACAAAGTTTCATTAGATAATTTTCAAGGAAATAATCCCTCTAGGGAAATTAAGTGACACAAACTCTTACAACTAATGCTAAGCAATTCTTGTTCAGCTTTAGTGAATAGTAAGAGGAACATTCTTTAAATAGTATGAGAACGTGACTTGCAGTTCCAATGGAATCTAAGATCTTCAGTTCATAATGGTATGAGTTTTTTTCCATTAGTAGACTGGGATGCTTGAAAGTTTTTGTGATGTGCATTGTATAATTTAAAGAACTAGTGGGAATTTATTTATGGCAAAATAAATTTTAATGTATTTTAATAATACATACATCTTATTTTATTTATGCTGAATTTAAATCCGATTTTCTAAAATATATATAAATATACATGTATGTTTTTGAAGGGATTCTCGTTCCCTTTAAACTCGATATTCAAAGTATATAAAAAATATCTCGGAGAAAAAGGGGTTTTTTTTTCGAGAATATAAGTACAAGTGTATTCATCTTTGCCATTTTGAGAGATCCATGTTCAGTTTTTAGTAATCACTTTCGTAATCATCTCACCTCACATACAGGCATAAATATTATTCCAAGTACTAATTTGCAGCCTGATTCTACTTTTAAAGCGTAGACATTAAGTAGATAATTTATATTTTTCAAACTGAGAATTTTCAACTTTTCTTCCTATTATCTGTAATCATTCTTACGCTCAAAAAAATTTTCTGTTATTTACACTTACTACTGGCATGGCTATTTCAATGGTGATTCGGTTTATTTTGTACATTTTCGAAGAACTTCATGTTAATTAATGATGGGCGCTAAATCGAATATTTTTGGTTAGATTAATTGTAAACATAAACAAAGATAGTGAAGAATAATGACTTCACTTTCTTAGCACAATTACTTTTCCAATACCTAAATTTCTCAACGGTATTGAAATAAGTGAAACAAGTTTTTTACATGAAAAATCTAATAATATTAATATTCAAAATGTTTGACATAATTATAGTAGGATGAAAGTTTAACATAAATATTTAATTGTATCTATATTAAAATTCCCGACAATACAATAGTAGTTATGTGTAGATTTTATCATAAACAGGATTGCAAATAAGAGTTGTTATAATAACGCATTTCATTTGAATAAATAGTAAGTTAGAAATGGATAATTTTTATACAAAAGAAAGAGATTAAGTAATGTGATAAAAATTTAAAATTAAATTCGTAATTTTTCAAGAAAATTGAAAAATTTCTAACAGTTAAATTCCAAAAATTATTTGAAACAAAATAGAATCGAAATTTATTTAATTTTAATAAGTTCTTTCGCTTAAGTTATAAATACATCAGAACTTTTATAGTATGAATAATCACGTTATGAAAATAAAATTTATATTCCTAATATAATTCAAAAGCCTGTTTTCTTCACAAACAATGGGTGATCATTCAAAAGCACAAAATAATATTAGGAACTTTAATCAATCACTAATATATGTTTATTATTTTTGAATCTAAGAGAAAAACAACTTTCTTTCCTTTCTTTAGAAAAATAGATACTGCAACTTATTTGCTTATGTATTTATTTAAAATTAAGGATAAGCAACTTATAAAAATACTTAAACACCTCAATTGAATGAACCAAAAATATTTTTCGTGGAAAGAACTTTGGGTATCCGACTACTTTCAGAATCGTGATTTTGAAAGCATGTATAAAAGAATATTTTTTTTTATATTTAGTGTCATTTGAGTTAGAATATGCGTATACAATTGTTTTAATAATATTATAACAGTAAAAAAATATTTAAAAGCAATTTTTCGGCAAAAAATAAAGAAAGAATGACATATTTTCAAAACATTATCCTTTTATAATAAAAATATTTTGTCTACATATAGCCAAGACTCCTCTTCAGAACCTGAACGAAGATTTTGCTAAAATTCACATTATTTTCAGAGTTATTATCAATTAAAATATTTGCCGGTGTTTTTTGGTTAAAATTTCTTTACTTGGAAGCATTAAAATATGAATAAATCCTGTTCTAAATTACACGTTTCAAAAGTCCTATTTCAGACTCTGTAGAGAAATCTTAGTTATGTATAGGCAAATTTCATAATTAAGGATGAATTTTCTAAACAGAGAACGCTTTAAAAGTAGGAAGTTTTTTATTTGTGTTTTGCCAAAATACTGTATTTAAATAATTTTTTATTGTAATAACATTATTAAAAAACAATTTTATTTCGATATTCTAATTCAACTGACACTAAATATCAAAACAAATTACTCATTTATACACTTTTTCAAAATCGCAGTTCCAAACGTAGTCGGATACCTTAAGATTAATTTTTTAAAAAAAGATTTCCCTGAAAGCATAATAAATTTTATTTAATTTTATTTAGGTATTTCCTAATAAATTTTAATTCTGTTGATATTTCTAACCTTATATATATACATATATATATATATATATATATAAACTAGTTTAACCCCACTTATTCGGTCCTATAGTCCGAAATTTCATTTTGACTCGCTAGGTTCTTTTTTGTATTTCATTAGATTTGATCTTAATTTTTTTTTAATTTTTTATTTCCTGTTATGTTCTATATTTTATATAAATTTCTTCCATATATATATATATATATATATATATATAGCTGATTTAAATCCTTAACTATCATTTTAACACACTATGATGAATACATTTAAAAACTTTCAGCCTGAAGTGTTTTTTCTAGATATTCCAAGAAAGATTAACATTCAAATTTTTCTAAAAAAAAATCGATGAATAAAAATAAAGTGAACGCATTGCACCGTATTGGGTAGTCAGTGCAACAGAGAAATTATGATTAATTGATTGCAACATCATAAAATTTTCTGGAAAAAAAAATCGATATTTCACTCACGACCTAGTTTCTAACTTCTTTAACATCAACAAATGAAAGGTTTGAATTTTTTCGTTCTGGTTTCAACGGTTGAACTTCGTAGTCATATCATACGTATGCTTAAGAAGGAATTTTACCTCGGATGGTTTTTATATTACTTTCTTACATAAAAGCTTCCATTTGTAATATTCAATGTCTTAATGAGCAATTTTATAATCTAACGTTGCTAATTATTTTACATAATTTTTAAATAATGCATCAATTTATGCAAAAAACAAATGATGTTTAAGTTATGAACATGGTTAAAACTTTCAAATATTTCCTTTCATAGTACATTTTCTGTTTTGCAAAGGCTATGAAACAAAATGTTTATATTTAGAAAAAATCTTGAAAATCAAAAAAAAAATTCACACGAAAAGCAAATAAAACTAGTACTTGATTAAATTATAAATATAATCAAAGTTTTAAAACATTTCTATTTAAAGGAGGACGTAATCCGCCTTTATATTTGCATAGGTAAAATCATGACAAATAATAACTAAGTAATCAAAACAAGATATAATTGCTAACAAAACGTTCATATTTGATGGTTTTGCGATTATATCATTTTCAATTTATATTTATTTTAATTTAACTCAATTCTTTATTTCTCCTTGTTTCACTAAATAATACCTTAGAAGTTCACATTATCAACAACTACTGAATAAGGGGCAGTGATTTTTATGCCATCTTAATTTGAAAATCATTTTATCCTCCCAAAATTAAGTCAATATTATATTTAAAACAAAGATCAACTGCTTGAAAAATTATTTTAAAAATAGGGTGTTGAAAAATTAAGACTACACGTTCAAAAATTAAATAAAAATAAACAAAGATTTTCACTTACTCCATTTATTGTGCTCCATAAAGAAAAATTTTAAGTTTCTGTTTAATAAAATGCAAATTATAGTTAGCGCAACGTCAACGTTTTTAAAACAATATCGTTTCAAAATAGCTTCACTGCAAGAAAAAATGCGAATTGTAGTATGGTTTATCGAATTTAATGCAACAAATGTAGAGCGTAAAAGAGACACCACCACACTAGAGTTTGAAAATAAGAAAAAGTTTCCCGGGCGATGGAAATGGAAAGAGAAAGTCCAATAAAATGGCCTCCTAGATCTCTACACAAGGCACTTTTTGGTTTTTTCTCGTAGGAATACGTGAAAAATATTATTTTCCAATCTTCAATTATTAACAATGGCGAAATAAAAAGTCAAATTACAGTGGCCATTCAAATTGATGTTCCTGTGATGCTTTATAGAACGAGGCTAAAAATATCATACAGACTTCATGTTTTGCGCGCAACTTATGGTGTGCAAATTGAAATAATGCAATAAAGCATTGTAAAAAAAAAACTTTGATATTTCCTTAATGGAACGAAAAAAACGTAAGTGTATATCTTTATTTATTTTTGTGTAATTAATATTCGAAAATGTAGTCATATTTTTCGGACCCCCGGTATATATAGTGAAAATCCTTACTAATCTTATATGGACAAATTACGACTCGCTGACCACGAGTTCACGCCAATATCCATTCAGCTGCAGCAACCCTCTTATATATACACTGGTGTGCAAAAATTAAGGACGAGACGGTTTTTTCAATATAACTTTGTACAAAAGCATTCCAAATCAACACATTTAATACCGTAAGATCCCCAATACGTAAGGACATGAGTAATGTAAGCAACACTTACTAAAAGAGAAATCAGAGGGATAAAAAGTAGCTTTATTGAAAAAGTAGCATGGAGCGAAATGCGACTGAAGGCCGAAACATCCCTGTGATGGGTGTCCAGCAAGAAATATCCGGTCTTTAGTAGGGGATATGATCTCCCCTGACTGCTAGGCAGGTTTCACAGCGTCTGCCCATGCTGAAAATGAGGGTGTCAATGAGTTGTTGAGGCATTGCTGCCCATTCGTCTTGCAGCGCCAATCGAAGCTCCGGAATCGTTACTGGTGGTAAGGTACGAGCTGCCAAGCGTCTGCCTAGAAAATCCCATACATGCTCGATGGGATTGAGATCCGGAGATCGTGCCGGCCAATCCATACGTTCAATATCCTCACTCTCTAAGAGCTGTTCGGCAGCTACTGTGCGATGACATGGTGCATTGTCGTCCATGAAAAAGAACTGCGGACCCATAGCGCCTCTAAAAAGACGCACATATGGAAGAAGAATCTCGTTACAATAACTGGTCCCGTTGACTGAACCTACGTCGAAGATGTGAAGGTCTGTACGACTACCAAGCATGATGCCTCCCCAAACGAGAACACCGCCACCTCCATACCTGTCCCTTTCAATGATGTTCGAGGGATGATTGCGGCTTCCCCGCTCTCTCCAGATGAGTATGCGATGAGAATCGCTACTCAGACTGAATCTGCTCTCATCTGTAAAGAGTACTCGTCCCCATTCATTGTCTCTCCAATTCCGGTATTCCCGGAACCACAGAGAACGCCTTCTCCGATGGGCAGGCGTTAGAGGTACACACCGTACAGGGCGTCGTGCAAACAGACCACCACCGTGCAGTCTTCTGGCCACGGTAAAACGCGACATCGGTCGTCCAGTCGCCTGTGTCTAGCGATTTCTCCCGCTGTCTGCCGCCTGTTTCTTCTGGCCTGTAAGGCAATATACCGGTCATCTGCGGGTGTGGTTCCTCGTGGACGACCACTACTGAACCCCCGGATAGCTGTTCCTGTAGTTTGAAATTGTCTCCAAAGTCGTGAAACGATGCTGTGAGCAATTCCGAACTCTGCAGCCACACTTGTCACACTGCGACCTTCCTCCAACTTCCCAATCATTCGACCTCGGGTAAAAGCATTCAGATGTCGTCTAACAGATTGATTATTCGCCATTTCTCGCTGAGGCAGCAACTCGGTGTGATTTTAACTGCTATACGGTATGCAATGTCTTTGCCAGAAATAATAATCTTACACCGACAACATGCTTTACTACTCAGACACTCCCCCATTACGTCTACCTGCATATCTGCGCATGTGCTACCGTACATCACCTCACTTAATCTCCTGATTGGCCTTTCTGTCCGCTCTGCCTCTTCGTTCAGCTGATATGCTAATTTTTCGACTTCGTCCTTAATTTTTGCACACCAGTGTATATTATGTATGCAACTTCTCATGATATGCAGTATTACATTTCGAAATAAAAAATTTCTAATTACTTTTTCGATAACAATCTTCTTATTTTAGTGTATTTATTTTTCTTACAATTTTTTTTAACAACTCACCTTTACTTGAAGTTTTCATTGACACTAAATGACACATATTTCATTTTTACTCGTTACAAAAATAATTTAAAAACATTCATTATTTTTGCTTTGTTTTCTTACTGTTTGATTCTAATTTGTTAACTTTTTTAGAAGTAATTTAGTTTCTTTTACCATACGCTACAGTCTATAACTTTTATTTTTTCCCCCTCTACAGCCGTTGATATTGTTAGAAGTATTTTGCTGACAGGTCATTGTTTTTTCTTCCTCGTCTTTTTTGGAGAACAAGAAAAGTAAAAAAAATATATATATATTTTGATATTGTTATGAAAATCAATACATCAGTTCAAAAAAAAAATAATATGGTTAATAATAACATTATAAAATCAGTTTGAAAAAGGGGGTCAGGATCTTCCATGCTTCTGATAAAAAGAAAGTTATTTAGTGAAAACTTTATCTATCTGATATTGTATAAATGAAGTGATTTCATGATAACAAATTGGATAAACTTTTAAATAATTTCTACAAAAAACTCTCAACAAAATACATGTCATTTCTATATTTGGATGTCTAAACGTGTTAAAAATCTGTTTTATAATTTTCTGTTCCCATAGTTAATGCTTATATTTCAACTTGAAATTTACATACAAGTATTAGACAATCAAAATACGCAGCTATTCAGTAAAACATTTAACTCCGAGTATCTGCTATAAAATCCTTTTGATTCGTACTGTCTCGTCACGTTAGAGAAAAGGACAGAGAAAAAATAATTGTGATTAATATTATTGATTTTAATTTTGTAATATTTTAAGAGATTTATATATATAATTTTTAGAATCACTTTGGTGTATCTACACAATCGTAGTTAGAATACTTTTGGAGTTTCTTTATATCTAAATATTTAGGTAGAGTAAACTTGCAAAAGTTATAAAACTAACACTTTTATTTATTAAAATACAAAATATCTGTTTTATCATGCAAAAGAAGGAAAGTAATTTATCTATAAGTTTGATAGATTTATTGATCGTATCTATTAAAAATTACAATCGTTTTAATGATATAGAATTTTATAAACACACAAAAAAAATCATTTGAAAATATGTAATCAATTTCCTTCAAGGATTTAGTGCATATTTTTCAATCCTGAATTTAAGCTGGAGAAATTCATTTTGTCCAGATATTAAATAAAATATATATTTCAATTCATTTTCATTTTTTTTCAAAATTTAATTATTGTTTAATACAGTTATTTTATTACATACTTACATATAGGGTAAGAAAAATGATGCAGATATTTTTCTAAATTTGTAACTATATTAACCAAGCTAAAAGTTTTCTTTGGGGAAAGCGGGTATCATAATAACAGCAGCAAGTAGATTATAGTTTTATAATAATTTTGGTACCTCAAAAATTTTTTTCGTTATTTCCAGAACTTAATATGCAAATAACAGAAGGCTAATTCATTTTTCTGAAATTAACTATGGTTTTTAATCAAAGTTATTTTTTTACAAAGCTATTTTCTTTCATTAGTCTAAAAGAGCTCGTTGTTTTCAATTTATTCAACTCAATAAGAAAAAGATTTCTTTTTAATATAAGATCCAAAACAAAGTTACTTTTTTAATATAAACAGTAATAAAACTAATTGCAAATATTTATAGAGTGAGAATCTAAATGAAACAAACTCACTTTCCAATTTCGAATTATCTTCTCTGAATAAGTACATCTCCGTTTATATTAATACTTTTAATAAATCAAATATTTACTTTACTTTAAAAAGAGAAAAATTACAGTTTTTGATGTGGTGAAAACTAGTAAAAAAGCTCCAGTATAGCAATTAATAAATGTCAAAAGCATCACTTATTTATATTTCTTAAAAATTAGATAACAGAAAAAATGCATAAATTTGCATCAAAAATATTTTCCATTGCTAAAACTACTAACAATCACCAAATTTTCTCCTCGAATTACTAACAGATGTTTCTCACATTAAATCTGGAAAAGAAAACTGGTATCCAGTTGCAGAACCAGAAAGAAAGAAAAGAAATAACAAGTAACTGAAAAGCAAGACAAAATAGAAACCAAATCCATAGTAAAATAATTCTTACATCGAAAGCATATGCTAGGGGAAGAAGATGACACATCATGCGGCCTATTACTCAAATATCTCAGCATGATCCGGCTTCCTGAAGTGAAGAATGAGATAAAGTAGAATTGCGTGACCAACAAAAGAAGGCAGGTGGAAATGAGATAAAAAGAAAGATGACTAAGAGATGTGGACAACATATAATAAATAATAATAGAGAAGAAACATTGGAGAGGCTCTT
Organism: Trichonephila clavata; assembly: GCA_019973975.1. Taxonomy (NCBI): domain Eukaryota; kingdom Metazoa; phylum Arthropoda; class Arachnida; order Araneae; family Nephilidae; genus Trichonephila; species Trichonephila clavata. The sequence goes on along the minus strand of BMAO01021060.1, from coordinate 474,101 downwards.
TGTATTTTATTTACCGATCGAAGTTATAACGTGATGAAAATGAAGCTAGATGTTATTTAAAGGCCGAAATGGAACAAAAACATTTAATCAAAGCAGAACTTTAATTAAATTTAACGATAAGTTAATAAAGATTTTTTTTTAAAAAATGCCGAAAAGGAGGAAGGTGGTCTAATAAAGTCCCCCACTTTTCTTCACAAACCTTTTTCAATCAAAAAAAGGAAACGTAAGAATAATCAATCAATATACTGAGCAGAGTACGGTTAATCAACTTTTGGGAATATCGGAAGGTGCCTGGAATTTCACATTTTTAATACCTTATCTTCAACTAAAGTTAATTAAAGCCAAAAGAAGCAATTTGTGTTAGATGTCCCCGGTGGTAATGTGAAAAGCTATGTAGAACATTTTCAGTTGATAAGTTTTCATATTTAGTCGCTGTGTTTGATAGATTGAAATTAAAAAATTAGCATTTTCATGTTAAGAGATTCGTAAGAAACTTAGAAAATTTGGAAAATGAGAGAAACTTTGAGGATGTGGGTGTTACGTGTAAATTACGCTAGTTCTTTAAATGTTTCTCTGAGAGCTGTAATCAAAACTTTTACGGTTGTGGCTCTCAAAGAAGGAATTTGCTACTTTCTTGATACTTTCTTACATTTTCATATTTGGAGACTTACCGTTAGTATTTCAATTTTAGTTTGAAAGTTATTTTTCCAAAAAAAATTGAATATCATTAACTTTATGTTTAAAAAAACTAAATTAATAGTTTTTACTGTGAATTACTATTACTTATTTACTAGTTACTTAAAAAGTAGAATATTGCCTCAATATTTCAATATCTTATTTTTAAAAAAGCAATTAACATAAAAATTTTAACTAGAATAAATAAATAATTTTTAAATTCTAAATATTTATGTTTATTAATAAATTGATTTCTCAAAACTATCATATATACTCCTATTTATTGTTATTTTTTAAAAATTGAAAATCAAAATAACTGAATTTGTATATCAATTTATTAAAACATTAAATTAAGATAAAAAAATTTAAACACAAGAAAAAACACTAGTCTAAGGAATATTAAAGTGTGTGTTTATGTATTCGATACCAAATCAACAGCTTTAAGAAATAAGTTAAAAGGCGTTATGTAACAGGATTTGCCTATGACAATCTTACAAAATTAGGATATCAGTTTTTATTCAATATTTTTTAATCAGTATTTGGATTATATTATACTTTTTCCAGAATATGGTATTTTGAAAATTGTGTGTGAATTATATTTTCAAGTGTATAAAGTAAAGATTCTGAGTTCTGGACTGTTCAGAAATACATCATAATGGAAAAATGGTTCTAATTTAATAATTTTCATTTAAGTAATACATTTCAAATCAAAAAAAAATCTTGGAACACTTAAATTAATTGTACAAATAAAATAAAAAAGTACTATGCACCTTTTCTTAAGTAAAAGAGAAGTAATTCATAGAGATAAGAGGAAACATACTTCCTTTTGATTGATATGACCTTTTAAGTGTTTCTTTTAATCTTTTCTCCAACTTTTAATTTGCGAAAATATTTTTATTTAAGATTATTATACATACAACACATCTCTGAAAAATAAAATGCAAGGAAGGTAGTGCAATACATTTTTTTTAGATAAAAGAGAAATAATTCTTAAAGATAAAAGGAAAAATACTTCCTCTTGATTGATAATATGACCTTTTTTAAGTGGTTTTTTTTTTAATCTTTTCTTCAACTTTTAATTTGAGAATATATTTTTATTTAAGATTAGTATACATACAACACATCTCTGAAAAATAAAATACAAGGAAAGTAGTGCAATGCATTTATTTTAGATAAAAGAGAAATAATTCTTAATGATAAATGGAAACATACTTCCTTTTGATTGATAATATGACCTTTTTTAAGTGTTTCTTTTAATTTTTTCTTCAACTTTTTACTTGCAAATATATTTTTATTTTAGATTAGTATACATACAACATCTCTGAAAAATAAAATACAGGGAAGGTAGTCTGTTTTCCATCGTTGTTTAATTTATAAGTGTATATTTCCATTCATTTAACTGTTGTATTAAAACTATTTATTCATAAAAATTTCAAGAATTTAGTGGAGCAGAAAAAAAAGCTTCATCTTTTTCATTACTACTTATTTCTTGGATTCCATCTGGAATAATAAGTCAATTTTTCTAATGATTTTATTTTATATTTAAAACATTTATATATATTAAAATACCTTCTTTGAAGGTAAGCATTAAAAAGTAATGCGAATAAGTTAAAGGGGAAAAAAGCGATAGTTTTGTCTCGAAAAAGCTTTTAATTCATACACTAGGGAACAAGTGGAGTTTCGATTTATAAGATAAATTCAGCATAATTACTAAAATTTCTGACAAATTTAATAGCCTTAATTTAAATAGCCTTATATATATGCATGTTCATGCCATCTGGGATCATAATTAAGAGCAAAAAAAAGTAGTTACTATGTAGGACATCCATTACTCGTGTGTACTATTTACAATTGTATAAGTGAAATCATTATAATATCACGAATATGCACAACTTAATTTTAAAACATTCAATATTTTACACGTGAAAAGAATATATTTTACAATTTCTTAAACTTTTTTAAGTCTCTAAAAATTACTATATTTAATTTAATACTTGAAAAATGTATAGAAAATTAAGAAATGTATAAGAATATAATATGTGTCTGTTTATAAACTATATGAATATAATTTTTCATACGCATTATTATTCTAAGCTTTAATGCAGTTATTAAATTTTAAAAAAATTTCATTACTAATTTCTTAAAAAAGCATGGTAATTATTATTATAATTACTATTATTGTTGCTGTTATATAAGAAATCCCAATTCATTATTATTTTCTGTTTGCATTTCCTACATTCATCAGTCAGTGAACTTTTTTTTATTCTTCATGCACATTTTAAAATATTTCAGGAAGTCATTTATCAGTCCTAGAAAAAAGTTCTGTTTAAAATTAAATTGTATGTTATTTCTATGTTTCAGAGGATTACTTTTTAGGTTAGAGTTACAAAAATAAATACTTTATACAAAATTAATTTTAATTTGATACATAAGATTACTATACAAAATTTTCTTCTTAAACCCAAGGAAAAATATAAACCGTGATCTTTAAATTTCGATAGATAAATTAGATTATATAAAGTAACAAGTATAAACTCACGTACTTTTTTCATTCCAAGCACGTCCGTGTGGTCTTGAAATTCTTCATATTGACTAGTAAAACATTCGAAAATACTTATACTTTTTCTACGTATGTTGAATAATAAATAACTTATTTTATAATCTCTCTCTCTGTCCAAATGTCTCTCTCTTCAATTTAATATCACGAGAGTTGAACTAGAAGTTTTCTCTTGAAACATTTATTGATTTTATGTCAGTTTTCACATAACATTTCTCTATGGAAATGAAAAGCAGTACTAAATAATAATATAAAATAATTATGATTTCCGGTATTGTATGCATTTGAAATCAAGAAAACGTTGCAAAATGACCTTTCAACATTATTCTTAATTATACATAGACAAGGGAAACATGCTTGAAAAAATTTAAGTCTATAGGTCTAATAGTTCAAAAATGGAAATTTTTTTACTAAAACACCTTAGTGATCTACCACAATTACAACTGATAATTGATTTCCACAAAACTCGTTCTTAGTGGTTCTCTACTCAACAAAGGAAACGTGCCTGCCAGATTTCAAATATATAGGTCAAACAGATCAAAAAAAGAGAAATTTTATCTATAACTCCGCCGTAACCACTTTAAACCCCTCTTGGTAGTTAATTTCTACAAAACTCGTTCTTAGAGGATCTCTATTTTTTAGAAAAAACATGCTTACTCAATTTCAAGTCTGTAGACCTCATAATTTCGGAGATTTCGTGATTAGCTTTTCTCCAATATATAGGTGATTTGAAAATTTTAGCGTTTGCAAATACTTTAATTTCAAATTGGACAAAATTAATCATCTTGAACCCCAACATTATTGAATATATTTTTAATACGATTAAATAGCTCAAAAATTAACCTTCAAGAAGCAAAAAATAATGTCCATGTTTTAAAACCCTATTAATAAACTTTTTTACGTATATTTATTCATAACAAAAATATTTCCTTGTTATTTTATTCAAAATAATTTATTTTGATGATATCCATTTCATTTGGAAAAAATAATTGAATATATTTTTAGACCTGAACAACCTACTGTATTTATTCAAATCTAAACCGCACCCCAAGTTTTCAACACGTTTTTGTCAAAATGTAAGAAATAGTGTAAAAAGGTTTAGCGATATCCTTCCTATACTTACGAAATTGAAAAAAAATAAAAAGAGATCAAATAACAAGTGAATACTTAAATTATTTTACCAATATTAAATACATAACTTAACTCAGTGGCACAATAGCCCCCGAGGGCCAAAGCCTACTAGACCCAACTCAGTATACACGACCTTGGGTCTTGAGGTGCATGGGCTGAAGTTCCGGTCAGGTGGTCAGTATGATTCGAAACCCCCAGTGTTAGGTTCCCAAGCAAGCTTGGGACTCACTTATCGACCCACTGAAGGGATGAAAGGCTGAGTCAACAATGCCCAGCCCAGGGTTTGATCCTCGGACCTGTGGAATGGAAGCGCGATGCACTAACCACACGGCCATTGGGCTTCATTAATTACATATATTAACCTGTAATTACTTTAACCATCAGTACCATGTTTTATTTCCCCCATCCAATGAATTTTTTCACCTTCAAATATAAGCCGCACCCGATTTTCAATAGCATTTTGTGAGCGCGACCTATTTGGCACCGCTCCTTCACAGTCTTGCCAACCTAAGGGTGTGGGAGGAAACAAAGCATCTCTAACAACTTCCATAATAACTATTATTTTATTTCTCTTCAAACACACTTAATCACAAGTGAAACTACAAAAGGAGATCCTAGGAGTGATATATAAAGTGAGCAATCTCTCTATTCTCAATGAACAACTCTAAGTAAACACGACTAAGTGAACTAGACAAAGTGAACAAGCGCTAGTGATCTGATTACTAAATCTAATTCAATCTATCTTAGATCGTTAATCCAATAAATTATTATCTTAGCAACTCCTTCTTTAACTCGCGCTAAGTTTATGAAGTACTCAATGAAATATTCTAATATTCTCACCTACATATCACCGCAACAGCTCTCCTTCTCTCTTGCATCTACAAAACCTATATATAGGCTTTATATAGTCAAACTAATTTAAATATCATGGTTTCTTCTTGAGAAGCTGTGAATTAACGCGAATGCTGGCCCCAAAGTTTCTCCAAGAGGATTAGTGAATAAGGACGCGTATAAATTCATCACAATTTAAATTGTAAAAAAGATGTGGCTTAGATTCGAATAAATATGATAATAAGGAATTTATGTAAAAAATAATCAAATTACGATAAAAGGCCTGAGATAAAGCAAAAATAAGATAAGTCCTAGCAAGGCACCTGCACAAAATAAAGACTAAGCTTAGCACTGATTAGGCCTCACACTTAACGGGTAAGATTAAGCCCTTATGCCGAAACTTATGTCTACAGAGCTGTGCGAGCACCGTTAACGTTGTAACTAAGCAACTGGAATTAAGTCGGATTTTCGGCAAATGTGAGAACAGGAAGATCTTCTTACCCAATGTCAGAAATTAGGAATTTAGTGATATGTGAAACTCCTCATTCCGCCTGTTCTATTGCTAAGCGCTCTTTCAATGCAAGAGCATCGTAATTTTATACGCCCTTATGCTCGTTTATTTGTTCGATCTGGGAACTATTTAGGAAACTTGCGAATTTATTTCACCATTAATGATGAAGGTAGCTGTTTGAATGACAGGCTATTGAAAGAAATCATGCTCCATTGCGCCAAAGTAATTTGAAAAAATGTCAGTTCAGAAAGGTGATTTCACTCCATGGATTTAAATCCTGATGGGGAAAAAAGAACCATTAAAAAGATCGTTATCAGTGTCAGTTCCCTAACTTGAGAAGTTTAAATTCGATTTATTCTTGTGTAGAATTTCAAATTTTTCTGGAAGGAAAATTGTTAAGTTAAAAAGTACTCGAAATGAAGAAAAAAATTTCATGCAGAATTTTATGAGACGCAATTAAAAGAAAGAAGAAAGTTTGACAGGTATTCAACTCTGCAGAGCTCACTTAAATGAAAAAATATTTTTACTCCCCGAATGAATGAAAAGTTGGAAGCGTATAGACGGGATAAAAAAATTTAGAAAGATTCTTTATTTCCATTTACTAATATTTACTTACATGAAACATATAATATATATATATATATATATACAAATAAGATGAAGTAATTAAAATTATTACCTGCATACGTTTAATTTAAAATGACATATAGTATGATAAAACTGTTTTTCTTCAAAATTAGTTCTAAAAAATAATTCTAGTTTTTGGGAAATCTAAAACAAAATCAAATATTTATGTAACTTTATGTTTTTCTTCTTAACCTTAAATTTAAAGGAACATGGTTTTCATTTTTTATTATATTTCCGACATGTAATTTATTACATTGCATGCAACTGGACGTTATAATACATTAATTTTTAGTGTTGGAACTCATTATTTGTGGCCAGGAAGGTATTTTAAAGACAAAGTGAGTGAACAATTTTCAATAAAGCTGGATTGGACAGGAGAGACGACCTTGGCTAAACATTTGTTGCCAAATGTCGCCAAATTTGGTAATGAATATAGCCCCAAGACAAATCTAGAAGGCTTAGGGTAATCATTTCTGTAAGAGATAACCACTCTAAGACTCTATAATATACTTCACAGTCTGTTTGAAGATCATTGCAGTGGAGAGATTCAGCATAATTGTGCCTAGTAGACGAAAATATGATTGCAAGAACACCGGAGTGTCGTATCAGGTACTTATATAAAAACAATTTAACGAGAAATATTGTAAATAAAAATAAAGTTAGTTTTATGTTGTGTGTGTGCTCTATTATCTTAATGACAGTTAAAAGAATGTGAGATTTTAGGATTTAAGTTTGATACGGGGGTTTTAACTGAAGAAGCACACTATATAGAATATTCAGATATTCCTAGAGCTAAACATGTCTTTATAGATTTGTTTTGGTTTACGCTTTTTAATGTCTTTGCTTGCTTCTGAAATCGTTGCACTTGTTCCATAAGCAAACCATTATTCAATAAATCATATTTTTTTTTATCAAAAAATGCTTTATTACATGAATCATAACTTTTCTTACCAACTTTGTGACGTGTGTTACTAATAACACTAAACTAACCTATACATATACCAAAAGCTTTTAATGTTTATTTAACAATAAGATGTAAACTTAGATAGCTACATAAAATGTTTATTCATGAAAACAGTACGTATTTTTAAAGAATTTTATTACATCAAATTCCTAAGCAAACAGATACGCCACGGTCACCCCTCTTGACTGTCTTAACCCCTCCCTTATTTTCTTCTGGACTCAATACCACCCTCCTTTCATCTTAAAAAGCTTCAGCGCCTATTGTGAAAGCGGTACCAGCCCTAGGTTTAAATTCAATGAATAAATTATAAAATTTATCATTTGAAATAAGTTATTGCTAACCTCATTTGAAATTCACAGTACATGAATTCCCTCGCGAAAATCCCTTAACGTCCTTAATTTTAAATTTTCTTACGGTTGATGACTCTAAAATTTAGAATACCTTATAATAATATAACAGAAATTTAATTTCTTAGAAACCTCTGCATAAAATTTATTAAATTCCTTTATGTTTTTCCCTAAAACTTTGCAGTTAGAAATTACTTAGTTACGGGATTTTATAATTAAAAGTTAGAACTATCAAGCCATTCATTATTGGATTAAAACGTAAAATTTTGATTTTTATGTACATTTAACTGTAGGTTAAGAAAGTACATATACTTAATTAACATATAAATGAGGAACATTTCTTGTACTGTCAAGAGTCACCATCTTTTATACAGAAATATTAGCTGCGTAAAAGATTTACGGAGTCATTTAAGCCACCACAAGACAATTAAATATCTTGCCAAAAGCTCCCCCTTTATCGTTAGTACAGTGCTTTACATTACATTTTAGAGATTCACCCTTTTCAATTCAAAATATTCTTTAAAAGGAAGACAGTAGGACAAAAGCACCGCTTCAGAGAATGCTTTTTAATATATGAAAATGGTCTTAACATAAGTTTCTAATGAGAACTGCTTTGTCTTCATTCTATTTAACGAGACGCCTTCATTAGTCTTTGTGGTTTTACATAAAAGATATGTAATTTTGTGGCTGCTAGATATTTTCAGTCGTAGGGAGGTGGCAGCATTGTTCTCGCAGAAAAGGGATTAAAGTACGTGAACCTTTTGTAATCCGTATGGAATTGTAGGTCTAAAAATTCACACTTAATTGGATATCTGGCATTGTTATGTACCATTCTATTAGTAATATTTCTCATTACAGGTGCCTAATATTCAAAAATATTTAATAACATTAAAATGGAGATTTTTCATTTCCAATTATTTTAAAATGAATGTTAACAAAAAAAGTTGCTCCTTTGAAAGATTTTGTTTAATATTCACAGCTAATCAATGTTTAATTTTTATTACATTGCTTACCTTTAAAAATGAGATGATTTATTAAAAATATATGAGGAACAAAAAGGTCATTCGTATTAATTGGCTTGGTGATTTTTAAGATTTAACAAAACCTATAATTTATGAAAGAAAAAAAGAGTAGGATTTAAAGAGGAAAAAGAGAGAGGATTGTTTTGCAACTTCTCTCGAAATAAAATCCTTACATTTTATTTTATTACATTAAGAGGTCTCAGGGGTGTTACTTTTGTCTCCAGAGCTGAAAATATAAACAATTTTCGACTAGATATAATTCTTTGAGGTTAAAATTAAATAATTAGATTATTTTATGTATATTTTATAAAGGAATGAGGTTTCAAAAAAGTTTAAAATGTTTGAAATCTAATCATAATTTTAAAAACTATAAGCACTTGAAAATAAGAAACATTAATTTTTAAGTTGCGCGTAATATTTTCTAAAACGAAAACCTTTGATGCATAAAACTTTGTAGAATTATAAAATGTATCATATTCTTCGTACCCTACCTAATTTTAGTAAAATATATCTTTATGTATTTTAAAAATTTGAAAAATATTGAAATTTTTAAAAAAATTTTAATAAATGTATTTTTTATTTTTAAAATATTATTTATTATGCTATTTATATAAAAATGCCATTGCTAGTAAAATTAGCGCTACTACCACAGAAAATATCATGCTCAACATAAAACTTAATAATTCTTACAGAAATATTTCTAATTTTTACTGTGCTTATAATTCTTTTAATTATTATAGTTTAAGCATTTTACACTTTTTTGGAACTTCATTCCTTAAAAAAAATATGTAAAAGAATCAAATTATTTTGTTTTTACCTCAAAAAGTTATGTCTAGTCAATAATTGTTTGTATTTTCAGCTCTCGAGACAAAATTATTACTTCATTCACTGAACCACTTAAAAATGAGGCGTTTTATTAAAAATATATGTGGAACAAAAAAGCCAATTGTATTAATTGGCTTGATGGATAATTTTTTTAAAGTGGATCAAAACCTAATTTTTTTTTTTGAAAGTAAGAAAAGAGTAGGAGACTGGAGGGTTTTACTGCAACACTTAGAAATAAAGAACTATTTTTCAGTTCATTTTTTGCATTGAGAAAAGTATTTATTTCTAAGTATGTTTGGAGTTTTGGTTGCCTGATTAATTAATTATAATAATGCTAGTTTTTTTTTCTCTAGTAATACCTTGTATAAATCTTCGTTAAATTCTGACGTTTCACATAATTAAAATTAGTTGTGGATATTTCTTGATAACTTTTTTCTCTTTACCTCGAAGCATAACTGTACTCAAAATCTTAACTTTAAATTACTCAAGTTCTAGTATTTTTGGTTAATATCCTTTATTCAAAACCGAATAATTAGTATTTTTTGAGCTACTTACTGTTTTATCAAGAACAAAATTAAAAAATTTCAAAATCATCAAAAGAAATACAAACTCTTAATTATTTTTATTTTATTAATTTTAAAACAATATTCATTATATTTTTAAGGATCGATAAACTTGAAAAATGTATTATGTGTAGAACTAAGACAACAATAATATCAATAGCCACTTAAAAATTTATGACTCATATTTAGTTCTGATGTTCAATCGATGTTTCTATACTTGTAGTAGAATTGAGACAGTTGAAATCCTACTATAAATAGAAATTCTGGAAGGATAAAAATTTATCAGAGCTTTGAACTTTTTAAAAAGAGAGAGAGTCTTTTGATTTCATATAAACATTTTCAAAGATCTAAAATAGAAGTCTATTTTCGTGAATGTCTCTTTAATACAGCTGCAGTTGAACACATCTTTAGTCTTTATTTCTTATAAAAATAATTTAGTTCTTCAAAACCATTTATAAAATCTAAAAACTGCTTCTCTCAATTTTTGTAGCAAAAATTTATAATAACTATAATTACAATGTATATATATATTATATTTCTCTCGCGTACTACTTACAATGTATAATAAAATAATAAAAATGTTTATCAAATTTCCTGACTGAAAAATTGTTATTATAATGATTGAAAGACTATATTTAATGATAGAAAATAGATAACACAAAAATTGGCAAACAATTATATTCAATTTATACAGTCCACTTCATAGCTGGCTTACTATTCGTAGATAGTAAGAATTCGATAGTAGATAGTATTCAATAATTCGTAGATAGTAGAAAATAGAGCTTATTTCTACCTTACAAGAGTACTATTTAAGTAAAATTTAAATTATTTCTGTACGACAATATCTCTTCATCCCAAATTGTTGAGTTTTTTTATGAAACTTATACGCAGTTTATGCTTGAAATTAAGAAAACAAATTAAATGCATGTAAATAAAAAATTATTGTGGGACACACACTAAAAATGAAAGCGTGCAAAAATTTACATTTTCATTTCTAAAAAAAAATTCATCTCATTTTATATCATAAATGCTTCAATATTTAAAAAGTAAAGCATGAATTATATGAATACTTATTAAGAATAAAATGTGCATTCTTCTTAAAAATTTATGTGGAGTAACTTCACTGAAATTTGAAGCTGTTTTAATAAACAGCATCACTTTTGAGTCTTTCTAGCAAAGTTAAATATAAAAAGAAATTTTCGGGAGGGTATGGGGTTAAATTTACGATTTAAATTAGCTTAAATTGAACTATTTTAATACAATTTTGAGATCTAGTAAATCTGAGGAATACGAGTTTCAAACTCAATACTTTAGTTAATGTACAATATTACGATTAATCTAATGATTCAAAATCTATTAAATGCTGATTTTACATTTTTGAGAACTGAGGTATACGAAACATGCTCCTTCAATTACCTTTACAAGATAAAGAAACGTACTTTAGAAACTAGTACTTAAGTATATTGTTATTAAGTAAAAAAAATCAACTATGTCGTTTCTTCAAAAACTTAAGATAAACACAGTTCTGAAAATAAAAAAATAGAACTTCGTCAGAATTAAATATACCACAATTGTGTAAGCTCTGTAAAAAAGTAATACCGCCATAAAAATTTAATAATGCACCTTTCTCAAAGCCCTTTTGTACCTGAAGGTATCGTTTTCAATGTAAATTTAAGTTTATAACATAATTCTCTCAAAACTGAAAAAAAGATGAATAATTTTCAAATGATAACTTTAAATGTAAGCTGATAGAAGTTTTTTGTGTTAAAATATCAAAAAAATATTTTAACTTTTTGTGGCTTCTGTATTTCTACGAAAACAACTTAATTAGCATTCATTTAATAAATCTGCCGTAAGTAATTTATTTTATCTCGTTCAAATAAACTATCTGTTTATTTTTTTCATTAATGTATAAAAGAACCAAAAAGCTTACAAACTCTCTTCAAATTCTTAAGAAACTACAAAAAATAAGATATTTTCACTATTGATTTTCTATTGTAAATTTTATAAACTTTCCCTCTTTAAATATTTGTATATGTTAGCACATGAGAGTTATAATTATGAATGTTACTGATAAATCAATTCAAATAAATTGTTTATTTAAAAAATCTGTTTATCAATTTGTGTCGCTTTATCTAGAAATTCACTTTCAATGAATTTTAAATGTTTTTTTTTCTCTTCAAAACTTTCTTCAAAAAAAAATAATAAATAAAGCGGCATAGACTAAGAATAAATATTGGAATAGATGGTTTATTTTACATTTAACTTGATTGCTTTTCTGGCGCCATCCAGATGAAAAAGGACAAAGAAATCAGACTTTATAATGATCTCTTTAAAGATGTGGAATGGGAAGAGATATTTTAAAAAATAATGAAAGAAAAATCTCAGTTCTTTTGTTAACCTATTTTTCAGCAAACGTTTTGCGACACATTCTAACAACATTTCTTTTATCAAAAAAATAGATTCATAAAAGAAAGTGTCTATTCTTCAAAATGATGTTTCGAAGGAATGCAAAATTGTTTTCATGTAAAATAATTTAGTAGAGGAAAATTGTGGAATGTTTAATAAATAAATAACTTCAAAGAAAAGAGAAGAAACAATAATTTTTTCCATGAAAATGCCTTTCATAAAAATCTGACAAATAGGGACTCTTAAAAAAGCTCCTTCTTTAAGCATTTTCAATGACTATAAATTTATCTTTAGAACGTTTTTCATTAAAAAGATGTATTCATTGAATACAACGATAATACACGTATCACTTCAAAAACAAAAGCATCTAAATAATCCACTGTGTGTGTGTGTGTGTGTGTGTGTGTGTGTGTGTGGTGTGTGTGTGTGTGTGTGGTGTGTGTGTGTGTGTGTGTGTGTGTGTGTGTGTGTGTGTGTGTTGTGTGTGTGTGTGTGTGTGTGTATATTTATACTCTTTGCTTTGTCTAACTGATGTTATTTGTTGGTATTAAGACATTCCTTTGAGTTGATTTTTTTATTTTGTTATTTGTAAACCTTCCCGCTAAAAATATTTGAAATATCTGCGCAAATATACATATTTTCCTTCTTATAGCATTTGCTGAAGAACTCAAGCAATCAAATACAGTAAAGTTCCAGTTTCCAAAATTAATGAAAAATATCTTGGAATAATATCCCTTCCTTATTATGGATATATGCTGACAAAAACTATATTTTTTTCCAATGTATCTAAATATTGGGGGTTATAATATTTTTTCACCAGTATTAGCAAAAGGAAAATTCTTAAAGTCAATTTCAAGTTATTTCAATGATATTGTATTAATTTTCTCTATGAGAAAATGTAATGAATCTTATTGAATTTATTTTTCATTCGTACCTTTTATGTTGGGTGAAACTTAAATCTAAACAAATTAATTTTGATTGCAAGAATTTATAATGTTTATTTCGTTTCGGAAGTTATTTTCCTTATGATTATTTGTGAAAGGTAAAAAATTATGTAACTTGTATGAATTTTCTATTTACAAATTTGCAACAAAACTTTTGTTCGAAATAATGTTACTGGGATACAAGAAAAATCATGAACGTCGTTTTGTTTTAAATTTTTTTGCGAGAAGATAATTAAAAATTTAGAACCCACATAATGCACATGTTATCAGGTTTATAAGTACAGTTATGATATTAAAATTACTTCTGATTTCATGACAAGAGAGCTGCTGAAAACAAAAAGATGGTTCGTTTTCAATCTAAGAATTTTAGATTACTTCATGTACACTCATTTATATTTTTGGCATAAACATTGTTGTCAGTGTTCTTTTCAAGTACACGAATTACACAAAAAACTAACTTCCTTTGTTATTTGTATTCGCTTGCTAGTTAAATTTACCATGATTTTCAAAGGCTATGTTTCAAAACTTTAAAGTGATATTTAGAAAGAGTACTACGCATTTTCTCTGCTAATATAATTTATTTCAAAGATGATGGTTTTTTTCCATTTTATTCTCTCCAATATTCTACCATGGAAATGTATATTTTTGATAAATTATGTTCAATTCCTATATTTTAATGTGCGTTGAAAATGAGCAGTTATATTGTTTTCTACATTTTTAAAGCTTGAACAAAATATCAAAACTGGAGCAAGTAGGAATCACGACATAAAATAATCAGAACAATTATTCATACGTGGAAATTCTGAAAATGAAAATATTAGTACATAAAAATAACAGAAAATATTATTTTAAAAACCAAGCTTTAACATTACGTTTAATCTAGAAAAACTGAAAAATGAATTATTCGGATTGTTGAATCTCTGACAGATGACAGTTGTTTCAAAATTTTCGTGAATGTGACTTAACAGATAGCTTTTATGTGTCTCACTCGTTAACTCTCATTACGCTTGCCAGCATCTTTTCCAAGAAACGTGTTTTAAAAGTATACGCGCGTAAATTTCACTTAAATAAACCTTTCACGGCTTATTAAAGATGCTACATAAATAAGAACAATATAATTGTTAAACAAATCTTATTTATGTGCATGATCTTTTATTTTCTATTTCTGGAACATTTTTCGTTTGTTTTTGTGACCACTTACGGAACCACGATTTTTCAAAAGCATATATGAATGAATACTTTTTTTTATATCTAGTATCACTTGAATTAGAATATGCACATAAAGCTTGTTTAAAAATATTATTACAATAAAAATTTATTTAAAATTAAATTTTGACAAAAAATTATATTTTCAAAAAATTATCTTTTTATGTGGAAAATGCTTCTATAATGATAATTTGCTTATAAATAGCTAAGATTTCTCTAGGGAGCCTGAACTAGGATTTTTGAAAAGAAATAAATCTTCTCTAAATTATACATTTAAAAAAATCTAATTTAGGCTTTGTACAAAAGTCTTAGCTATAATTAGGCAAAGTATTATTATTACAGAAACATTTTTCGAAAAAGAAAAATATTTTTAAAATATGTCATTCTTTCTTCGTTTTTTACCAAACAATTGCATCTGTTATGAACGTGTGCTTTTATAACGTTAAAGTATAGAAAATTGCTTTAAAAAACTCAAAGAACACTTTTATTTTTGTTAAGCTTAGCTGCGCTAACATCAAAACATTGCAACTCGTCTGATGCCAAAATACGGACTATTGCCAATCCGAAAAACTGAAGAAGGTTACAAGGAAATTGCTTCCAGATTTACAAGTATAAATATAATACAGTTTAATTACATAAAATACAAAATATAGTAAATTACATATGCCTAAATATAAAATTATGAAATTCATCTTAATAATTAATTATTTTTCAAAATATAATGTTCTTTAATTTTATTATATTTTTATTTATTAACTCACTTGGCTCGTGCAGCCATTAGTTGACAACAAGTTGATCAGATGTTTTCCTAACACATCTAAATAATTTTTGTTGCAATAATATTCTTGTAACTATTTTCTAATCTTATTCTAAATTCAAGTGACATTAACTATCTCAAAGAAATTATTCACTTATACGACTTTTCAAAATCACGGTTCCGAACGTAGTAATATTAGAAAAATGAAATGAATCATTTTTAAAACATAGAATTTAAAAATGATTCATTTTTAAAGGCTATGATTTCATTTTTCTAAAAATCAATCTTTTAAGCTCTAAAAATTGACTACTTAAATAAAACTAAAATCTCTTCAGTTTTTAAGAGCCATGAAAGCTTAAGGCCACTGAATTTTATTTTTTCCTTAAAAGTCTAATTAAATGCTATAAATTTATTTTCCTCCTTATATGTAATGATATATGTTATAAGGTTCAATTTAAACTATTTTGTAATTAATTTTAAAAGCCTACATTTTTATAAACAATCGATTTAAATAGTTGTGCACATAACGCGCTTGAACTAAATTCCATAAAAAATATTGAATCCGGTTTTTTTCCATAGCTCCCGGGTCTTGTAGCCAAGAAATAAACAGCGTGGGCTCTAAGAATGGAACTTTCACAAGTCCGAATTATCCTGATCCTTATCCATCAAATGTATACTGTGCGTATAAATTTGTAGGAAAGGCAAAAGAAAGAGTGCAAATAAGTTTCACTGATTTCGATCTTCATCTTCCTCATGAGCCTCCAAGAGAGTAAGTTTAGTTTTTTTTTTAATTTAATTATGTATGCAAACTTAATATATCACTTTTCCCTTGTATACTGATACGTGTAAAAGGAATAATAATTGTTCTTTACATTTTTCATTATGTGTTAATGTATTTTCAATAATTTTTTTTAAAAAATGGTAAAATGTTATTCTTTGAACTTTTGTCTATATCTAAAGAATCTTCAAAAGGTATAAAATTGATGATTTAAATTTATTTTAAAAACAATACCTTATATTAAATCCAAGACATTCGATAAAGAAAATCAAGTAAAGTTATTTTAGAACTTGTCACATGTATTTTGAATTTTGATCAATGTTTGACATAGAAATTTAATGCAAAGAATAATAGATAAAGTTCGTTCTTTCCTACATGGAAATATTTCCCTTTTGCTTAAAGTTAAAGCGGATTTGGATATAAATCACATTTTTCAAATACATTGTAGTACATTATCGGTTTACTTTAAAATATATTTTTCGTGTACATATTGGATTATTGACAAATTCAAAACATACCTCATAACTGATTGAGAAAAAAGAAGAAAAAATTGTTCTTCTCTCAAGAAAATCAATTTTCAAAACAGACTTGAACTAAATACATTTTCCTTTCCTGTTTCATTCTCTCCATACATTGATTCTATACAGTGAACTTATAACCAGATACTAGTGAAACGAATATAACAACTTTCATATCAAACTTTTTCAAATACCCTTTAGTGAATTTATAATCTTTCTTTTCAAGGCCTTTCTACAATCATTATGATTTCATTTATTTTATTCGTTCATGGAGCATTGACATTTTGCTAAAAGTATTACTTTAATGTAGTACTTCGATGAGAAATTAAAAATGTTCATCAAATTATATATCAAACAGAAAAAAATGTAGGGAATGTTTTTAATTTAAACATAACCATTTTTCGGTTCAAACGTATGGTGTGTGATGTTAAGTTCAACATAGTCTAGTGATATTCTCAAAAATTACTATTCTTTTATTTGAGTTCAGAAATACTTGAATTTAATTATTTTTAATTTTCAGTCCAACGTAAAGGATTTAACTGGCTTCGTTAGTGTTTCTTTTATCTCGTCGCTTTGCTTTTGGTATGTGATTTGCTAAAATTTGGTGTAGGTAAAAAGAAAAAACATTTATAAAACCTTTGAGAATATTTTATTTTATAAATTTCATTTTAATTTCTTTTACTAATTAATTATTAAAAACTACTCATATCTGAATTATGCATTTTTATTTAATCATATGCATTTGTTTACTTTTAACAAGAAGAAGATATGAAGAAAAAAATTGGGTTATAAATTAATCTATTTCATGGAAAGTACCTGATCGGCTTTTTGCACATCAAGGTTGATCACTGTTAAATGGAGAGAAAAACTTATCATTAATCGGAACATACCTATGCGTAAAAAATAGTCTGTGGTTTGAAGATTAGGTGAAAAGTAATTAAAAATAATAATTTCATAATTAAATATTGCCACACAAAGGGGTTTAATTTTTGAAACAATGAGAAAAGACTTAATTTTGTTTAGGTTATTTTAGACTTAAAATAAAATATTTTTTCAACGATATAAATAACCAAAAACGATGATTATTGATGAATGAGTACCGAGTAGAGAACAATACAGCATATTTTGCAACATTTCATAATCCCAGCTCTCTTCCCCGTCCCAGCGTTTTTTTTTTTTTTTGTTGTTGTCTTCCTCTTTATAAAGCATCGTCTGTAGTTTCGTTATTAAAAGGTACTAAAACACCTGTTTTTTTCAATTCCTAATATTAGTTCACTCTCTCCCTATATATATATCTATATATATATATATATCTTGTTCAAATTTTCAATCGTTAAAAAATACTTTTTTATTCATCCACTGAAGTTCAAATACATTTTCTTAAACTTGTAGTGGGTGACACTTGATGTTAGTACAGTTTTTTAAAAATATTAATTCATTAATTCAATTTATTTTTAAGTTTTAAATTGAATCTGTGTGTTATTTCTAACTTAGTTAGATTTATCTGCCACAGATGAAACCAGTAAGTTTTTCTAACAAAATAGGAATTGACTTAATTTTTTTTTATATATTACTTGTTTCTAACAAATATTTACTTTGACTTTTTACCATAAAAAGCTCAAATACCTAAAATTAATTCTCCTTGGGGAAGTATTTAACGTAAAAATAAATTTTATATTTTGTTTTTCTTTTCATGTTTATACCAGAGAACATCTTTTCTGCATAGGTAGGTTTTGAAATTCTTGAAAAAAAATTTCAATCCACCCTATCGCAAATGGTCAAAGAATAATTCTAAAAATGCATCATTAGGTACGCGATAGACTATAAACCCCACAACTGCCGATTAAAAGTTACGTGATTCGCTCCCTAGTGCCACCATTTTTCACATAGACATGCGTATGCAGTGTTTTGGATGGAAAAGGAAAGACACAGATAAGAAAATTTTTGTTTGAAATAAGTAAATCTTTCGCAAACACTGCGAAGGTCATTTTATTGCATTTCAAAGCTTTCGGGATAGTTTTAACCATATCAGCGCAAAAAAAATCGTATTTTGGAAAGACGTATATATACGTCCAGGCACTAAGAACACCGACTGAGTGAGATGGATATATACGCCAGCGGTAGTTAAGGGGTTAAATTATATTTGAGGATATGTAATTGGTACATTTTAATTAATATTTGTCTTAGATAGCACTAATAAATGCATATGTACCAAAAGTGTTCTTTCCTACAGCTGCGAAGCTGTTGATGCTGTAATGATTTTCATCACCATCGATAACCGTCGAGAGAGATTAGATAACTTTTGCGGAAACAAACTACCAGCTCAACTCATGTCGAATGGACCTACAATGGAAGTTGAGTTTCGGTCATTTCATTCATCTCCGGAAGTTAAAGGATTTAGAGCGATATATCGTTTCGTTACTGGTAAGTCCTCGCAACTTTTCATTGTTCACTGAAAGTTGATACTGACAGAAATAATTCCACTTAAGTTGTGAAATAAACTTGTAACACCTCAAAATAGAACTCAAAATGAAAAATAATGCTAAGACAGACGCTAAAATCTCTCTTTTTTTTTTTATTAAATCAGGGAGGTAGTCATATATCTCTGCTTTAAAAGTTTATTAATTGCCAATTGTTAAGACATAGTTACATGCAAGGTGAAGACTTCAGTAAGCTTACAGTAAGCTCAAACAAATATTTTTACATCAATATAGACAAATCCACAAATAAATCTAAATTTAGTACTATTGTGCTATAATGCTTGATGTGGAGATATATAGCTCGTTTTATCTATATCCACAAATCAAATTTAGTTTATTTATATATTTTTTTATTTTACTGATTAATATTAGATCGTAAAAAAAAGTTAGAACATATAAGAGTATAATAATCAGAAATTTGAATTGTATTTTAGATACCTTGACTTAGATTGCAAAATTTTTCAAAAGAAATTAATTAGAATACTTTTAAATTATCCTTAAGATGTGAGTACACTTTTATTTTAAAATACCAGTGGTAAGCCATGTATAGAAATATTAATTTTTAAAAAGGATTTTCATCACAACTATGTATTTAAAAACACAATTTTTCAAGAATTTGCTATATTTAGCTTTTCTACGCTTTCTTGTATTTTATAAAATTTACTTTTCTAGGTTATTGATTCAATTATTTAGGTTAGTAATTTTTTTCCTTAAAAGATTGAAGAATACTTTTCATTTAAAATTCTATATAATGATTCAATTTTCAGATTTCGGAATATCCACAGTAAGCCAAGATCCATCACAAGGTAAGATATTTTTAATATTTTTTATTTCTTTAATATATTATTTTCTTAATTATTTTTCTTTTATTATTATTAACTCTGTTAAAAATACCTATTTAACAGAACTAAAATAAAAATATCGTATTAAGCCTATTTTTATTCATAAATATCTGTCAACTTATTAAGGTTTTAAAAAGTATGAGTAATTAACATATATATAACTGTTAAAATTTAGCTTAGTGAAAAAAATAATTATTAAATTAAAAAAATAAAAAAAAGATATTGAAATGAACAATGAGATATAAGTTAAGAATTTGCCTGGTGTTTGTATAATATATGACTCAATATAATACAGATAGAAATATGCTAAAAAATACTTTCAAGTATAGATTCGTAAGATTTTAACTTTAGATTCATGATAAAAGAGTGTATTTTTAAAATATTGAGGGAAGACTCCCAAAAACTTTATCCTGCTTCTGTCTGTGACCAAAAACACATTCAAAATATAATGAGCGTCTTTAAACTAAATGTTAGTATGAAATAAATAATCAAAAGTAAATAATGCATTTCTTTGACCAAGGGACGATGATCTCTCTCCCTCTCTTTCTCCCTCTCTCTCAACCTCTCTTTTTTGATTCTCTCTAACTCTCTCGACCTCTCTCGTTTTTGATTCTCTCTCTCTCTTCCTATCTATCTCTTCCTCTCTCTTTCTTCCTCTTTTTCTCTCTTCTCTCTCTTCCTCTTTTTCTCTCTTCTCTCTCTCTCTCTCTATCCCGTCTCTTTCTTCTCCATCTCTTTCTCTATATACAAGGGGTGATCAAATGAAAAGGTACGAAACGACATAAAAATGAAACAGTTAAATATTTGCATATTCCGCCAAGGGAGAATGTAGCGAGACATCTCGGGATGCCATTGGAGACTCTGACTGGGATCGGATCATGCGCGGGTGCCCGCATGCGCAGGAGAGAGCAAAGGCTCTTATAAAAAGCGGCGTCCAAATGATGTGAGCACAGAATGACTCGAGCACAGAAAAAGCATTAACTCCGATGTGTACTGTGAGACACTCCGACGCCTACGCAGGTCCATCAAGAACAAAAGACCGGGGCTGCTCACGGAGGGTGTGGTTCTGCTCCATGATAACGCGCGTCCACACGTCTCCAGAGTCACACAAATGGAACTGGACAAGCTCCAATGGGAGACGTTGGACCATCCGTCCTACAGTCCGGACATGTCACCCTGCGATTTCCATGTGTTTGGTCCACTGAAGAAACACCTGAAAGGAAAGCGCTTCAACTCGGACGACGTACTCAAGGACACTGTGAAGGACTGGGTCTCGTCACACCCACAGGAATTCTGGGAACAAGGAATCCTGCGGCTTGTTCATCAGTGGGATCGTTGTGCTCAGGCCTATGGTGTATATTTTGAATAAAGTCTATATTTGTACCCACCGTGTCGTTTCGTACCTTTTCATTTGATCACCCCTTGTATAAACATACACATAAGAGTTCTGCCCATTATTCCTCACTTAGAAATTCATATATCATTAGAATCCATTGGTTTCGAATATTAATGATGCTCAAATTTGCTTTCCTTAAAAGTTTAACTATCCTCCTAATTTAAATAACTAATATAAATAATAATAAATGCAATATCATTATCTCTATATAACATAAAAATGTTTACTATTCTCATTCTAGAATGCCGATTCGTTTTTCGCAGTGAGGAAAGAGGAAATGGAACCTTCAGTTCTCCTAACTACCCAGGCTTCTATCCTAGAGACACAGAATGCCATTATACATTCCGCGGTAGAGATAAAGAAAGAGTTCATATCACGTTCGCTTACTTTGACGTGGACGGAATACCACCGTAAGAAAATGTCTTTGTTGCGTGATCTAGTTTTTATACGTAGTAGTTAAGTTCTTAAAATTTACCTTTTTACTTACAAACATTTTATTATATATATGGCAGTATTAAAATATTTCTAAAAGAAAGTTATCCCCGATTTTATGAATGAATTGTCAAAAAATTCTTTTCTTTTAAACAACAGAAAATTATTTGATAATATATAAATAAATTTGGTACATTATTCAATTTAGCAGCTGATTATTTAAATTTAAAATAAAATAAACTTATGCAATAATTTTAGTTCTTTTTAGATTGGTTTTTAGAGGAAACCCAACACACACTAGAACTGAAAAAGTAGCTGATGACAATGATCTTCTCAATGTTGAATAAGCACCATGTAAAAAATAGGGTATCATATGATTAAAATACAATAGCTATGTTATTATTTGCAGACCTTTGACAGAATCAAAACTCAAATACAAACTTCCTGTCGAGGACTGCATTTTTGAAACCAGACAACCTCGTCCCTTCAAGCGAGACTTTGAAGTTTTCAACGTGCTTAAAAATGATGTTCGAAAATCCAGTAAAATAAACATTTCATCAAATGTATTTTACAGGATTTTTGTTTACTTTTCTCCTTTCAGATGTCTGATGGAAACGGCAAGTGATTACGTAGAGTTTTCCAACTATAAAACTGTGGACCGAAAACTTGCTCGTCACTGTGGTAATCAAAAACCCAAACTTATTGAATCTGATGCTGATTTCTTTCGAGTCATTTTCAAGTCTAATGATAAATTTGATGCTACAGGATTTGAAGCGTTTTACCAATTTCGAACCCAAATCGGTACGTACAAAATTCTGATAAAAATTACACCCTAACTAATTAGAATTCAAGTACATAAGATCAGTTTAACGAAATGGTAATTTTTTATTAACGTCTTGCCTAATTGGGGATGTGAAGTTAGGAAAAGAAATTTCGGTTATTGAACCAAAAATATTTTCCTAAGTTTGATCAAAAAAATTTTTATATAAGAATTATTTAAAAAATGAGAATCTATTTCAAAAAATTAGTTATTCATATAAAAGGCGTATATAATTTTTTAAATCAGCCAATTATTTTTCAAAATTATTTCAGATCTAATGATGTTTTTATTCGAGTCTAAGAAATTATTTTTAGATATTTGGTAGATACTTGTAATTTCTTATATAAATATAGGAAGAAAAAAAATTTCACTCATTTTTTAAATTTATAACTTTTTTTACTTTCTAAGATGCACGTTTTTTGTTAGTAATAACTAATAAATGCTAATTATGAGGCTAAAAGAGGACTGATGTTAAATTCTAACATCCTGACAACAAAAAAATTGAATAGATTGTTATGGGTGTTTTTTTTTCTACGCATAAAGTATGTACTAGTGGATAATTCAAAAAACATGCATCACATAGAAATAATGAAAAACATATTGGTGCATAAATGAAATTAAGTTTAAAAATCAGAAAAAATATCTTATCAAGTATAAAAAGAAATAATAAATGTCATCAATAAATTATTACTGTAGAAGTAAATAACTTATTAAAATTTAATGACTCATTGAAATTTTCGAAAAATCAAAATTTTGCCTTTACAGATCCTTTTACCGTGAAAAGAGTCTCCAATATCCCAAAAGACCGCAAATCGGGTAAGTATTTTGTTTATTATTTTATTTTTGTATATTTCTAATGGCTTTTGAAACTAAAAGGTAAGTTAATAGGTGTTTAATCTATTTCTTATTTAGTTTATAATTTGTATTTCTAAGAAAACCTACTGTTATCTGAAATTAATTAACAGTGACTGAAACAAAAAATAAGTTTGAAGAAATTTATTTTCATTTCATAAAATTTTCAAAATCATGATATTAGATTAAATACACGAGTAACAAATTTTCATAATAAAAAAAGCAGATATCACCAATTAGTGTGAGAGAAAATATATAAAGCGAATATTTTTAATTTTTAATTTTCTGGTGTTAAATCACTTCTTTAATTTTTAAGTTTGTTGTTTGTATAAAAAAATAATAATTCATTTCTTTCTAGTATGTAAATTCTTAACATAATTCATACTAATTATTTCTTAACAGGTGGAGAAACTCAAAGGATGAATTTCAGTGTTTCCGTTTTCTTTGTAACCTTTTTGATGCTTTTATAAAATGGATCATGGAATTTTTATTTTCAAAGTGTGTAAAAATTTGCATGGTATTATATGCATGTTAAGAATAACAAATGATGTCCAAAGTCAGTTCAGTGTTTAAGAAGAAAAGACATAACGGGATACTCATTTATAAATGTTAAATATTGGTGGCTAATATCTGTAAATAAATAATAATGATGCTTGTATAACTACTAGATTTCCAATGAAATCTTGTTTCATCAGAGATCTTATATAAATATGTTCAATTCGTGATAATGTGATGATCAAGCTTCTTTGTCACTTCTGTGTTTAGGTGATCATATTTCAAGTACTTTATCGTTTGATGTAAGACTTTTATGAGAGTTTTGTCTTCTTAATTATAATTAACTTACTTTTTTGTAATTAAATTTCAAACGGAGAGTAAATGTCCAGATATAATTCTTTATTTGCAAACCCTTCATTCAATCCTGACCCTTCATATATATATATTTCGACCAATGAGATAATTTTCACTTTGTAATGGTAATTAATATATTTAACTGTTCATTTCTTACAGGTATAAAGCTTTCAACATTCATTTGATATAGATACGATTTATTTAAAAATGCGTAAAAATATCATTTAAAATACATTTTATGTAAGTGGGAAATATATATTTGGTTTTTAAGTTTTTGTTCTTACTTGGCTCATGTTAGAAATACTTGATCATTTACAGTTCTAAGTAAAAGCTTATAAAAAAATTTATGCTATTTCGTAAAATTAAAATAAAAGATACAATTAGCCAAAAATTTTAAATTTCAATTTTGTATTAAACCGAAAATTTTTATGAAATTAATAATAAAATTCATTTTCAAAATTTTTTTCACTTTGTTTTAGAGGTAAGTTTAACTCATATGTAAAAGAAAACGGAAGGCTTAATTGATGAGAAACAAATGAACTCTTTAAAAAATGCAGAATTAATTAAAAAAGAAGCGTTCAAGGGAACAAATTTAACGCACAGACATAAATCATTATAGAATGCATAACAAAATGAATTTCATTGACTTACTATTTAATTGTTTGTGTTAAAACAATAATATTACTTCATTAATGAAATTGAGATATAACATTGTAGCTTTCGTATCTGTACTGTCACAAATTCTTGACTGTTTTCCATAAATCTCTTACTCTTACCTTCAAAAAATAAGTGAAAAGTACGTCGTCTAAAAACTTTACAGGATGGTTTCCAGAATTGTATAATAATATTTTTTTTTTTTTTTTGAAGTTTTCTTTATTTTATTATCTTTGTTGTGTTGACTCCCGCTCATATTATTTTTCATCTTTATCAACATTTATTTATTTTACACTTTCCTATTTATTTTTATTACTCGAATCATTAAAAAAATCAATCAAAAACATTCAAAACACCACAAAAAATGTACAAATATTTTTCATTTGTTTAATACGGAACGCATTCACTTCTTTTATTTTAAATTAAATTATTTATTTGTAATTCTAAATTTCAAAGCCTTCTTATTTCTTTAATTACTGCTAAAAATTACACATTTAATTTTTTTTTTTCATTTTTCAAAAGCTTACCGAATGTAAAACTGTGTAAAAATGTGGATGGGAATTTTTGAAGCTTTTTATGTGTAAAAGAGAAGAAGTGAAAAGAACATAAAGGTAAAAATATCATACATGAAAAAAATGTTTTCGAAGGAAAATTAAAGACTGCTCAGAGTTATTTGAAGTATTAAAGGTATGAGATATCAAATCATAGGTGGCGGTCATAAAATGGGTGGAAATGTTTTTTTCTTCCAGGATGTAGAATTGAATTGATGTCTAGTCAAACTTAAATAAAGATTATCGTGAAGGCTGCTGATAAATGCAATAACAGTCTGTGATACTTGGTAAAGGTATAAGCTGGTATCAATATTTTTTTTTATTTTGCCTAGCCATATTCAGTTTCAAAAATTTTTTATAACTTTCACTGATTGCTTTTGAAAAAAAATATTTTTAAACTTCGTGCACTTTAGCTTTAGTAGATTATTTTATATGTGTATGAAATAAGACTTTTTCATGTTCAACCAATATTCCTTTCACTTATTGCACAAGAAACTAAAAAGAAATATTTAAATTCATTAAATGTGTTAATAAATGGGATTATGTTTGCATATACTTTTCACAGCAAATTACGCTACTGAGCTAAGTCAAAAGTTGTATATAATGTTAGAAGAAATATATGTATATGTATGTTGCATTTAAATAAACTTCTTTAAAATGGAAACTGCTTCTTCTTTTTGAAATTGCTATCGTTCTGTTCTTAATCAAATAATTTTTATGTTTGAATTCATAATCAATTCAAAATCAATATCATTTTTATGTTTCAATACTTATATTATTTTACTGAAATGAAGTTAAGTGAAAGTTCTTCCCAATGCTATGCAGCAAAAAAATAAGCTTGCGATGTGCTTTATTTTTAAAGCTTTTATTTAATTCTGAGCTCCTACAGCTTAAATATTGCATTTTATTCTTAAGTATAAAAATACCTTTATCATCGCCGATTTCTTTGAAGACACAAAATTGTAAAAATTAATTCACCATCTCATCCTTTTAATTTTTAATAAACTTTTATCTGACCATTTATTTTCTTCTGATTTTAAAACCATGCAAGTTTACTCTATAAAATTTCTTTAAATTCCATTCTTACAATTTTTAAATGTATCTTTGTTTTATCTTAACTTAATGTCATCTAAAATTAAAAAAAAATTAAGAGATTTTCACCTCAGAGATATTCCAGTATGGAAAATAACTCTTCTAATAGAATTTATATAAAAAAAAATTCAAGACTTTTTAATTTTACCTGTGTCTTAATACTGAAATAATGAGTACTTCTTTAAGAGGTAGCATATTAAAATTAAAAATACCAATATTTAACAAGATATGAATATGTAGAATAATAGAAGTGTCATCTATTTAATAAATCCTCGTTTCAGGCATATGAATCTACAACAATAAGACAGCTGAAAAAGGAAAATCAAAGTTTCAGTCATCAACATAGTCATATATAAATTAAATTATTTATTTAAAAATAAAACAAAAAATTTCCAAATCAACGCATTGACAGACTAATTCGAAAGACATGGTATCGTAGTCGTCATGGTCATGAACTCATGGCCACTGTGTCACGAGTTCAAACCCTTGTATCAACGAACACCCACTGAGTTGAGGCAGGTGCACGTTAAACCTGTCGAGGCTCAAAGTCTTCCCGTTGACGTGTGTGGTAATTTGTGAAGAAGGGGAACCAACTGAGGTATCATCCTCGTCACATGAACGTGATTCAAAATTACGAGATCCGTCACCGATCTCGCTTTACTTTAGAGTGCTACGGTAGCAAACACTCACTCAGACTAATAAATTCAAAAGCAGATTTTTTTTAAAAATATATTCATTGAGAAATAATTACATTAGCACATCGTATGAAAGTATTCTTAATTCTCACAAGTCAGCGAAAAAAATATACATTTAAAGAAATTAGGGATCTCATTTTTCTTTTAAAATATCTTTCATTCCTTTTACAGAGCCGGGCTCGTCAAGTAGTTAAAAACTCTTCTAACTAACTTCTAACTACTTTTCTAAGAGGTAAGGAATATCTAATTCAAATCTTCAGTTCAAGTACTGAAGCATCTTAAGTTTTGTATACTTTTTCTAGCTGAACTATTCGCAAGTCGCTCCTAAATCGTTCGCTGTAGCTATTTTTCCAGCGAACAAATACAAAAATGAGTGAACCACAACCTCGAATCACCAGAACCGCATCGTCCTACCTGAATGTTCTGGATTTTTTTTAATTTATTTATTTTCAAACCTCCTCATGCTCCACATTGTATAACATGAGGCTTACAGACGTAAGTGGTATATATAACACACTTATATAATTTAAAACAAAATTAAAATGCGTTTAAAAAAATTGTAAAATAAAAAGGAAGGGAGGAAATACACAAATCTAAATAAGGGGTGGTAACAATGAAACTTTAAAAATCTATACAGTAAACACAAATTTTCATAAGACACTTTAAGGCTTTCAGTACAATTTACCAACAAAGACAAAGCAGGTGGCCAGGAAATACCTAAACGTTTTAACTCATTTTTAAAATTTTCTCTTACAAAAATATAGGTTACAATGCAACAATACATGTTTTGCAGTTTCAGCATCCTGACCACTAGAAAAAATAGCTCTTAAAATTCCCATGTCCTGTTAGAATCTGGGATAACTTCAAATGAGTAACAAATTTCTTACATTTTAGCCGTTGATAAATGGTAGGAAAAAGTTTTTTAGTCCACAAAGCTTTAGGCGAGGCCAAGAATTCGATGTTCCAGGTGAAAATAGCTTTTTCTCAATCTAAATGCTTCCAGAGGAACAATGGCACAGGCAGCGAAAGGTTCATATCCTGGAAAGTTGCCTCTTTAGCCAACAGGTCCGCTCTATCATTGCCGAGATTTCTGGAAATTTTTGGTCGAAAAAAATCATTTCTTCTGTACTCCCTTTATGTTCGTCGAAAAACTAATAGGAGGTGATTCACGAGCAATTTTTCATCTTAAGAGTGTGCATATACATTTACGAGCCGAACCGTTTGCGAACGATTCGGCAAGCAGATGTATACGCAACAAAAGATCGTCGTGCAGAGTTACAGGCATGGTTGTATGTCACATTAAATTTTCACACTATGCAAGGTATAAATTCAGAAAGTGAGGCAGAGTAATTCGGATGCCCTCCGGGTCATCTGACCTCTAAATTATGAGAAGTGACTCTACATGCTCTAAATTAGGAAAAAAGGACGTTAACTCAAACAATCCATAACATATAACTTATTTTTTCATTAATACACATTTCTTAAGGAAAGATTTATTCCTTTTTATGTATGGGGGTATTGGCCCAAAATATCATCTGTGATTTAACTGGAGTGAAAAAGTTCTGATAAAATTATCTGCCTTTTATATATATAAATTTAATAAACAAATATTTTATGCGTGTTTTATACATGAGTTTTACATATAAATTACTTAAAAGTCTTTTTGGGGATTGGGTACTAGCTTAGGTGTTTTCGTCACTTAGCCCTGGATCAAAGTAACAAGATTCCCCGCCGATAGCCCCTTTTGGTGTAGGTTTGAAATGCGATTTTAATAAGGAAAATTTAATCAAATCAACTTGAAATTCTTCTAATAAGTGGTATTTTTTATTTTAACTCCAAAGCATTACTTTAAACTATCAAAATATTTAATTTCTATATTAAAGAAACTATTATGCTTTGAAATAGCTTTAGGAAAAAACAAGTCAAACTAGTAGCTTGCCAATCCGTTAATGTGTATATAAAATTTAACTTCCAAAAATATTTAAAGCCTCTTAAAATGTATTACAATCGAACAAAAGTTAAAGTACTTTAATATTATAAAACATATTCCCGTTTCAACACATTTATAATAAATGACATAAAATCAACATTATACTAAAATATTTTATTTAAATCAAAGAAATTAAAGGAAAAAACGTAAATGAAGTGCAGTAAATCTTTTATATGTCTAAAAGTGCTTTCATCTATAATAATTTACAGTTCAATTGTTCGTAGTCATATTTTAGATGAATAACTCGAACATTTTTTTAATCAATTTTTGAAATTAAATCTTATTCAAATTCAGTCGTTAGGTGTTTTTTTTTAATTTTATTTTAAACATTCTAAGCAAAAACAGGTACAAATAGCTCCCAGTCAACTTCTACAACTGCATCGCTTTCTATAACAAAAGTTTCCTTTTTTTTTCTCAAAAGAAATTACCATGTAGCGGAATTACTGAATCAATCTTACTTATAGCAAACACATGCAAACAATATTGAAAGAAGCATTGCTTTAAACTATTACATATGCAAGAAAAAGAGTTAAGTTGGATTGTGTGTTTACAAATTAAAAATGGAGATCGAAATAGAGGTCAAAATAGAGGCTTTTTATATTACTAATTACCTTTACAGAGAAAGCAGTTTAGAGTTGTATTTGTTTGAATACGTTTCTCGTATACAAGAGGGAAATGCACGATATATTAACAAAGATATAAGAGGAAATTCGTTACTATAAAAACCTCAAAAAATAAGCTTAAATAAGAAAAGCTGCAATATTTTTAAAATTTACCTAAGAGATGTAATATACAAGGCTATAAGGTGCAAAAGAGAGAGAGAGAAATAACAATAACAAAATAACACAAAAATTAAAAAAAGTAAGGAAAATACAAGATAACTTACAAAATAATAAGCATTATAATTCCAATTTCATCTGTCTATGGGAATTCAGTTTTAATTTCTTAATTTTAATGTACTGATTATACTCTGTAGACGATTTTACTATACTTACCACAGTGAAACATTTTAATACTTATCATATCTATCCAATAAAAAGTATTCATATTTTTTTACTCTATATTTACACATTATATAGTATGGTTAAGGTAATAAATAATTTAGAAGGAGTGAATTATGAAATCAAATAATTTAAAGAATTAGTGATTTTACACATTCAATTGTAGTCTTGAATTAAGAATATACTTAATCCAATATTTAAAGAAAATGTTTTCTGAAAAAAAAAAAGCCCTTCTATGTTAAAAGAAAACATTGTAGCCAGCAGCATAAAAAAACTAAATATAAAAATACCTTAAAGAAACAAGAAAAAGAAAGGCACGAACTCTAAGAAGGTAAAATTACCATAATTTGATCATTTTTACGGAAAACCTAATACTGCAACAAGAACCAAATTACGTGGCGTCGTTCCAAATTACGCAGCCAACAGTGATAACGTTTGATAGCCGCACGCAATTTTAACAACGCTAATACATATAGGAGCCTAATATTGTATCCTGCTTAATTAGTAAATTTTGAGGAACTTAGATTATTTATTTATTATTTATTGAAACCACTTATTTCTTACAATAATAAACATGAGCGTCTTTCTAATTAAGTATTTCCACGATACGGCATAGTTTGTGAAGAATAAAGGATGGAAATATAATAAATTTTATTCTATTTTACCTCATAAAAAACAAAGAAATTCTTTCTTTGCATTATATTTCAGTTTCAGATTGCTCTGTTTATTATAAAAATATTAGATTGGAAGAAAAATGTATAACAGAAATAAATAAAATGTAACAATGCGAATTATTATTGATAAAAATAAGTGTTTCTCTTGAGTTCGTAAATTAATATTTTTGGTTACATTTAAGTGAAAACACAATTTCAAAAAGAATTTGATTTGAATTACTCATTATTATTCTATTATTTTCTCTTGTTTTAAGATAATAAATCAATAAAATTTGTTTTAAGATCAATAAAGGAAACTTTATTAGAAATATAAAAAGTCTATTCTCATTAGAAATTCTTATTCAGAATTTTAAAATGTTAACTCTACATCCACACTAATTCCGACTGATCAAATTATATTGTTACTTACAGCTTCGTTATATACAAGTAAAATCAGATTATAGTTGAAATATACAGCATTTCTATGATTATTGTGAATTCCCTATTCTGAAACTACGCGAAGGCTATTAGCCACAGATATCCTAAATTTGAACTGTGGTCAAGTGATGAACACGACATCTGAACCAGCACCTCACTCTTCGAACTTCAACTTCTTCATGTTACTTCAACATTTTGAAGCAACATGATTTTTTACACAGAGCTCTTTAATAGTAAAAAAAGATATATATATATGAGGGTGAGTCGGAAAATAAATTCCCCTGTCGATTGTGGTCAGAGATGTGTATGAAAGTCAAAACAGAGAATGAGACATTAAAGATAAGACATAACTTTATTTTTCCACATAAGTACCAAGTACATCGAGACATTTGTCATACCGCTTAATAAGCTTCAAAAAGCCCTCCAGGAAAAACTCAGGGTTTTGCATACGGAAGAAGCGTTTAACGGCTATGGGCGAACGATGAAACACTCGGTGAACGCGCAAGACACCGATAAAATATACGGTAGAGGTCGACCGCGATCAAGCAGATGGATTCGGAAAAAATGGCCTGAGCTTTTTAGATCTGTTGCTCTGTTGTTGGATGACTCGGCGACGGCAACGCAAAACCATATTGCAACTCTTGGTTGGGAGCGCTTACATCATCCACCGTAAAGTCCTGATTTCGCATAAGTGACTTTCATCTATTTCCGGCTTTGAAGAAGAATCTCGCCGGAAAGCGCTTTGGAAGCAATGCTGAAGTTAAACAAGCCGTTAAACTCTTCTTCCGTGTGCAAAGCCCTGAGTTTTTCCAAGAGGACTTTTGAAGCTTCTCAAGCGGTATGAAGAATGTTTCAATATACTTGGTACTTATGTAGAAAAAAAACTTATTAACTGAGACATTAAAGATAAATGTCTCATTCTACGTTTCGACTTTCATACACAACTGTGACCACAGTCGTCAGGAGAAATTTATTTTCCCTGACTCACCCTCGTAAGCATATATATATTCC
Organism: Trichonephila clavata; assembly: GCA_019973975.1. Lineage (NCBI taxonomy): Eukaryota > Metazoa > Arthropoda > Arachnida > Araneae > Nephilidae > Trichonephila > Trichonephila clavata. Next base: position 441,680 of record BMAO01021060.1, on the reverse strand, counting down.
AAATACACTTTCTCGCTCTTCACAAATCCTTTTTATAATTTTTTAAGCCCAATTTATGTTAGTTTTTCTGTAAAGTTAATTAAATTCTCCAAAAAAAATGTAATTGTAAATATACTGTGTAAGAAGCCTTGTTAAAAATTAAAAACTCTAAATGCTTTCAAATGATACAATAAAAAATAATTATTATTACTATGACGAATTTTGCAAATTTACTTTTACTATATTATTCTTAGAGGTTATTACTCCCCAACTTATCTAAATCAGTCATTTTTCCTGTTTATTGTATTGACTTGTAAATGTTTTATTGAAAAGACTATTTAAAAATTTAAGTTATAAATTATATTCAGTTCTGTGAGAAACATTACGAGTCCTGATGAACAGGGCTACTACAACTGTTCAAAAATTTGAGAGTATGCTTACAATATGCTGTTAACCAACCAAATGTATTACAGAAAAGTAAAAATCAAGTAATTTAAACATCAGAAAAATACATATTCTTAAGAGGATTTGCTCTAAAAGGTTTCAAAGAATGAACAGTAATAATATAGATAGCAAGATAAAAATAATTCTCATAGTTGTAAAGAATCACTAAAAATATTAAGCAAGTTTATAAAATTACACACACACATTTATATATATATATCTAACTACATAGGTGAAGTAACGTTTCTTAAAAAGAATTGTATTATTATCAGGAAAAAAATCATATTTCTTTCAATTACACAAAAAGCAAGTCTTCTGCAAAAAGCTTTATTTTGTGAAAAAGCTATATTAACACATAGAGAAAGCATTTATCTTTCCTATACCCAAATATTAAAAATTACTTCCCACTAACTGAATTTATTGCATTTGTTTATAAGATTAAAAATTCCTTCAATGAACTCAATTTCATTCTTGAGGCATTTTTTGCAGCTTGTACTCTCACTGTAAATAACGATGGAAATATTTTGATTTCAACAAATAGTAAATAATTTCTCAGTCTTTAGATTATTTGAGTATTTGCTTGCTTAGAGTACAAGACACGACTTTTTCTATCCGGTTTTACTACTTCTGTTCCATTCAAAGATCACATCTTTAAGCAACATAAATTCTTTAAACCCAAAATAGTTCTAAGGATTCTGCGACCAATGATTAAAAACAGAATAATTCTAAGCCAAGAATTTCGCATTTTCTTCCTAATATTCAGATCCTATAAATTTGATTTCTAAGAATTCTATCAAATTTAGCTTTTAAGTTGGAAAATTACGCTGACACAAAAAAAGCATTAAAAAAGGTCATTAATGAAGGTAGTGATGCAAAGAATTTAGCTGCTAATGAATTTTTTTCCCTTTAGTTATTTTTAATGTCTTTTACATAACCATAAACGACAAGTTAATAACATAAATCAACTTTTTATAAGTCTGATACTGAAAAATTATCCATCGAAAAATTCTGCAATGTAGCACTTATGACTTTAAAAAAAACGTTATTCGCAAAATATGGTCATTACTAAAAAAAAACCTTTCATTAAAAACAATTTCTACCCAAAACTATACAAACACAACTGCATTAACTTTTGCAAAGTATGTTATTAGCTACATAAGGTTCAAAGTATTTAAACTAGATAAAAGTTCGAAGAGTTTAATTGAATTAACACCTACGTACCTGTTAACCGTTGAATTCGAAATATTTCTAGAAAGTTTTCTAGTACTAAATGAAAATGTTCTACTTTTACTCAGTGAATACATCATTTTTATTCCATTTTCAAGAACACTGATTTGCAAAATGAATATAATTAAATATGAAATCAAATAGAGTCTGATTTAATTACGGAGCCTTATTTATTTCCCTGCACGAAACTTGTTTTAATGTCTTCCCAATCGTCTAGGGAATTAAGGAGTTTGAATTAATCCATTCCACCTAAGCAATTAATTATTGAAGACGTCATAAATCAAAGAGTCGGTAATCGTAAAGGAAATGCTTCCGACTACGCTATTTCCTCTGTTCACAGCCTTCTCTCCATTTTCTATCTCCTTCAGCATCGCAATCGCATTATTAAATTAAGATTTCAACAGATTAATAAGTAGCGCTCTTCATTATCAAGCCTTAATAAAGAAAAGCACATTAGAAGCAAACTTATTTAAAGTAAGAGTTCAACAATTTGTGATTAGTTAAAGGTAATTAAGCCTAATGTATTTTCTGTTACAAATAAAGTTTATATTTAGAAATATCATACATTCGTTTTGTTATATATTTGTATTAACCCCTTAACTGGTTTGCCCGTATGCCATCCGGGCTACCGAAAACTAGCCTTAAGAGGTTTGCCCGTATGCCATACGGGCTACCGAAAACTAACCATAAGTAGTTTGCCCGTACACCATACGGGCTACCTAAAACTAGCCATAACTGGTTTGCCCATACGCTGTATGGTCACTTATATTACCTTTGATTTGCCCATATTTTTAATTCTTAATGTGAAATTATTAGTGCTATTGTTTTTCTCAGATGCACTTTGTCCATGGTGCTGAAATACTTCTCATTCGGGATTTTCTTTGGGGAGGAAGGTGGGGATTTTTCATTAAAAGCAGCAATTTAGATTCTTGAAAATATTCGATAAAGAACAGGAATTGACAAGGCAATGTGGAATTTGTTGCTTGAGGAGAAATGAAAATGTAGAGATAATCCAAAAAAGCCAATAGTGTCTCTGTCCCCCTTGCAGTGTAAGACTTAGGATTACACCATGCTTCAAATTGTGTGTGTGTGCACATAAATATATGCTTATAATGCCGTTGAACGTTTTAAACAACAATTCGATGAATTATAATTTTGTAACTTATCTCGATTTTTTATAATAGTTGATATAAGCTGAGGAATACCAAATTTTAAAGCAATATCCTTTTTCTTGACGCCTTTATCCACTTCCTGAAGAACTAACAATTTTTATTTGATGCTCAAGCACTTACGTTTTGACATTTTAGAGCTACAAAAAATGAAGTTACCAGTACGATGGATCAACACTACAAATGAACGGAGACTAGTTCAAGGACACGGGGACAAGAGACAACTCCACTGAAGGTGAAAGGGGATATCGAAGATGTTTCTAGTGAACTGGACAATAGGAGGGGATGAAAGATTGCACTTCTTGAATGAAATGCTCAGAATTATATTTCTATCGGCGAGTTAGGCTCCTAATAAAACCAGTTCAAGATTTATGACCACCATAAAATGTCTAAAAAGAGAGAATATAACTAGAAATGTCCAGAAATACTTTAAAAATAGGGAGAAAAAATTGAATCACAAGAAAAAGTTCATTATATAGAAAATGCATCTCGCTTTTGGGAGGTCAACTTACGAAGAAAATCGTAAAATGTTCTTGGTTCCTGGAAAAAATTCACTATATAGAAAAATTCGCAATATAGCGATTCGACTTTTATTTAATATATATATATCTATAAATTACTTGTAATTACTTGTAGTACCACATAGTAAAATCAGTTCATAAGATAAATGTATAGCTATTATTTCAATAAAAAATGAACGAAATAAATTAAAATTTGTCCTTGCCTTAAAACTTATTATTTGCAATTAACGAAGGTGGGAAAGAAATGAACATAACAGATTAAATTTCTACAGAGCTAAAAATATAAAAAGCTTCAATTGCAAATAAGCTTGACACTTTATTTGCAAAAAAAGAGCATTTCAAGATCTAGTCCAAAATTCGTTTTCATCTTTCATCGATGCGAAAACCCATCTTAGTTGACTTTTTTGTTGAATTAATGATTGTGGGGTTTATTGGCGCAAGAGCCGATTTCAACTATACTGCGCCTTGAATTAATGATTATTGATATATACCTATATATATTTATATATAGAGAGAGAGATTCACACATACAGACACTCTTCAGCCATATAGTACTATATCAATCTCACAACTAATAATGCATTGAAGTGATTCTGTTTGAAATAAGAGAGCTATGACACAATTATTTCATGACTTGTTACTTTTATTTCCATTCTCTTGTTCCAAAATGTTTTAAGTTATGTATCTAAACATTTAATTGGAGTGAAACTTATTAAATATATGTACACATATCATACTTCTTTGACTATTAAACAAAAATTTAAATACATATAATTTGGATTTTCTTATCCAAACAGTTAAAAATATGACATAACACATTTTATCGAAACAGGTATAATATAAATACAAGAAATCCCACGTCACATTTCTTTATTAAATTTTTCATTAGGACTGATGTGACAAACCTTGAAATTTTGAACAATAGTCAAGTGACGAGGATAACACCTGAGTTGGTACCCAACTGTCCATTCTTCAACATTAACAAAAAGACTTTCAGCTTGGACAGACTTAGTGTGCATCAGTCCTACACACACACACACACACACACGTGTGTGTGTGTGTGTGTGTGTGTGTGTGTGTGTGTGGTGTGTGTGGTGTGTGTGTGTGTGTGTGTGTGTGTGTGTGTGTGGTGTGTGTGTGTGTGTGTGTGTGTGTGTGTGTGTGTGTGTGTTATATAAGTAATTCTTGAAGTTATAATTTAGATTAAGCCCTTATCTAGAATTAAAATCGTTATTTCACTGTATAAAAGTTAATTTTCTGTACAAAGAGACAGCCTTTTTTCATTTTTGTTATCTTAAGAACATTTTATTTTTACTTTTCTTTTGAAAAACAATAGAGCTTTAATAAACTATCCAGCAACTTATCTCTCTCTATCTATTTACCTTTCTATCGTCTAGTGTACTTTTGGAACAGGTTTATATTCTAATAAACAAAATAATTTTAACTTAAATCGTTGGGTTTAAAGAGGCACTGTAAATCAATTTTCTCACATGTGTACAGACTTGACATCAAAATAATTTTTTAACTTACAGCTTTTTTCTACATAAATGATGGTAATTGCTTCTGTTTGGTTAACAAATTTAACAGCCATGTATAAATTAGCTATTTATAATACTATAAGTATTTTCATGTTTTCGAAGTCAGAATTTGCATGAAATTACCCATGAAATTTCTTTTTCCGTTATATGCTCTGCTGTAATTTTTTATTTGCTTTAAAGCTATACCATAGGTGATGAATGGTTTTATGAATAAAACATAAGTATATAGGAAAAAGCTAGATAAAATTCTAAGTCGTAAAATTTTTATTCAAAATCAAAAAATTCCTGAACTAGAGTTCTAGAGTAAATATACATTTTTTACTTAAGTGGAAAACAGAATGTTTGTGCTCGACTGCATGTGATTTTTTTATACTTATCGTAGAAAATTGGTTTTCTGGGAGGGATCTTTTTTACAAAGCTTCTCATTAATATATCCACACACACAATAAATGTATTTTATTTCCAAAAACTTATATTCAAATCAAATTTTGAACGCTTTATAAGCATTCAATTATTTTTTCCCTGGTACATGAATTGAACAGAGATATTCAATTTTAAAGATCAAACATTACAAAAATAACTTTAGATTTTTGATGCAGGAGCTTCATAAAATTTGGAAAAATAGTTGAAGAGGAATGTTTTGTATATATCAAAGGAATTTTCAAAAATCTATTACAGTAGAATTATCTACACAGAAAATTAGTACGAAACTAGTTTTTTTCCAAAAGTTTGATATAAAATGTTTCTCGGCCGCTATGAGGGCATTGGTTTAGAAAAGTTAAGCTAAAAACTGAAAACTGATGATAACTCAAAGAGAGAAAAAATAAATGCTAGTAAATTTGAACTAAACTTGGCGATAATATTTAATATACTCCTTAAAAGACCAAGGTTTTTTTTTTTCATTTACATTTTGAGACATCAACCGAAACATAAAATATCCTAAAATCGGATATAAAAATTAATCACAAAAAAAATTGTTCAACAGTGAGTATGATTACTCCAAACACCAATACAAGTCTATCATAGATGTCTCGTGCTATTTATGCTATGGATAATGAGTTGCATAGGTAACAATTCTATTGATCTCGTAAAACAGCTCTAAGCCCTTGTAGAGTTTGAGAAAGGGATTTGTGGTCAGCAGCACGTTTCTTGATAGCATCACATACATTCTCAATGGCTTTAAGGTTGTGAAAGGTACTTGTGATCCCATTTTGATTATAATTGCTTCTAAAGAAATTTATTTTTGATACGAGTACCGTTAGAGTACGTATTGTATGCTTTCAAAATAAAGGCAGCGCGATGTACAAAAATATTCAGTACGTGTACTTCTGAATTCTGAGAGATCTGTGTGGCAACACATGCAAGTCTATGTGCCCACCTTAAGATACTCCACCTTATACAATCCCACCACCATCTGCATATGTCTCTTGCCCATATATTAAACGAAAGTTATCAGTTGTTTGCTTTTTACCATATATATGTCGATAATCACTCTTTATTACTTACCCGGGAATACTGAGCTCCTCCAAAGGGTTTCAAGCTTCAAACCGATTCTCCGAGAAGACAATTCATTGATGGACAAAACGAACTACATATCCAAATTGCTTCCGAATAAGAAAATCCCTGAGAATACGGGGTATATAAAATATAGTGAGCGAAAGTACTATACAAAAGTTGCCTCTCACAGGATGCTGGAAAGTGAATAACAGTAAAAGTAACAATGTAAATATTTAATAATAGTAAAAGTAACAATTTGAATACTTAAAACACGCACACAGATATTTCCTCACTGATGATATAGGACAGTTCTTGGAAAAGAAATAAAATTCAAATAGATACAGCTCGCGAAAGGAACTACAAAAAATAGGGGGAAATGTAAGATGAAAGAAAGTGAGAAGGTCCGTAATTTTTTCTATTATATTTTTGAAAGAGTCACTCTATAAAACAAAGTGGAATTCTTCAGTGAACAGAGCAGACCATATTAATTTTAGTCCCATTTATCTTAACTACGTGCTTAATTTAAGCGCTTCTTTCTTTGACGGAACTTCTGTTTACCATTATGTCTGATAGTGTCCTTCCTGCAGGGAAAATGAGCGAGGATCAAAAGGAAGATGGAGTTGTAGTCCTGTTTCAATACTAAGTCACAAGTACAGATCCTGTGAAGAAAGGATATACCTTGGCCTACCTTCGGTAGGTCTTCGAGAAGCTGAACCATAATTTAGGAATTGGTTCCAGAAGCGTCTCACCACGGAACATGAGACGCTAAGCCATTCTGCAACGTCAGACTGTCGTTGACCTAATCCGCCTTTCGTTCCATAACGCTATTCTATTGGCAAAAGTCGCCTCGAACTCCCTATTAAACTCTGCCAATCGCAAAATTGTTTATTTTACCATCGTTCATTGGATAGCAGTTTCCTCCCCAACAGCTGTCTCTAAGCTGTATTATAATTACACAAAAGCGAGGCAAGGTTACTATTTTACATATTACAACCAGATAGTTTTTATTTTTAACATAACCAAATTTCCAAAACATCATGAGTTCGATCGATTTAAACCAATTTTTCAATTTGATTTAAACTTTTGAAAACCATTGAACTTACTTTACGAGAGAGCTTTCATAATTAACTAAATGAATGAAAGAACAATAATAAAGAGATGTTACGAATGCAATATCGAAAAAAGTGCAGTGATTAAAAACTCATTTATTTCAATTGTGTAAATATATAAAACTCGAGGAGAATGGATATACCTGAATTTAACCTTCAGAGTTGAATTTTTATTAAATTTTTAGCAGCTGCTTTAAGTATTCTCCTTTTTCTTCGAAGACAAAAGGATCAGAATTTCTTACACATGTTTCATACCAATAATATAAGAAACAATAAAAGTTCTACACACAGATATACATTCACAAAAACAATCTAGTACTCTAATTCTAACACTCTAGAAATATCATGTAGGAAATTTCGAGAATATATTTAGTTGTGTTTCACGATAAATGGCGACAATTTTGTTTCCTTTTTTCTATTCCTACTATTAGTTCACACTCTCCCTATATATATATATATATAGTACAATAAAATGGAAAAAATACATAGTATAATAAAATGGTAATACTTAATTATACCACTCTCTCTCAATATATATATATATTGTTCAAATTTTCAATATTGTTTATTTTTCACTTCTCCCTATATATATATTTCCCTATGCCCAGTATTGGCAAATACAGGTGAAGTTTGGCTAGCCGCAAAACTTTGTTTTAAACCTGCAATCTTGGTTCCTAAGGGCAGGACATTGCTGTAGTATATAATGTGGCTAATATTTCTTACTATCTTGATTAGTTATCTTAGGTTTTATAACTATTTTGAATACATTTATGAATTATATATATATTTATATTGTTCAAATTTTCAATCTTTAATAAAATACTCTCTATTCCTCCATTCAAGTTCAAATACATTTGTTTTAAACTTCTAGGGGATGACATTATATATATTGATGTTATTATAGTTTTTCAAATATTAATTCATTAATTAAATTAAAAAATGAATAAATAGTAACAAACAGAAATATAATAGTCCAACAGCATATATAGAAAAGGAAATCATTCATTGTGTCCCTGTAGCGCAATGGACTTTTAATACAAAGGTCGTGGGTTCGAATTCCACCAGGGATGGCCTAATTTCTAAGAATGTGATTTCTTTTTTACTATACTATTTTATTAGAATAATTAAGTTTAATTAATTAATAAATAGTATCAAACAAAAAATAATCTAACACCATATTTAGAAAGGAAAATGGAAAATTGCATGGAAAATCGCTTTCTATTTTGTCACTTAATAATGTCATATGTATATACATATTTATATTAAAAGTAACTATTTAATAAAAAGTAACTAAAATAAAATTTTTATTTGTTGACCTAAGTAGGAATTGACCTAAGAAATATTTTTATGTTACTTGTTTAACTCATAGTATACTTCGCCTTTAGGATATGCTAATGCTGCAATCGTGATAATAAATCCAAAAAGTTCTTTTTTTATATATATATATATACAAGGTGCCCCAAAACGACCGCATAAACTCTGCACAGCTAAATTCCTCGTTGGGAGTACATAAAAACTGCCCAAAGAAGCGTTCCTGTACGATCCATAGTTTACGAGAAAAATACGAAAAACAAAGTATGACGTCACTTCCGGTGCAAGAGAAAAAACACTTTATTGAACATATTAACAGCAGTATTGCACAATTTAAGGCCGATGTTTAAAATGTCCACCGTGCATGTCGAGGCAGGCTTCAGCACGCCGTGGAATAGCTGTCAACACCGGGACTCGAACTCACTGCACGATCGAAACAATGCGGGAAAGAGTAGCAGATCCTCGAAGTGACTATTTGTATAAATTACCATATTTCTTATATCTTTATTTTTCATTGATATTTTAAATTAAGAGTTTATTATTCTATAAAATATTTTTATTCTTTATTTTTATTATTTAATTTCTTTCAATAATTAAAAAAATGCGGATATTCAAGACTGTGTTGCACATTTTATCACAAGATCATATGACAATTGTTACAATAATTAAAATAAAAAACTAAGAAACATTGCTAAAGTATAACCAAATTCTTATGACTATTTTATTAGCTTCTTTTATTCCCTAAACAATTGTTTAAAACGACGGTTATTTTTTTCATTAGTTATGCAATTGCGGGTTTTTTTTCTTCCACTTTAGGAAACACTCGGTCGATTTATCGAATAAATTCAAAAAGAAAAAACTAATGCGCCTTGCAGTTATTACATCTGAATAAACCCATTTATTTTAGCCATTGAATACCATTTACCAAATACTATTCTCTTGAGAATACTGGTTTAAATCCAATTTTTCATTTTATATTAAAAACGTTGTCTCTTTCTAACCAGCAGTTTTATTTCTCTTCCTTTAAGTGGTTTAAACTTTTTGTTTACATATAAATAAAAACAACAGACTCCCCCTTTTATTTGTGTAACAAAAAAAACAATAAATTCTTTACGGGTCTGTAAATTTTTTATAAAATATTTTTCAATTTTACGAAAGGCGAATTATTTGCGGAATGCCTACACACTAGGCGAAGTTAAAGTGGATTCATAACTATACTCTTACGGTAATATATGAAATTAATTGTTCAGTCTAGGAGTGTGAAGAGTTTCATATTCTCTTTTCTTGATGTGTTTAAGTAAAACAGAAGCGCTCTGAGAATTCTTCCTAAAGTGTAGTAAAAGCATTTACAAAGGTAAGTACATGGAAACAAATAAAACAAAATGTAGAAAAGTACTAGAGAAGACGGGAACTCTTTTGTAAGGAGAATCCGAAGATAATAAAAGCTTTTTGCAAATTACTTCTTACATTCTTCGTCTGGTAATGCTATTTCACGCTTTCTTTTCCATCCAAAAAACACTCTTCCGTAATTAGTTTTCCTTATCTTCCTTTAATTTTGAGCAAAAACGTTTTGTAACACCAATTCTTATCACCCAGTAGAATAACATTTCAATGAAAACCAAGAATTCTAAACGTCAAATGGAACCTTTTAGCATGCTTTTTTAAGATCAGAAACGCGATTTTCTTAGCTTGAGTAGAAAGATAATTTTTCGTATCTTTCGGTCTTATTGGTTTTCTTCTTTCTAGTGAGTGGAATTAAAAAAAGAATTTATACTTTCTTTTCTTTGAAGAAAAAAAAAGTTCTTAAGAAAAAGCTAGCCTTTATCAAGTTAATTCCTGAGGAAAATTTCTCTTTTTGCAAAGTTTAAGGTATCCGACTACGTTCGGAACGAGGTTTTGAAAAAGCGTATAAATGAATTTTTTTATATTTAGTTTCACCTAAATTAAAATATAAACATAAAATTGTTCTAAGAATATTATTACTAGGAAAATTATTTAAATGCAATTTTTTTGACAAAAAATGAAGAAAGAATGATATATTTTGAAAACATTTCCTTTTATGAAAAACGCTTCTGTAATAATAACAATTTGCTTACATGTAGCTTAGACTTCTATACGAAACCTGAACTATTTTGAAATATATTATTTAGAAGTGGATTTATTCATATTTTAATAAATCTGAATAAAGAAATTTTAGCCAAAAGAAACGTCGGTTATTTCTTCAATTGATAGAAATTCTGAAAATAATGCGAATTTTTCAAAAATTCTAGTTTAGGCTCTGTAGAGAAGTTTTATATAATGTGTTAAAAATGTTTAAAAAAGTTTCTAAAAATTTTAATTTTGTAAGCATTTTGCAACAAATTAAAATTTTTGTATGGAATTATTATTAATAACATACAACTAAAACCAAATATCAAATATTAAAAATAAAAAAAAATTGTGAAGATGGTACCAAATTGCCTTAAGCAATTTTTTATTGTAGTAATATTCTTAAGACAATTTTTTATATGTATATTCTAATTCAGGTGACACTAAATGCCACAAAATTTATTCATTCATACGCATTTTCAAAATCACGGCTTCGAGCGTAGTCCGATACGTTAAAAGAAAACATTAAGTAATACGACCCCATTTTAAAACGAATTTTTTGATTCCATTAACCGATCATTTTTTATTCATTTAAACTGTTTCCAAAACAATTCCCCCTAAGTTGGTTTTTTTATTTGGCGAATTCCTAAGATTTCTCATAAACGCAACGTGTGCATCTTTAGAATTTTCTTAATACGTCATTTACATACTTAGAAAAAAATTTGATCTGAAATTAAAATACAAATTCGACATCAAATTTCAAATTCGTGTTAACCTCCGAAAAAATGCCGAAAATAGAATTATTGATTTTCTAAAAGGAGATTCAATAAGGAAAGAAAATGAACACCATTCAACATCAGTTTATTAATTTTCATTTACGATGTTCATGTAGTTTTTTTCCTTATTTTTTAATTTTAATTTAGAGTAAACAGAGTTTAGAGCTATTTAATCAATAAGCTAAGATGGAATAAAATCCAAAATTTAATTTCCTCCACTTTTGTTTACTTATTTTAACAAAGTTTTTTTTAGAATGAATTTCTTAATCCGGGCTGAAACACATGCATTGTTTTCGAAAGCAATTAAAATTTTCAATAAGTATTTTTTCAGCAAGTACATCTTAAAAATCTTTTGAGCTCTTAATAAAATATTTTTGGAATTAAACGAGAAGAGAAATAACGGACAAAATCCATTTTCTTTTTCAAAAGGGCAAAGCTTATATTTCAGGAGAATTTTACTAAAGATTAGAAATATTTTCTTACAAAAAAAAATTGTATTAGAACAAAATTTCACAAGCAAACGAAATTAAATATTTCTCTTTTAAAATCTTTAGAACTATAAACTGTCTCTGCCTCATTTTATAATGTGTGGGGTAAAATTATTTTAAAAAATCCTAGTAGTTTATAATATTTTATTAATTTCTAGAATACGAAATATATTCTAAAATTTAAATATGAGACATTTACCAATAAATAAACAATCAATATTTATTTCGGCAAATACAATCTAGTTCTAAAAGTTATTTTTTCTGAGAATATATTAACAGAGTTTTTATTTAATGTAAGATTTATTTATTTTATTCTTTTAAGTTGAAATTTTTTCAAATTTTCAAATTTTAGACATTAAATTTTTATTTTAATCAGTTGTACATCAGCATTCTGGAGAAGTATATTTTATGTCAATGGAATTTTGAACAGTATTTCTTAAGTTAACGTTATATTTGTACATGTACGTCCAAAAAAGAATTACAATTTTTTTTTCAATATTTAGAAATCTCTTTTGTAGGAACTACTCGACAAAAATATTTAAATTTTTATTTTTAGAAGAAATTTCCTTAACAATCCATGTTTTCAAACTGAATTTCTATCCAAAATGTAATTTCATGATTTTTCTAACAGTGTTATAAAATAAAATGAGATAGGCTATATATAATGAGTAAAAGAACTCTAATTTCACACTTTAAGAATTTATTAATAATGTGTTTTAAGATATTTATATTCTAATTTTATTATTTTTTACGTTAAACTAAGCATCCTTATTTATCTTTCGAACCAATAAAATGATTTTTATTAAACCATCTAAAGATCTAGTGCAAACCAAAATGTACGCTAAACAATATGTACACACACTCACATATATATACTAGCATTACCTACCCACTTCGCTGTTTGTTTCACGATGTTGAAGGATTATATATTGTTTCTAAGTTGTTGATATCTAAGTCCTAGCGTATAGAGTTTTTGATTGTATTTAAAAATATTCTTATAGAGTCCTTGCCTCTTTATTTAAAAAGAACAGGACTTGAATTCTTAAAACAAAAGAATATTTATCTTTAACGTCATGAAAACCCCATTGGGAGTCGATTATCGCAAAACCATTCTTAGTGAAACTCTACTAATAAAAAAACAAGTCTGCCAAGTTTCAAGTCTGTCGGTCTAATAGTTCAAAAAAGAGAATTTTTTTTATCTATAATACTACTGAGAATTGATTTCCGTAAATTCCGTTCTTATCGGATCTCTACTAAACAAAAGAAACATGCCTTCCAAGTTTAAAGTTTATATCCCAAATAGATTCAGAGATCTCACGAAGAGTGAATAGCTTCTCTCTCTCTCTCTCTCTCTCTCTCTCTCTCTATATATATATATATATATATACAGAGAGAGAGTGAGAAAGAGATATAGATAGGTAGGTACGTACGTACGTGCGTACATACATACGTACATACACATACATCCATAGAGTAATAACCATTAATATTTATGACAAAAGAGATGAAATTAAGTTCAACATTGTAAAAGTATCTCATTGGAAAAGTAATATATATGTATCAATATTCAGAAATATTATTAGTAATTACATACAACGTAACAAATTTCTTGTTTCAAAAAATTCAGAAAAAATTTTAAAAATTATAAAAATCTCATTAAATACTGTTCAATTCAAAAATACCCAATTAGTTTTATAAATATTTACTTGCATAATGAAATTCGAAACTGTAAGGATTAAATTATTTTTGAAGATTAATAGTTTATATAGATTATATCATGAATATACACTTTTTTCCAGGTTAGATATATTTATAATTGTCTGCATATTCAAATTACAGTTAAAATTATTTTATTTCATTAGTTCCATTTTAACCTTAGAAACATTTTATAGACAAATATAAAAATATTCCTACAGTTTGTCGTGTGACTGAAGTATTTATCTTAATACACGTACCATATAATTAATTTAGTACTAATAATTTCTTACTTTTTGCTAAGTGCTACAATTAAGCCAATATATTAAGCTTTGAATTTGTATTTGGGTCCAGAATCTGGCAATATCTTGTTTATTGTAAACAGATTCGGCGTGGGCTATGCATTCTTGAATGCAATTTTAGATGTTAACTTTTTATTGTAATGGATTTAGAAATTCTATCCATTATTTTCAATAGGAGTTAGCTCAGTATTATAAGCAGAAAGGGGAAAGGTTGGCTATAAAACTTGCTAAACCCCATTCTTATTCAAATTATTTTATGTATGAGACTTGTCCTAAGTCAGCACACACACCACACACAATAGCAATGTTTATAATACTGCAGCGTAAATATTTTTTTAAATTTCAGTATCTGTTATAATATAATTTATCATTAGTATTCCATTGATTTCTGTCTCTGTAGTAGAGAATTATTAACTATATATACTATATTAACAAAAATATACAAAAAATAGTTATATACCTAAGATAACTATAGTCATGATAGAATAGATTTAGCCACAGAAATACTATCAATTTTTAACTTTAATGTGCCTATAAGCAGGAAAACTTAAAATGTAATTGTAATGATTTTAAAGAATTCGTACAGAAATATCAACAGCATGGTATTACTGGTGACCTCAATATTGTAAAAGACAATAATCTAAGAAATATAATGAATAAAGGTACTGGTCTTAGACTTATGATTAATTAATAAATATAACTTTAGTACAGATAATATCTTTTTTAATGATATTAAAAATCAAATTAAAAAATTGCAAAATAAATTTATTATAGTTTATATTGATAAAGTGCCAGGAAATTTTGCCTTCATATGTAAATACTATTATAGTTTAATGATCAACAAACATTTTGATAATAATACAGCTTTTATTAAGTCATCAATTTCTGATAGAGAAATAAATAATCGAATTTTGGCTTTTCATAAACAATTAAAAATACAAATTAATAATAATTTTAAATTTCCACATGTATTTCTTACTACTAAATTTCATAAACATCCAGTCAAGTTTAGAACAGTTAATAATGGTTTTAATCAGCAAATCAGGCAAAATTCTCCATGAATTATTACAAGATACAATAAATAATCTTAAATCCACAGAGCCATACTTAAAAATAGTATAAAGAACTCATTGAACTAATTAAAGATAAAAAGATTTCTTCAGTGTGTAGTTTAGGTTTTGAAGATCTTTTTAACTCTATTAATATTGATGATATGATTAAAATGCTTGTAAAATTACATAAAGATAATTTATTTAAAGATGTCAATTATGATTGATTTGGTTCTCTACTTAGGTTTGTTCTAAAAGAGAACTATGTATATCATAATGGTAACAGCTTAAAGGTATGCCACAAGGTGGCTCAGCTAGCAACTATCTTGCCATTTTATATTCACATTATTTTGAAAATAGTTTCATTGACCACTCAGAATATTACATTTTTCGCTTTATAGATGATATGATTATGACTAACACTAATTTTTATCCATAAAATCTTAATTTAATACATACAAATAGTAACAACTATGAAACAAATTTTCCTGATATAGAAATTAAATTAAAAGATAATGAAGTAGTTACTAATATTTATGACAAACGAGAAGACTTTAATTTCAATATTATAAAAGTACCACATACGGAGATTAATGTACTTGTTTCTATATACAGAAATATTGTTATTAATTACATACAACGCAATAAATTTCTAGTTTCAAATAAATCAGAAGAAATAAATAACTATAAACCTTTTCTAAATACTGCTTAATTCAAAAATGCCCAATTAATTTTATTGATAGTTATTTGAATAAAGAAATTCTAAATAGTAAGGATTTAATTTCCATAGTTTATAACTATAAATTTATTATTTTTCCTAGATAGTTATAGTTACCCCCAAATTCTAATTTTAGATAAAATTACTTGTTCTCTCAGTTTTTTTTAATTTAATTAATTTTTTTAAATCATATATAATCTTAGTGCCCCTAAGGTAATGGTAGTATGTTTACAATTTTTTATTTCTATTCTTTTCATACTTTTGCTAAGTGCTACTTTTCAGCCATTCCTATGCTTTGAATTTGCATTTGGGTCCAGAATCTCGCAATAACTTATTTATTGTACTCAGATTTAGCGCGGGCTCTGCATTTTTGAATGCAATTTTTAGGTACGTTACCTTTTTCTCCTAATGGATTTAGATTTTTTGTCCATTATTTTCAATAGGTTTTTGCTCAATATTATTAACAGAAAATGGGAAGGTTGGCTGGCCACAAAACATGTTCAACCCCACTTTTATATAAATTGTTTCATATATAAGCTGTCCTAAGTCAGCAATGTTTATAATAATGTAGCATCCAAACTTTTATATTTTTTTATATTTAACTCTATTATTTTAATTTGTCATATATCCTTTTTTAAATCTATTGTCTGTTTTGCAATTTCAATTTTTTTCAGTTTTGTGATTAATGTTTATTGATCTCTCTCTCTCTTATAAAGAAATTTTGACTATATTTATATACAGTTTTAATTGGCACAATGCATCTTGAGATATATATTTGTGAGCAGGGTGTTCTGGATTCTTAATTAAATTTTAAGGGAAGATACACTTCATATAAGGAAGTTATTTTTTGTAGCAGTATTGCCTCGGAAATGATTATATTGTTGGTTTTCGTAGTAATGCCGCTTTAGCTACCAGAGGCAGTAGTTGTTTGTACTACTTTTAGACCCTGTATTTCTTCAAATTGCCTACCAACTTATAAATATATATAATCATGTTTTCTTCCTTCTATGCTTTATACCTATAACAAGTAAAGTTTGTTATTTTCTATAACAAAAGTTTTGTTATTTTCTATACTGTTTAATAGCCATCAATGTATATATATACAAAATGGCTGGTTGTGGGATTGTATTAAATTGCAAAAAAAAAAAGAATTATTCAAAACACAAACTCGTAAGACCAGAGAAAATAAATTCAACTGTTGGGCAAATATTCTTACAATCTCTCCTTTTTTCATGTTCTTCATAACTATTCCTAACAAATGCATACTATTGACTTTTTCCACTGTTATTCAAAAATTCTCTGCACGTTTTGATCCACCATTTTCATATTTTGCAGCGCAATCAATATAATGATATTTTATCCCCCTCATTTCATTTTATTTCGCTTGCATAAACTTGATTTCCTTTTCACTATTCCTAGCAAAATTGTGCAAATAACCATTGGCCTTAGATAAAAAGCTGGGATGAATGGGAGCATCTATTATTCTGACATTGATTTCAGATTTTCTATACAGAGCCTTAAGAGATGTGTTTATGTATGAAATGGTTGAAAATGTTGAAACATTTATAGTACAGTTCCATTACCTAGAAATATATTTACTCGAGTTTGAAATTGGTTTTCTTATTGTTCCTTCACTGTAATACACACACACATAGATATATATTTATTCTTGACAAATATTTTAAAATTAATACCTTTTATAAAATCTGCAATTAGTGATAGAGAAACTAATAACCATATTTCTACATTTTATAAAAATTAAAAACACACATTAATAATTTTAAATATCTCCATATTTACTGAACTCCTAAATTTTATAAAAGCCTTAATAAATTCAGAATTTTGTTGTGAATATACACACAATATTAAATCTCGAAAAATACTTCAAGAAATCATTCAGGTTTCAATAAATAAACTTAATTCTACTTATATAATTTCAAACATAAGGAAATTATACATCATATGAAAAATAAAAAAAATTATTCTATCTGTAGCTCAGATTTTAAACATATTTTCAGTTTTATTGATATTAATGCTATGATTAAAATGCTATAACAATTTTACAAAAATTGTATACTTAAAAATATATTTAACTATGATACTTTTAGTTCTTTCAATAGAAAAGCTCTAGAAGAGAATTTCAGATATTTTGATAATAGTTATTGTCAACAAATTAAAGGCTTACCTTAGAGTGGACTAGCAGATAATTGTTTTGCTAATTTATATTAACACATTTTTTTTAAAAAAAATAGCTATGCAGGTAATACTTCATTTCATATTTTCGATACATTGATGATAGTATCTTTTTAGTAAAAATAAGGATTTAAAACAAAATGTACATTTTTTCCTAGATACCTTAATTTGATTCAGACTTACATAACACTCATCAAGTTAATTTCCTAGATATTCAAAAATACAATTTAAAGATCATACAATATTCACTGATAATTATGGAAAGAGAATAATGTACTTAAATATATAATTTAAGTACCTTATTGGAATAGTAAATACATACCTTAATATGCAAATACACTGTTATAAATTGCATTCAACTGAACAGATTCGTAGTTTCACATTATCAAAAAAAAAACATTATAATAATTTGATTAACTATTGCTTAGAAAATATACAAAAAATTAATTTTATCAATAATTATCCCTATTAGAAAATTGCTAATTGTATCGATAATTGTTGTAATAATTGTTTATTAATAAATATCATGTAAATAATCAAATATAAAAGTATATATGTATATTAACTCTTCACTTTATAAAAACCTCCCTTCTGAAACCAGGGAGCAGTAATATAGCTCTCAAAGAAAAAAATACTTACAAAGTATTTATTACTGCACATTATTCTTTTTGTTGTTAATATTGTACTGAAAATTATAAAAAATACTCTTAATCGCATTGTTATAATTTTAAGAATAAAAAATTATTATTTGTTAAATATTATTTATACTTAATATAAGTTTATCATAAAATATTATTTATCAAGTAAAGAAAAACATAATTTTATCCATTGGCCTTTCTTTTCCAAGTTTTGAGCTTGTGTTAAAATTACTGAATCTGGCAATAACTAATTAGTTATTCGTTGATTCGAACAGGGATCTAAGTATTTACGAATGGATGCAACCTTTTTATAAATAATGAACTCAGAATTCCTTCCATTCTATTCCAAAAGATTTCTCTTAATACTTTAAACAGAAGAGAGAAGGTCGACTAACAACAAAACTGGCTTAGCCTCACT
Organism: Trichonephila clavata; assembly: GCA_019973975.1. NCBI lineage: Eukaryota > Metazoa > Arthropoda > Arachnida > Araneae > Nephilidae > Trichonephila > Trichonephila clavata. The sequence goes on along the minus strand of BMAO01021060.1, from coordinate 422,520 downwards.
TTAAAAAAGCCATCCTCAGTCTGCAAAATTTATAAATACTGCATCATCTATCTCTTTTATATTTCCAAAATTTGAATAGTCAATTTTAATCTTTAAAATTCAAATCATTTTAATCTCCCAAGTAGAGTATATTAAGTATACAAATACATTAATTCATGACTGAATAATTTGTCACTACATTATACTCTTGAACTTCTTAATCTGTTTGTAACTAACTGAGAAGCTAATATTTCTTAACTTTTCATATTTGTATGCGTTACTAATTCTTTACTTACATGAGCATGTCTATATTTTGCGATAACACACTGTGTCACTAATTACTTTTTTTTCTATGTAGATCTAGCTTTTTCATGACACTTCAGGGCTAATCGAATTTGACTTTTGATTCAAGGAGACATTAAAACTATTTTCTAAATTATAAATAAAATAAAAATTGTATGTTTTGCCTTTATAAATCTAGCAGCAATCCAGACTTTAAATTTGATTGAAAGTAAATTAAAAACATTGTCTTGGCTTTCAATAATAACTTTTACCTTAGCATTTATAAATTATGACGCAAATATCGAGATAATTCGATGAACAGTCTTGAAGAAATAAATAATATTCAAACTTTTTACATTCATTTTGTGCTCAATTCCTATGTTAATAAAGAGCATAAAATTTGTGCTGATGTTTGTGAAAACTATTATTTTTTTTAAAGTTTCTTACATTGTTAAAGTTCATGATCCATTGAGATGTTAAACGATAAATACTTCACGATTTCCCTTATTTTGTATTTTATTATTCAAATAAAAAATACATACTCATACATATAAATAAATTAGAGATCAAATCTGCAATTCAAATTAATTATTATCATGAAACATTTATGACATGGTTCTCATTATCAGTTCGAGAAACTATTACATAACAGGACAACAGATCCTACATCGACTTTAGAAAACTGAGGTTCCTACCTAACACTTCAAAAGAATCTCTACATTAAAATGTGCGAAAAATAGTTCAGAACACCTGAAAAGAGATACCTTCCTTCCAATTATTTCGAAAAGATTTCCAATAAACAGGACATTTGATATCTCTAATTATTATGAGTTTAGTAATCCTTCTTCGCTATCAAAATTCAAAAGCGTTTGATGGCTCCAGCCTGTGATTGGAGCCGGATCAATAGTACGGCTCTGCTGTCGGGTGATATACGGCCCCGGTGTGTACGGTGGAGGTTGAGAATCATCGTGTAGTGGTTCTAGGCTTTCTCTAGCAGCCTGGAAAATAAGGTTGAAGCATTATCAACTTGAAAACTAATTGGACTCTAGAAGCTTATGTATTAGTCCCTTTCTTATTTATAGTTATGAATATAAAAGTACTAATTAATCAGTGAGTCTCTAATTATCTCTCGAAACTACTTGATGTATGGGACCTTCTTTTTCTTTTTTAATTATTTTAAAGTAGTTCATTCAGTTTAAAAGATATTTTAAAAGTATGAACGAAAATAAAATAGAATAAATTAATCGTTATTGAATTTTCAGAAATATGTTTTAATACCGTAGCTTACATTAGGATATTTGAATACCTTTCAAATTAGTTTTTTTTTCTTTCATCTGAGGGTTTTTTATTTTAATTTTTTTTTATTCCATGTAAATAAAGGCGTCTGTTTCAGGAATAAAAGTGAATTTTTTCTTTATAATATTTCGTAACTATCACCTAAAAATATATCTCTATATAAAAAAGTCTTTCATGATGATGTAATAATTTTATTTATAAATAACCACAGTTTTGACAAATTTACATTTATGACGATGGCGAGGCTTTGCATGAACGTCAAAAATTGTTAAACGTGACGATGTAATACAAATTTTCAAAAATATTAATGAGTACAAAATTTAAATGGGTACAAAAATTCATACGCAGAAAAATATAGAACTTTGTATGAAATTCAAAATAAAAACTAAGATCAAGAGTATAGTCTCTGTGTTTTTAAACAAGCCCTAAAGATCCTCCTAGAGTTTATAATAAATCAACATACAATGAACTAACTGCTATCATTTCAACAAATGACGGCTCTATAGACAGAAAGGTTGATATTAGATTTAGAACTACATAATGCATGTATATTACACTTTTACAGTTTGCGCAATGATTACTAACAATTGTATAATTTGTGCAATGGGAGTAGCCCTCCCCCCCCCCCCATTCTTAATAATAAATTTTTCTTTATCCTTCTTAAGACATGATTTTTCAAGAAGTGTGAAACCTCAAGAATAAATAATTTTCAGTTTATCCCAAATTTACGTATTCAAAAATAAAAGAGAGACGTTTCAGTAAATTAAAAAAATTTTATGCAAATTCCATGCAAAAAATATTGGTACGCTTGTATGGTTTCTTGTGTTTACTTTTGCAAAAAACTAAATGCAAAACTATTTTAGAGAAAAAAAATTCTTACCACTCTTCTAGAGTTTGATATGTCACTATACCTCTTGAAAACCATTATTAGGAGTCCAATCTGAAAGTAATATGGTACATTTAGAGTTACATTCTTTAACTCAGAAACTAACATTTAAAAAATTCAAAAGAAATAATTAAACACATTAGCTTCAAGAAACAATCGGTAAAAGAGAGTTACTCTCATACTACTTGTAATATTTATATCTATATAAGCTGAGGGGAACATCAATATCTAATTAAGCTCCACAATTTTAAATTAAGATTCAAAGCTTAGTTATATAAATACTAAATTATCGATAGCAAATATTGTTCTCTAGGAACTAACCATATAACCAAATTAGAAGTAAAATAAATTGCCGGCGTAATTTTTTTGCTTTACAATATTTACTGAGTAACATGACCCGTTTTAAAAATTCATTGAAAAAATTCAGACCGGAATGCCATTTTCATAAGCATCTTGACTTCTATCTTCATTTTTAAATAATTTAAAATTTACTAGGATTTTAAAACACACACACAAAAACTATTGAATTCTGATAAACTTCATAAATATGTTTTTTTACTTAAAGAAAAAAACATGCTTTTAGGAAAAGAAAAGTTAACAAGACAGAAATAATCTTGTGGAGTTTTTGCCATTTTCAAACAATATTTATTGACTAAACATCATGCCTATATAAGTAAAACTACAATAGATATATTGAGTAATCTAAAGATAAAAGACGGCTTATATTTTTAGAAATGATACACATACGTATTCTAAAAAAGTGTTTTCAAACACGTTGGTTTCTTGAAAAGAAATTATCATATTCCTAACCACTCTAGCTATTTAAGATATCCGACTACCCTAAAGTTGTGAGTTTTGCCACAATTTGGCAAATTTTTTTATGATTTTATTTTATAGGCCATTTTATTAGCTTTATAAAAATACCAAGTTAATTATTTTCCGTTCACTAAAACAAAAGTTACAAGTGTTTTAGCAAAACGGGTGCCATTACTTAAAGCAAGATGTCATACTTTAAAATGCATTTTACTCGAAATGTGTTTTTTTAATGCTCAAACGGGGCCAGCGATTGCTAAAAAAGTTTTGAAAATAATTAACTAAATTTTTTGTGTATGTTCTGTATAATAGTAGAAGTATTTTAACCTTCAGACTTATCAATCACTGTTTTATAACAGAATTTACAGTCCCTTATGTTAATATAATCACTGTTTCTTAAGCAATTTCATATAATAACTAAGATAAAGTGCTCTAGTTTTTGTAAAAGGTAAAATATCTCTTATCCTGAAGGTCATTTCAAAAATGAATAACATAGCAACACATAAGATTTGAAAAATTGAAAATTTGTTCATAAACTTTTGGTACAAAATATCCGCGTTTATATTATTGTTTGTAAATTTTTACCCATTTTTTCCCATTTTAACAGTGATAATTTCTTTTTCTCCTCTTGATTTTGGCATATTTTTCTTAAAATGTCTAAATAAATCTAAAAACAACAACAAAAAAATCGCCATATCTCCATTTTTTTTAAAAAAATAAGTTGTTGTAAGTAGTCGGATACCTTAAATGTATATTTGACACCATTATTTGAAGTATTAGTTCTCTAAACTCTTGTACAAACAAATACTGCAGAAGTTAAACACATGCTGAAAAAGTTGATAAATAAAACGAAGAATTAAAAATATTCTTATAAATACATTGACTGTTGGCCAAAAGAAGAAAATTCCGGACAGCAGCACTCCTAATCGGAAATATGCTATTCTTTTCAAGGGATCATTCTACCAAATAAAAGAAAAAGATGTTCAATCACTCGAAATAACGTAAGAAACACAATTATATGTCCGGCCACTAAAAATGTTATCCCAGGAAGTAAAAAAATAGCAGAATATTATTATTGTACATATGTACTATAGCGACAGGAAAACACGATTGGCGTTACAAGTGTTTTGTGTTATATAGCATTCAAAATTGAGTATCAGAGCTGCTGGTACGAACAGCTCTAACACGGCAGTATACCGAGTCGAACTGAGCTTGGATAATTAATATAGATGCATCATTCAACGTGACTTCAACTCTACGTCAGAGTTAATTAATCGTAATGGCTATAATACTTTGCCATAACATGCAACAAAGGCAACAAAAGGTGACCCCATAGCACCCTATATCATTACTCCATGAGTTGATCCACGTGACGATAATACGAATGCAAGCTGGAAAGGTTCGTTCCTCTCAGTACCCCCACACAAGGTTAGGTCCATCATGACGTTGTATGCAAAGCCGAGATTCGCTTAAAAATATGTCGTGAACCCACACCTATATACAGGAGCATCGTTTAATTCCCCATTGTAGATGCGCCGGTTTCTGCTGCAGCGTCATGGGAAGTCACAATAATGGTCGCTATGATGACAATCCGAAAAGCTGTACATATCATCGTACTGTCCATGAGATCACTTGCCGCCCTGCAAACAAATCAAGCTCCTGACTGGGTACATGATGAAAGTGTACGATCCCACAAAACCTCACGGACAATATGTCTTCTCGGGTGTTAATGAGATGCTAATAAGTAGGAGAGTGAGTGCGTAGGGGTTAAAGTCGCACACTCTAAAGCAACGTGAGGGGTATTGGTGACAGACCTTGTAATATTGAACCACAGTCAAGTGACAAGGATGATACCTGAGATGGTACCCCACTCTCTTAGCATCTATGTCTCGCCAACGTGGTTAATGAGATTTTGCATGGCATTTTCTAACCCACCCAAACATTCCATTCTCACATGACAGTCATAGGATCTCAAAAATACGAGGAGCATTGCCGCGGAACGATAAGCCACATACCTGATTGTCACGTAGCGCTAAGATCAAATCCGAACAACTGCTGCAGGAGTTTCTCCTTCTTACACGAGGCATAATGTGGCCTTTACACAAACATCCAACGTTCAAATGTGGCTTCCAAATCAGGAATCTACTGTACGATCTTCCCTTTTATACAGAATGTAGATGACGTTATTCTTGCTTTAATTGTTGAAATGCTAAATATTAACATTCAGCATATTGTACCTTCCATACCAATTTGACGTTTGATGTGTGCCGCCTTCATGGTGAAACAATTTTAATGGCCAGAAGTGTATATACTTAACTTTTAATAAAACATAAATAAATATATCACTCATCATTTACATGAAATCTTGCGGGGGGGGGCAAAGAAAACATTTTATCATTTCCCCAACACAAAGCTCTTATAATGGAATTTAAATACACCGTAAGATTTTACCTCCTGCATCATTTCAAAGGAACCTTTGCATTCTATTTGTTGATTCTGGGAAAAGTTAAGAGGATACTATTTGCTTTAATCATATGAATTATATTAGAGTTTACGTTCATTTATCGTGATTGCAGCAATAACTCAGACATATAGTTTTAAAAGATGTATTACAGTGAAAGCACACACTTAAAAGATTTTGCATCACTACAAGATAAAAGGGGCAGATTTAAGGCATTAATTTTGACGTTAAAATATTCATTAATGGAAAATTTCCGTGCTTTGATGTAGGAATTATGGATCAATCAATAACTTAGAATGAATTTCGAAGAATGCGAAATAATTGATTAATGCACAACAATTTCTGGAATTCTTTCTCAATGCTGCTAAATAGATAAATATTTCTGCAAGAATTCTATAACGTCATTCCTTTTATGACTTATGTTAAAGTCTCTCTCTCTCATTAGTATAACTCGTATTATTAGTATTACTCACACACAAAATTTATGCGTTATATTCAACCACAGTAGATGTAATTGAAAAGATATTGTTTTTTCCCCAAAGTTTTATTGTTTTATTTAGAAACAATCAGACGTATCTATAGATAAATACATTATTAAAAACTCTTTAAAAATACATTAGTAAAAGTATCGTATGTAAAGAAGGAACTTCATTTTTTATTTTTTTGAAATTTGAATGAGTAATATCTTTTAATAAATTTTTGTTTTGTTTTTGATGCATCATTCAATATTGCTCATATGCTCCGTTATATGCTTGTACTTTTGAAAAATCGCAAGATAGATCCTTTTATGTCGAAATATTTTGCTTAACAAGGTAATCTATTAAATACATCCAAAGAGAATGTTTCATAAGAGATTTAAGCGTATATTCTCTATTTCCTACAGTATTCAATGTATGGAATAAAACATTTATCAAAAGCCCAGACAAATACATAATATTTAGCATTTAAATTATATTATATCACTTAGAATCGTAAAACTAAAGAATAAAAATACACATCTATTTCTCAGGCGTTCACAATTTCATTTTCCTAATATATAATCATTTTAAAATATCTTGAAACTTTCAAATACACATTCTTTTCAATTATGGGAAACACATTTAATGCTTAACTGAAATTTCCTCATGCAAACAAAAATAAACTTATCATTATATACCATAAAATCCGGCGTACAACGTGCACTTTAAACACAAAAAATAAAAGCGAAATTTAAGGGGGCACGTTATGCGCCGGGTATAAAAATGAAAGCTTTAAATACGAAAAGAAGATGAACATAGAAAAAATTAGACTTCGATATATATCGAGCTATACTGTTTATTTAAAAGAAATGAAATCTCTTATGAACTTAAAGGATTGTTGTTCCAGAAGGATATTATTTTTTTCTAAAGTTTGGAACAATACCTCGAACAAATGACTTCAAAGTACAAGAGCATAGCGAACGTTCATTTCAGATTTCTTCGTAAAAAAGGGGGATGCGCGTTATACGGCGATTATACCTAAAAATTAAAAATTGCAGCTCGAAAATATAGATGCGTGTTATACGGCGGATTTTGTGGTGCATATATATATTATTACAAGGGGTGATCAAATGAAAAGGTACGAAACGACACGGTGGGTACAAATATAGACTTTATTCAAAATATACACCATAGGCCTGAGCACAACGATCCCACTGATGAAAAAGCCGCAGGATTCCTTGTTCCCAGAATTCCTGTGGCTGTGACGAGACCCAGTCCTTCACAGTGTCCTTGAGTACGTCGTCCGAGTTGAAGCGCTTTCCTTTCAAGTGTTTCTTCAGTGGACCAAACACATGGAAATCGCAGGGTGACATGTCCGGACTGTAGGACGGAGGGTCCAACGTCTCCCATTGGAACTTGTCCAGTTCCATTTGTGTGACTCTGGAAACGTGTGGACGCGCGTTATCATGGAGCAGAACCACACCCTCCGTGAGCAGCCCCGGTCTTTTGTTCTTGATGGACCTGCGTAGGCGTCGGAGTGTCTCACAGTACACATCGGAGTTAATGCTTTTTCTGTGCTCGAGTCATTCTGTGCTCGCATCATTTGGACGCCGCTTTTTATAAGAGCCTTTGGTCTCTCCTGCGCATGCGGGCACCCGCGCATGATCCGATCCCAGTCAGAGTCTCCAATGGCATCCCGAGATGTCTCGCTACATTCTCCCTTGGCGGAATATGCAAATATTTAACTGTTTCATTTTTATGTCGTTTCGTACCTTTTCATTTGATCACCCCTTGTATAATAAAATTATCTAAAAATATTTATGTACAATAAAAAAACCATAAAAAATAAGAGTTTGTGGCCAATGAAAATTTCTTGTACAGTAAATTTTAGTCAATTCACAGTTTTTCCTATCAAAAAAGTTTTTAATCAGAGAGCAAAGCCCTCGTGTTGCTGAGCAGTGCGACGTTAATATTCACTCATTCACTCTCTTAATCAGAGAATTTTTAAAATTTTTAAGAACAAGCTTTTTTATTGTTAATAAAACAAGACTTTGTTTATTTCTTTAATCCTTGCATAAACATGTATTGTTATCCATTTTTTACTTTTATATTGCAAGTCATTAAAAAAATATCATTCTTTCGATTTTTATAAACCTCATGCTTTTACTTATATAACGAATTTTACTTCTTGTAAAAAAAGAAAAAAGTATTGTAATTATGTAAGCTATTTTTAATATTATATTATTCATTAAGCGGAGGTATATTGTATCGAATCTATCTCTTTAAATGTATTTCATATTCTAAGGTTATGAAGATGAAAATAATATTTATAATACTATAAAATTAAACTGAAACAACTTATAATTAGTTAAAAAGTGGCATTTTTATTAAATAATTTTAAAGTAGAATTATTTCAGTTAATTAATACTTACTCCATATTCATAAATGAAATAAATTCCCAAGATAACATTGAGTAATGATTTCACTAGCATTAAAATTAGCCAGGAACTCATCCAATCTGTTCTTAAATTCTAAAAAATTGAAAAGCTACAATGGAATCAAAAGTTTAAAGTAAACAAAAGTTAATGCAAGATCATTTATCATTTTACTCAATATTTTAAAGCAATATTTTTATCACTTACAATATTAGCTTTAAATAGTAAACAGGAAAATATCAGCAACTGAAAATTCACAATTGATATAAGTAAAGCAACTCCATAGGTCACTGCAAAACATGAACACATAAATATAAAAATTATTCATAAAATCACAAGTTTTATATCTAAAATGATTGCCTTAATACTGTGATACTGCAAATTGAAAAAATTGCAAAGATAAAACAAATGTGTTAAGAAATTACAGACATATATTTAAAGTAATAAATATACTTATAACTTATAAAAAGGTATACTTTTTTAAAAAAGTATTTAAGTACGTTTGGTATTTAAAGTTATGCAAATTACGTAAGAGACAAGTATTGTTGGAAATGTTAAGTTTTCGTGTGTATAAAAAGTACATTACTATTTCATTAGTTACAGTTTTATATTCGATATTGTATTCGTGTAATATAACATGGATGTTTCCATAAATAAAAAGAAATCTATGTATTATGCAATTCAAAAATAAGTCAATAAACTATAGCCAATGTAACATATTTCGGATGACGTTTTCTGTCGTTACATTGTTACAATCCATTGTTATGATATACAGCCACATCAGACAATGACAAACTACCCACTACCTTCTACATAACAAAAGGAGGAAGAGTGAATTCTCAAGTATATAAATCTTATTCTATTATATTTCATACTTTCTTTCTGCAAATATTTAGAATAAATTTTTTTTCTGTCAAAATATTTTGTTTCCTTTCTATTTTGTGTTAAAATATATAAACTGTTGAAATGCATTTATTTAAATACATTTGAATATTTCTTAATGTATTTAATTTTCTGTTTATTGTTTTTAAACTCTAAAAGAATTAATAAATCTTCATCAATTATAAATAAGTTTCAAATGATAAATAAACCCCTCTTTAATATATGCACATCACAACATTTCTGAAAATAAATTTTCACTAAACTTACTCCCCCCAGTAATATAATTTTACAGTAGATAAAAATGTTGGTTGATTTCTGGAAATATGCAGGTTCGAGAGAAAGATTTAATTTCATTTATAATGTAAAAACATTTCTCCCCCCCCCCCCTCTCTCTCTCAATTATTATATTTAACTTCTATGTGTGTGCGCGTTCTCTAAATGTCAAAGATTTTTTAAAAGTTAATTTTGTTTTAAACTAAATCATATCGAAGTGGAACAGTATTTTTACTTGTTCTATTCTAAAGAACTTATCTCTCTCGAGTAGCTGAACAGTGCAACGTTAATATTTACTCACTCTCATTAAATTATTTATATCAATAAATACTAAAAAAAATTGGTTTCTTCTAGTCTATTTTACTAAAACAGCGAGAGATTTTCATCCAAATCAAAATAAATAATCAATAACCAGTAAATTTTTGTACAATTTGTCACACTTTCTATTCACGTTTCACTCAATTTCACCAGTTTTTGTAGGAATCTAGTGTTTCAAGTGAGTGCACAATGTTTTCCGTGTATATTATCTATAAAGAGCATTTTGAAACCCCATTGAAATTAAATGAGGAGGAAAGGGGGTAAAACAGAATAGTCAGAAAATAGTGGAAACAAAAAAATTAGATCAATATTTATAGCTAACATTCTTTTTCATGCTTTCAGATTCTAAGCAAGTATTTTTCTCATCAATATCTATTAAGTACATTATTCTTCATTTGTTCATGATAACATATCTATCAAATAATGTCCGTTTCATGCATATTTTCTAATGTTAAATTGGCACCAACAATGTAATTCTGAAAAAAAGAACCCAGTTTTATGATAATCACGCTTCTTATCTCTAAAACAAATATAACATTTAAAAACATTTGAGTACTTATTAGTGCTGAATTTTTTTTTAATAAAATTAAAATTATTCCAAGGGAGTTGCCCTAAGAATTGCAAACCCATTTATTTTGTAGTATAAGCACCTGAGTATATAAATTATATTTTTTATTATATTCCTTTCCATGTTTATCTCGAAAGGCTTTCAAAAATAAAAATAAAATTATAACAAACAATAATCATCCAGTATAAGCTCAGAACAAAATGCAGAATTATGCTATGATTACACAAAAACTAGTTGTATTGATTGAGACATGAAAAATTTTTAAGTTATAGCAATAAAAGTATGAAATAAATAAATGAATTAAGGTCACAATATTCATAAGATAAAAATTTACTAAAAGCTGGAATTTTTCAATTTGTAGAAAATGAAAATATTTTTATTTGGTTTTTTTTAGTACATTTATTTTCCATAACTGTTGTTGAATGTAACATATGATCCAACTGATATTAAAAGGAAAATAAACGATACATATTTTAAAAGAAATGTAGATTTTGAATTTAGATTGTTATCAGAATCTGTATTTCTCTCGCCAAATGTAATCTGAAATCTCAAAAATAAGTATTAGAATATTCATTCAAAATGCGAATTTTGTTTTCTTGATTTAGGTTCAATATTTTGTATTTTTATAAGAAGATAAATATGAATTTTTATGTAGCATTTGTACTTGTTTTAACAAACCAAAATTTTATTTAATGTAACTAACTCAATAGAAACCTTGAAATCTTAAATTATAAATATAAAAAAGCAAAAATGATATAAACAAAAAATATATTAAATGCCAGAGATTTTGCGAGTCAATTGGCTCTACATCTAAAGTTTATTTTTTCTTATCATAGTGATTATAGTATTGTTTTGTTTATGAAATTGTTTTTCCACAGTGCGGTTGACTCAAACAATAGTTCTTTTTATATTTTCTAGTCTAAGTTCTGGCTGAAAAGATTATATTTTTATCTAATATAATAAATAGACAATAAATTTAAAACTCAATCTATTAATATGTCTTAAAAACACTTAATTTACCTAGTTAAGCTCTTATAAAAATAGTTTTGCTTTACCCTCTTTTTAGTTTAATCAATATTCTAGACAAGTGCATTGAAAATCAGGTCTACATAATTTTTATAACTTTAAAAATAATTTGCACACACTCTTTTGTTTTTGCTATTTTATGACAGTTTTTAATAACTTATTTAAGTAAAAAAAAAGTCTCGTAAATATTTATAAACTGGATTTGAGCTAAAATGTCCATTTTTATTTATAATTCAGGCTTAAAAGTCCTAAAAAAGGGACATGCAAAAGGTAGTTATCTTGTTCCAGGAATTGATTCATATTTTGTGATAAATAAAACTATCGTTTTTTTCTGTTGATGTAATTTTCAATTATTTAGACCTCTAAACATCAAATTAATTAAAAAAAGAAATATGAATTGAAAAAAATTCAAATTTCATTGAAATAACGCTTATTATTTTATAAAGTTCAGTTCCTTCAATTTTTTTTAGATAAACAGATCCAGATAACAATAATTTTAAATAAATCATACTCTCACAAAAGCTTAACGTTTCAAAAAAAATTTAATTTAACTTTAAAATAAAAAATACAAATTTTATAAGATAATAAAATAGATATGTGCAACTCAAATGTAATTGATTATGATGAGTAGTGTAAATTAATTATTATGAGTATAATGAGTATTTATGGAGTTATGCATTAGTGTTTTGATTAAATACGTATATTCCATTCATCATGTGTATTTCCATTTTAGCAAACAGTTGTGTCGATTTATTATTTAAGCATTTGAAAATTATAAATACGGCAATAAGAGAATTAAAGCTTGTATTTGAAGAAAAAGAATACATGTATATGAATATTTAGACTCTGTCCCAAAACTGTGAGCTAAATTCCTTATTCAACATATTTGGGCTAAAAACACTGTACGATACTACATTTAATTACTGACAAAAATGTTCATTTTTAGGTCATTTTTTTAAAACGCTGTAGAGTTTGAAGTGCATTAACAACAGGTGGTATCTCTCATTGACTACACACAAAAGAAAAGAAAATATACCCAGCTGACTTTGCACAAATTTCACTATCTCAATGATGCATTTAAGTCTATAGTGCCGATCTCTAAAAATATCATGGGGTTCTGTAACTTTCATTTTTCTATTTCTTGATAAAAAAAATCTTGAAAAAAATGCTCAATCCTTTTTTATTTAATATGTGTACAATAACAATAAGAAGTAATGCAATGTATTTCAAAAATAACAAAGAATTTGTTTGATTTCTGTTTTTACAAGAAACTGAATCTCAAGAATAGTAAATTCATAACATCCAATAATGTATACTTGAATGTTATTTGTTTTGAAATATAATAAATAATAATAGCTAAAATTCGCGTTTATTGTACAATCTTGATTGACTGCATATATATATAGAACGATTGAAAAATATTAAATTTTATGAAAAAAAACTATGAAAAGACTAATTAAAAAGGGTTTTTTGAAACTGAAATAAAAGGTGAACAAAAGAAAACTTGCCTTATATTTTAAATAAGCAAAAATGTTAAATAAATAAAATGTTTAATATCAATATCGAACATCTACTTAAAATTATTATTTTTATTATTATTATAACATTTGTATTATTATTATTTATCAAAACGCAATATATATGTAGTATTATTTTAACCCCAAAGTATTTTTTTTAAATACATATATAACCCTAGTGTTCCTCAACTGACGGTAGTATTTATGCATACTATTTAATTATTTTAGTTCTATTAATTTTACATTTTTGATAAGTGCTACTATTCAACCAATTCCATGCTTTGAATTTTTATTTGGGTCCAGAATCTGGAAATAACTTGTTTATTGTACTCAGATTAAGCGCGAGCTATGACTTTTTTAATGCAATTTTAGGTAAGTTCTCTTTTCTTGTAATGGATTTAGATAATCTATCCATTATTTTCAATAGGATTTCACTCAGTATTATTAACAGAAAGGGGGAGAGTTGGCCGACCAAAAAAAGTGTTAAACCCCACTTTTATATAAGTTGTTTTATATATAAGAGATGTCCTAAGTTAGCAATGTTTATAATACTGCAGTATCCATATATATATTTTAAATTCGAATATCTGGTATATATTACAAGTTCTGTTTTTGTATGCTTCCCCTATAGTGTTATATTAATGATTCATGTCTCTATAATAGAGAAAATTAACTATATACATATTATATATATATAGTTTTACACGCTAAAAATGTTTTAAATTGTATGAATTGCATTTTTAATTTCATACAATTTTTATTTGTATTTATATATTTCATAAGATAATAATGTTGAGTTTTATGAGCATATACGAATAAATAATAAACTTGAGTTAGGGAATTCAAGCATAATCATTGTTTCACACGTTTTATAACATAAATTATTGCGTCGATAAACAAAAAATATTAAGTTGCATGATACAAAATTGTGTGTGTAAAAAAATACAGTAAAATGAAAAACTTTTATTTCTTACCAAATGGATTTTCTAATTCTGAAACATCGATTGGTGTTACAGATAGAATTTCTGTTTTGTTCACACTCAGTCCAATGATTAAAGGTACATTCCAAAAAAGACTAGTAAAACTCTGAAACTAATTTTTTTAAAAAAATACTTGTAGTGGAATGCATATAAAAAAAATCCAATTATACAATATTCATCAAATGTTATATTAATTTTTTTATATTTTACCTCCACGAAATAATTAAACAAATTGATATATTCCTATTTCTTTTTATTCACGAAGTAATTAAATTATTTTATTGAAAATACACACACATCAGAAAATAAGTAAAGTTAATATCCAGTTACAAACTACAAGTAGGAGGAAATTTTAATTAAGTGGGTAAGAATTTTTTTTTAAAATGGGAGAGACCAATTTTTATAATTGGTTTGAAAGCTTCTTTGTTTGTAATTGGATTCCCAATATTTAATTTGATGTGTACTAATAATTAAAACCATAAAACTTGCTTAACTTCACTGGCTGTACTAATTATTTTTGTTCAACAACTAAACATTTGAGTTAGACTACTTTGGAATATGAAGCAGTTTTTAAGAAAGTGTGGATTAATTATTTTTAATAGAAATTGACAAAGCAAAAAACACACACATATTTCCAGGGAATTAAAATTCTTATTCTATGTTTTCCCATCCTTGTTTAAAAAAATCAAGCTGACTGATTTGATAGAGGCTTATTATGATAGATTATCAAATAAAAAAAATATATATTTTGCACCAAATTCCAATAAGAAACTTTTTCATATCGTCTTTCAAATACGCAAAAATAAATTACAGAAAAAATATAATTATGTTCAATATGAGGTAGTATTTCAGGTAAAAACATTGTTTTTAAGGGGACACAGTACAATTCAATTAACAAAAATCGGTCAAAAAATCAAATTTGATTTTTTAGCCTAAATTATTTTTATATACTTTTCTACAAACTCACAATGTTTGAAAGATCAAAGTTTAAAAGTTGTGATAACTGTTACGTTTATTTTTATTCGCATCCCAATGGCAAATCAAAATTTTAAACTGACTTATCTCAGAAATACAAAATCAATAGTTAGTCTTCATTTAAAATGCTAAGACTTTTTTTCTATTGTCCCTAATACTTGGAAATTTTTTCACTCGTTGCTAATAGTACATGAAATAAAAGTTGGTATGCATTTTTCAATCAAAGTAATACTTATATTTTAAAAAAATAATTAAATTTAGAATTTACACATTTTTTAAGGAATTTTCAATAAGCATTCATGAAATGAAGTATTGTACAAATACCAATCATGTTACCGCAAAACCCAGACCACCTTTTGTTATACATAGTTTGACGTACTTGTAAATCCAATTTCATATATATAAGTCAATTTTTGTAGGAGGAGTAGTTTTTTAAAAGCACTTCATAAGTTTCAAGTTTTTACATCAAAAAATTAAATGGTTAGCTTTTTATAAAATTTTGTGTACAAAATCTGTTTTATATGATACATACACATAGGCCGCAACCAAAAAAATTATGAAAATCCTTAAATTAAAAAATTGTGGGTAAATCGTACCATGTCCTCTTGATTTATGAAAAATTCAAATACATGAATACTTGCTGCCATTTTTATTACAAATTTTTATAGGTAATTTGAGTGTGTAGTGTAGTTTGAGTGTACTTAATAGAAAATACAAAAATATAATCATTTTTTTACACATTGATTATCCTGTGCTTAAAAATCAAATACAAAATTTATTAATGCATTCCAATTAACATAATCTTTTCTCCATTTATCAAGGATAGGTAGCTGTTGTATTTATTTTAAATTATTTAAAACTTTAAAAAAAATATACTTCAAATCTTAGTTTTTGACAAAAAAACAAATGTATCGTAACTACAAAATAAATAACAGTATGTGTACTTACAAGACAAAGCACACCGGCCACAATAGTGGCCACGTACGGTGTACAACACATTACTTAATTGTAATGTATTTCACATGGATGTAACATGAAAATCCCATTTAAATTTAATCAGTTAAAGAACATAAACGAAACCAGGAAATTCACATATCGATCTGCTGTTAAAAGACGAACGGAAAAAGAATAAAACTGTTATCAAATAATGGCGAATGAACTTTGAATCCACGTCTCCAGTTTTTTTGTTCTTTTCCTTTTCTCTAAAGCAAACATGCATTTTATCAAACATTGTGGCAACAATTTTTATCTTTCAGTGTTTACCACGAAAACTGTTCGGTCAAATGTATTCAGTTTTTTATTATTTCTAAGTAATTAAAAATTATTAAGTTTTTAAAAAATGTTTGATATTGTTTTAAAAAAGTTTATTTATGAACGATTTATTCTTTACCAAATATTTTAATGAAAACTAACCTTAACTTTTACTTCACTTTAAGGTACCCGACTACTTGCGACAACTTTTTTTTTTAAAAATGTAGGTATAGGGATTTTTTGTTGAGGTTTTTAGATTTGTTTACAGCATTTTAAGAAAAGTATGCTGAAATTAAGAAAAGAAATCATTATAACTATAATGGGTAAAAATTTACAAAAAATAACAATAACGCGGCCCATTTTGTACCAAACGTTTATGAACAAATTTTCAATTTTTCAATTCTGATGTGTTGCTATGTTATTCATTTTTGAAATGACCTTCAGGAATAGAGATTTTAATTTTTACAAAAACTAGAGCACTTTATCTTGGTGAAATTGCTTAAAAAAAGTCATTATATTCACATAAGGGACTGTAAATTTTGTAATAAAACAGTGATTGATAAATCTGAAGGTTAAAACACTTCTACTATTATACAGAACATACACAAAAAATTTTAATTAATTGTTTTCAAACATTTTTCAGCAATCCCGGGCCCCTTTTGAACATTTTCAAAAAAACACATTTCGAATAAAATGCGCTTTAAAGTATGACATCTTGGTTAAAGTAATGACATCTACTTTTACTAAAATATTTGTAGTTTTTGTTCTAGAGAACGGAAAATAATAAACTTGGTATTTTTATAAAGCTAATAAGATGACCTATAAAATAAAGCCATAAAGAATTTCTCAATTTTTGGCAAAATTCACAATGTTAGGGTAGTCGGAAACCTTAACTTTATTTCTTATTTTGAAGAGTTTATAAATACTTGTTTATTAGGTAAATTACATTTGGCACGCGTCATTGGAACACATTAGGAAATGCTCGTGATATGATGAGTTAATCAAGGCCACTAGATCGAATAATTAGCACATTAAATTTTACTTCAAATAACATTCGAATTCTTAAATAATTAATTCCTTTGATCCTAACAAAACATTCATTATGCTGAATTTACCAATTTTACATCGCTAATTTATTTAGAGAATTACGAAATTACAATAATAGGAGCACAATCACAGAAAAATCTGATCTCAGTTGCGAAGCTGTGACTCATTTAGCAAGGGACACACGTGTAGCATAAGGACTGCTACGGATGTGAATAACGTTACCCAATCCCCCTCAGCATTTGAACAGTGCAATACGTAATCAAATGGCTTAATTATCTAGTGTACCAAGAAAACTTCTAAGTAAATGTATCGAAGAAAGAAAATATTGTTCATAAGTAAAATGATTAAACTATATTGTAACACATGCTCTCACAAAAAAATTATAAGAAATATTGTTTTGAAAGTAATTACAAAACTTCAATGTTTAAAAATAACAATTATATCACGTGCTAAAACTTTTTTTTTGGTTAAGTTCGTTATCATTTTTGTACAGATTGATATTTTTGTCAAAATTCAGTACTGATTTTAAAGAAACAAAACAAACTTTTTTATACCTGGAATTTTTTTAATCAATCAAAATTCTTCTAGGGAAAAATTTAAACATAAATACCAGCGTGATATTCTGTACAGCTGAAAACTACTCTTATATCTGATTTTATATAATTATCAAATTTTGTAAGATTTTTTATCTTCTTTTTGCATATAAATTTTTTTATATCAATTACTTTCGAAAAAAATAGATTCTGACTTGCAGACTAGCTATGATCAAGGAGATGAAATTTTTTTCATAAATGAAACTTGAAATAAAAATGTAGCTAATTAGATATCTTACACTGTATCTCTCAATTTATTTTATGTAGCCTAGTTTTCAAGGTAACGGACTCGTGACCGGCGTGTCATGAGTTCGAGCCAAGTACCGCTCTGAAGACCCATCGTGATGGGGGGCGATGCACTTAAATATGTCGAGGCTCAAACGTCCTCCCGTTGGTGTGGTAGTTAGGAGAGGGGGGTGCCAGCTCAGGTGTAGTCCTCGTCACTTGACCATAGTTCAAAATTACGAGGTCCGTGGCCAAAAGCCCCTTGTAGCTGAATAGTGCTACGTTAATATTCACTCACTCAATTATTTTATAGTATAAGCACCTGTAGGTAGTTCAATAGTTCTAAATATTTGCAGTTTATTTCATTATACACTCATGTCCATAAGTTAAGGATAATGAAGTTCAGGCAAAGAAAGAGACAGAAGCAAAACAAATTTGACTTATTTGTAAAGTCTATTTATTAAACAAAAGGTAAAGAGCAAAAAAGATGCTATATGTTTGACATAATTAATAAAAATTGCGATTTTTACTCCCTGGAGCAAATTTCAAAAAAGAACCTATTAACAAAAAACAGTACAACATGGTTAGTATGATGGTTAATACGGAGTATGTCTCCCGGATGATGCAATACAGGTCTTACAACGCCTACGCATGCTGAGTATCAAATTATCAATCTGATCTTGGGGAATATTACACCACTCATCAAGCAATGCCCTCCGAAGTTCCGGTAGACAGGTGGGAGGGGGTTGACGGGTTGCAATTCGTCGGCCAAGCATATCCCACGCATGCTCTATTGGATTCAAGTCCGGTGAGTATGCTGGCCAATCCATACGGGTGATATCCTCCGATTGAAGGCATTCGTCTACAATGTTTGCACGGTGAGGACAGGCGCTGTCATCCATAAACAGAAATTCAGCACCCATGGCGCCCCGAAACAAACGTACATGTTGTTTCAGAATGACATCCCGATATATGTGGCCTGTCATCGTTACACTCTGAACATGCAGGTCAGCTCTGGAACCAAGAATAATTCCTCCCCAAACGAGCCATCTTGCACCACCGTAACGGTATCGTTTAATGGTGTTCTCTTGGTGGTAATGGGTACCTGTCGCTTTCCATATGAAAGTCTGGCGAGAATCAGACTGCAAACTAAACCTGGACTCGTTGGAAAACATCACACAAGACCACTGTTGCGGTGTCTACAATGCATGCTCTCTACTCCAGGTTAATCGCAAGTGACAGTGAGATGCGGTAAGGGGAACACATCTGACAGGCCTACGAGCATACAGACCAGTATGCCCTAAGCGTCTGTACATGGTCTGCCTTGAAACTGTCGTACCGGTAGCTGAAGAGAGCTAACGAGATAGGTCTGATGCTGTGCTCCATCTGTTTCTTTTGGCAGTAACTGCCAAATATCGGTCCTCATTCGACGTTGTAACTCGGGGACGACCTGTGCTTTAACATCTACTCACATTACCATCATCTTGGAATCGTTGCCAAAGCCAGGAGATGGCACTCTGGGCTATTCCAAGTTCCTCGGATACTTCTAGCTGGGTACGCCCACATTCCAGTCGTCCGATAATTCTACTACGTAAAAAATCATCCAAATGCTTCCTTTGTGCCATAACTATGCGGTTATTGCACTGAAAGGCTTTTAAAACGCTTGTGAACAATTTTACTTTATTGCCACCATTCCTTATATACCCCTCTCTTACACTCTCGTCATTGTGACGTACAATCCGCGCCATCTGGTGGTTTCCTGTAATTTGCATATTCTTCTTCAAGATGTGTGTGATAATTCTACAGGTGAATTTTTTATTTTAGAGTTCAATTTCTGTGTGATTCTGAATTATCCTTAATTTATGGACATGAGTGTATTAGAAGTATTAATTCAAATATTTTTATGTGTTGAGCTTCTGTTTGTATTCAAACCTTTCTACATTTACGTAATTGTAGTTGTTAAAAGAAAAATATGTTGCAATTAAGATACGTCGAGAAATGTATTAGAAAACTCCTATAGGAATTTTTATCAAATTGATTACTTCATATTTTCTTTAATATTTAATACAACTTCCCCTTTGTGATTAACTCGTAATGTATTTTAATTACCATGGTTAAGCAATTAAGCAATCATTTTTATGATAACTGGAAGGAGGAATAATTTAACAGCAAAATCTGATATCCTTTCCAAATGGACTTTCATTGAAAAAGAAGGAAATGTTTATAAAAATCATTAATTAAAGGATATTAATTCATCTGTTTTCATTAATTATTTCAGTTTTTATTCAATAATCCTAATTAACTCTCTTTAAGGGTGGTTAGAAGTTTTTACGACTTAAAAAAACATCATTCCTGGATGAATGAATTCATTAATAATCATTTTCATGAATAAATTTTTATACAGTTCGTAAGCATTTTTTATGAAAAAATATCGAGTTATTTCGGATCAATTGTAACATAAGTGGTGAAACACTGTAAGTATCATTCGTCTTTTTTATTCCTCAATTGATTTATTTTCTAAGTGCTGTCAAAAAAGAAATAAATTAATTACGTTTTTTTTCCGAAAAGGATCGATATTATTTTGAAATATTTTATTTTTACTGTGTGTGTGTGTGTGTGTGTGTGTGTGTGTGTGTGTGTGTGTGTGTGTGTGTGTGTGTGTGTGTGTGTGTGTGTGTGTGTGTGTGTGTGTGTGAAATCTCGAAAGAATTTTTATCTGGGTTAGGCAGTAGAGAGAGTTTCTTAATATTTCTATAAACTATATGTCAAGAGATAATTTAATGAATATGGAAAAATATCTTATGGAAATGTTTTCAAAGGAAAATTTGAAACTTCCGTTCTGTAAAACTAAGAGAGAGAAAATTCTCTGAGAAAACTAAGGAAAATAAAACAACCAGGACAAGAGAGAGAAAAATATAGCTGAAACAAATATTCTTTACAATTCTTAAAAAGAAAACCTTGAGAAATGACTAGAAAAATATGAGAATCCACGATTATTTCTTCCTACTCTACTTTGGTGGCTTTCCAATGATGAGCATAGTTAGAAAAGAAAACATATGATCAATTACAGCCCATGTGTGTATTTCTAACATAAACGCATCCATAAGTGTGATTCAATAGAATGAATTCCTTTCTTCACAGATTCTATATTTCACTTTACTGTAATCCGAAACAATGCTTAGCAAGCCGTAGATATTACACCATTAAATTTACTTGATTGTTGGAAGTTGCCCAAAATTATGATCTCATTCAAATGAAAGCCTTTAAAAATTTCGAAATTCAAAATACAAGATTTTATTGTGACTTAAAATATCTCTATCGTATACATATCTTACAAATATCTTATCTTACAATATCCTCCTTAGAGTTAAAAGATTAATCTCTTAAAAATACCTAAAAATTAACTTTTAAATACTGTTTTCTGATTTACATAATAGGATATCAGTATTGAACTATCTTTTGGACGTTAAATGCTTACTACAATTTTTTAACGCTAATTTTTTGAAAATTTATAAGAAAGCGAAGATAAATCTCAATTTTTTTTTTTTGAAAAGTTAGATAGACAAGATTAACACGTTATATAAATTATGGATGTTATTCACTGATGTGTTAGCAATCATTTTAAAGTGGCCAGATTAAATGGGAAAGTATTAATACAAATTAGAGTCAGCGTGCTATAAAAATACCAGTCTATTTTCAACGTGGTGTAAAAAATTAAATGAAATATCAATCAATCTCAAAACCTGCTTAATGTTAGAAAGAGAATGTGAAGAATCTTTCTCACACACACACGCAAACTCTCTCTCCTCTCTCTCTCTTCTCTCATTCTCTCTCATTTCTATCTCCTCTCTCTCTCTTCTCTCATTCTCTTTTATTTCTCTATCTCCTCTCTCATCTCTATCTCCTCTCTCATCTCTCTCTTCCCTCATCCCTCTCCTCTCTCCCTCTCACACATTCCTTCAACGATATATAACACATCGTTTAGGGAAAAATTATACCTCCCAACATTTTGCTGGGAATTTTTTTTCCACCAAACAAAATTTATTAACCTTAAAGTAACAAATGCTAGTAATTTAACGCACATATGAAATTTGATCTAGGAATTCAAAAATAAAGCAATATTTTGAACAAAACAGTTACAAACAAACAAATTATGTAAAAGTTTGTAATAAAGTATATAAAAAATTATTACTGGATCAATGTGTTTTTGAAGTGTTTTAGCAACGAACCTGGGAAGTGTTAAAGGGGAAAAAATTAAAAAAATGGGTAGTTGATTTTTTTTTTTTTTTTTTTTTTTTTTTTTTTTTTTTTTGAGAATTTTTTAAAAGTAGCAAAAAAATATAACTGAAATGTAAAAAGTTGGTAAAATACCATTCATAAAAGAACTTTAAATTTTCAAAGAAAAATATTTTTAAAAAAATCTAGATCTTATCGTTCAAGGGATTTCATTAAAATAAATTCGAAAAAAAAGTTATTCGCTGCAGCCAAGAGAAATCATTTTAATATAAAAAAGCTATCGACAATATGGTAAAATAAACTTCAAGACTACACGGTGTTCCGAATTAAAAGAAATTACATATTTAATCAATTTCCTAAAAATTATGTAACTAAAGGTATGACAAATGCTTCCAAAGATGAATATTTCTAGTCTAGATAGCGTATATGCACATTGTTGCCGGAGCATTTAGAGCAGGAGTGGCCAACCCGCAGTACGCGTGCCACAGTGTTGCAGGGCTGAGTTGTAAGAGTGACAAATGGAGACTTATAAAAAAATTTGTAAAGATAACAATAAATGCTAATTTTTTTACTGTTTTATTGAAAGGTGGAAATCAAACATCAAAATTTATTTTAAATACATTTAATTAAATTACGATAAAAAATTATAATGTAGACAACACTCCCTCATAGTTGTGTGCGTTGGTTTTTCAAAGAAAGTGCATTCATCGGATTCTGGAATTTGAGGAAGCGTGTTCTAATATATCTGGAAGAAAACAATAAACTGCGCAGTGAGTGTTTGCCTCTTCGAGAACTAATCCTAATGTAGATGACCCAGTACGAAATCTACAGATTTAAAAACTACATTAAGAAAGTACTGACTGTTTAATAATTATTTAGAATTAAATTTTCTAGTTACTCATTTTTATTTTATTCCTAACTTGATTGAAACTGAAAAAAAAAATTTTAACGATAAAACTTAAGTTCGTACTTCAGTCTTATTTTTATATAATTTTTAAATTTCCACTACTTAGACTACCGTAAAAAAATGTACTATATGCGTATAAATTCCATAATAAGGCTGTAAGTAACCTTTTTTCGTCTTTTCATATACTTTTGTTTGTTGAAAAGTTTGAAATGGCACGCATAATTTTTTTAATCGGATAGGGGTACTCTTTCCAAAAAGTTTGGCCACCCCTGATTTTGAGGGAAATGTACGCGTGCAAATGCACATGACAATTCCCAAGCTTTATTCGTGTACACACCCCAGTGATATTCAAGTTGATTTTTTTTCAACATTTAGTTAAATTCAAAAGAGTAAACAATTAATACGAGTAACCACTAACTTTGGAATAATAAAATTAAAACGTGTTTAAATCTCTTCTACATTGTGGCCCAGCTAAAAGTGTGGAAAGAACTAAAGGATCATACGACATGATGAATTCTAATTATTTTATGTATCACTATAAATTAAAAAATAAGATTAAATGAGTTGTAAAATTAACATGGTTTTAAAAGTAACATGTGTTTGAGAATATATTCAACAATATAGCTCTACCTTTAATATTACTTAACACAGAGCTTACGTATTTAATGTCTCACTATTAGTTTAACACTCTAAATATCAACTTAATTTAAGGTCACAGTATCTGAACTCGTGCAGTCTTCTATTTAATTCAAGTTGACTTTAACACTTTTGGTTAGCTAATCTTATCACTTTCTTGTTATCTAAACTTCTGGCTTTCTTACTTTTTGTTTACGTATACACTTCACTGCCAATTCACTTCACTTCTAATCTACTCACAATTCACTAATTCTCAAACTCGCGAAGAAAGAAAATATATATTAAACTTAATTTGCATATCACGTTTTCTTCTTTTAGGAGAAGATTGGTAAAAATTTCTGGCCCAAAAGAGTACTCAAAAGGAGAAAGTTGAAGGTCGCGTATAGATCCGTCACAAAATGAGGAAAAAATCGTCCGAGGCTCTCTTAAGAACATATCAACCGATACCTTAATGTAATGCCCATTGTTGAGTTCTACTTAAGGAGAAAACTTAATGTAACCGGTCCCAGGGGTTTTAATTTTGTCTGGAGGCTGAAAATGTAAACAATTTTCAAATAGATATAATTCTTTGAAATTAAAATTAAATAATTCGAATCTCTTACACATTATTTATAAAGAAATAAAGCTTCAAAAAAGTGTAAATAGTTTAAAATATAATCATAATTTTAAAAATTATAAGCATATGAAAATAAGGAACATTTCTATAAGAAATATTAATTAAGTTTTACGTTGCGCATGATATTTTCTAAAATAGTAGCTAATTACTAGCAATAAGTTGATTTATAAAGTTAAATGTTTTCTTATTACATTGTAGTTACTTTTATTTAAATAGAATAATAAATTATATTTTTAAAAATAAAAAAATTACATTTTTGAAAAAAAATTTAAAAATTTTAATATTTTACAAACAAAAATACAAAAATGAAATACAAAAGATATATACTAAAATAAGGTAGGGCTTAAAGAGTAGATAGAGTTTATAATTCTATAAAGTTTAATACGCATCAAAGGTTTCTCTTTCAGAAAATAACATGTGCACGTAAAAATTACTCAATATTTATAACAGAAATGTTCCTTATTTTCATATGCTTATAATTTTTAAAATTATGATCATATTCTAAACATTTTGGTACTTTTTGAAACCTCATTCTTTTATAAATAATTTGTAAAAGATTCGAATTATTTAACTTTAATTTCAAAGAACTATATCCATTTGAAAATTGTTTCTTCTCTCAGCCCTCGAGACAAAATTAACACTCCTGAGACTTCTTAATGTAACCAGAGAAAAGAGCAGAGAGGTCTAGAAAAGGCTGTAGAGAAATGGCCTTTGATAAGTCTTCTAATAATGGTCGTTTGGATTCTGGTGACTAATAAAGATCAATATTTTGTCCATTACAGCAAGGTGTAACAGGAGTGCAATAGCTTATCAGCTGTCTCTTGAACTTCAAGCTGCCTCAGAAACCCAAATTTCAATTGTATAGTTACCACGAGGATATATGAGGGGCCTATTTGTAAAAAGATTTTTTTTTCACTGGTCGCCTGGAAAAATTCAATATTTCAATTGCGTATTTTTATAATCAAAATTTTGACATCACTTTGCTTTAAAATGTCAATATATTATTTAACAATTTCATTATGCGATAGATTTATAACTTAATATTATCTTACTGACTATTGAACTCATTTGGAATTTCCAGTTATAAACATGTTTTTCATCAAACAAACGACATTGATTGACTTGGCTTGGCTTAGTTATTGTTGCACTAGAATGAACTATATCAAAATTTTATTAGTAACATTATAAATTACCTAGAAAGACGTACACACCCATTTTAGAAAACTGTGTTAGAAATAAATAATGATCTATAGGCGGGGATTTTTTATCTATAATGTCAAATTGATAAAAATGCATGTAAAATGACTTCAATCTGTTGACCGTTATTTTAGATAAAATAATCAATAGTAACCAATAAAAAAACATATATTTTTTGAAACACAAGGCAGAAGGCAATTCAAACAAAATTCTGGGCTCTTCTTTTACAACTGCATTTTTATATCTAATCTATACGAGTAAAAGGAGAAATATTACCTGTGATAATTCTGTAATGTTTTAGACTCATACAAATAGCCAGTGAAAGAATATTCATCACTCAAACAAAATCTATAATTTCGAAGCATATTTCAATCCATTTCCCACATAACTAATATTTAAATATATATATATATACTCTTATAACTTCCACATGTCGAATAACTTAATGTTGTAGTCAAGGATTGAACTAAGTTTTTATATTAAATTTTTGAATAAATTCATTAAATATATTTTTTAATTTAAATGTAAATCTGAATTTTTTCAATAAATTCTTTAAAATCATAATCATAAAATGTATTTTATCTAAGATAAAGTAATATCTAAGCAATAAATACAGGTTAATAACATTTTTGAAGCACTGATTTTTGTATCAAAGGGGGAGTAACTCGTTTTATATTATTTAATTTTCAACTCCATGAGCATTATCTATGTTGTATAATTAAGAGAGAATTTTTCAAACATTTTTAAAGCAAATTTTACTTTGTCCATTCATTCATGTATAAATAAGTTTGTTCTTTTTCCAAAAATTTTAGACGGATAAAAGTTTTCGGAGTGCCCAGCGTATATAGGATTCACACATGCACACGCGTGTGCATTTTTATATAAATGTATTCCTGACATATGGTGGAAAAGAAATGATGCTGCCGGTAGCATTCCAACCTAAGAGGGGAAATTGAATGAATTTCAAGCCCATTGCTTTAACCATTCGGACACGCCTGCAACATCTGCCGTGAAAGATGAATTTATATTTGAAAAAATATATCATTTTTCTGAATATATTTAAGGTTCCTAAAACTTTTGAAATATTTATTTCATTCAAATGAACATCTTATAAATTTCTTACAAGTATATATACTTCAGCTTCAAGTAAACTGAAAACAATTGTCTTAAATTTTAATAAATTATTAAGAACCTCAAGTTTATTTTAGCGATTGAGATCTATTAGTTTCTAAAGAAAACAATTAAAACTTTAGTTAGATCATTGTATCTTATAAATGGAACACATAACAAAGTTACTCTGACAATTTATAAAATCATTTAAGAAAAATATTGCGAAACAGGTGTCAAAACACATGAATTTCTGAAAATATTTCAAAAAAGTATATCAATCTTGAAAATTAAATCCAAAGAACTGTTATCATCTTTCAACACCTAAAAAAAGTAACTTTAAAAAAGTTTGTATAATTTCATACAAAACCGAAGAACAAGTGTTAGGAACCCTAATTCCTATGTTTCTTTCAATATTGGTAATAAAATAAAATATAAAAGAAAAAGGTGTGTGTGTGTGTGTGTGTGTGTGTGTGTGTGTGTGTGTGTGTGTGTGTGTGTGGTGTGTGTGTGTGTGTGTGTGTGTGTGTGTGTGTGTGTGTGTGTGTGTGTGTGTGTGTGTGTGTGTGTGTGTGTGAGAGAGAGAGAGAGAGAGAGAGAGACAGAGAGACAGTACCCTTCATTTTCTGTCGCAGGTACTGACAAATAAGGATACAGATTTTGATTTCCTTTTTTCATTTCCTACTATTAGTTCACTCTCTCCCTATATATATATTTCACTATGGCCCAGAGTATTGGCAAATACAGGTGAAGGTTGGCTAGCCCTCAGAACTTTGTTTAAACCTACAATCTTGGTTCCTAAAGCCAGGAGTTTGCTGTATAGTATATACTGTGGCTAATATTTCTCTTACTATATTGACTACTTATCTTAGGTTTCATAACTATTTTGAATATATGTGTGTATGGATTATATATATATATATATATATATATCTTGTTCAAATTTTAAATCTTCAATAAAATACTTCCTATTCATCCATTCAAGATCAAATACGTTTTTTTAAACTTGTAGTGGATTACACGATGTTATTACAGTTTATTCAAATATTAGTTCATAAATTAAATTAAAAAAGGAATAAATAGTAACAAAAAAATAATAGTCCAACAGCATGTATAGAAAGGAAAATCTTTCGCTGTGTCCCTGAAGCGCAATGGATAGCGCGTTGAACTTCTAATCGAAAGGTCGTGGTTTCGAATATCACCTGGGTGGGTGAGTGAGTGAATATTAACGTCGCACTCTTCAGCTATACACGAAGGCTTTTGGCGACGGACCTCGTAATTTTGAACCATGGTCAAGTGAACAGGACGACACCTGATCTGACACCTCCTCTCCTAACTTCCACACCACACCAATGGGAGGACGTTTAAGTTCTCGATAGATTTAACTTGCATCGCTTCCCTACACGGTGGGTCTTTAGCGCTGGGATCTCACCTGGGATGGCCTAATTTCTCCTAGGTTGGCTTAATTTCTGAGAATGTGATTTCTTTTTTTACTATACTATTTTATTAAAATAATTAAATTTAATTAATGAATAAATAGTTACAAACAAACAGAAAAATAGTCCAGCACCCTATATAGAAAGGAAAATGGAAAATCGCTTTCTATTTTGCCACTTAATATTGTGATTCTGTCATGTATGTACATATTTATTTTAATTGCAACTATTTAATAAAAAGTAACTAAAATAAAATTTTTGTTGTTAACCTAAGTAGGAATTGAGACTTGAAAAAAAATTATATTACTGTTTAAAATTAAAATTACACTAAAACTACTTGGGGCAAGACAATTGCCGACAAACATTGCTATGGTTAAATATAAAAATCATGCCAGACCAGCACTAATATTTTTATCGCGAAAACTTTCACAAGTCGCTTGATAACTTTAGGGTACGATAGAATTTAGAGAGAAGTAACTAATTATTCCATAGGATAATCTTCAGACCTACATCCTTTAACCAACCGTTCTAACCTTTGCAGGACCATAAGGTTGCTAATTACCATGCAGCTTTTAGCGACGGTCCTCGTGATTTTGAAACATGGTCAAGTGTTTAGACACCTGAGCTGGCACCACTCTCCTAATTACCACACCACACCAACGGGAGGACGTTTGAGCTTTCGACAGATTTAACATGCATCGCTCCCCTTCACGGCGGGTCTTTAGTGGTACTCGGCTCGAAATCGGCTATAATGACATGCCAGCCACGATCCGATACCTTGTCCACGTTTTGGGATCAAAGTGTGAATTCAATTTAGATCAATGTGTAGTTTCCTTAGGCATTTGCTTTTAATTGTCCAAATATACTTTATTGCTGCACTAAATTACGCCTACCGAATAACTTAAAACATGCTCGAAAACACAATAATATATTATTAAGCGACGCCCACACACAATAACTAAAATAAGTAACAAGAATAATACAGCCCGCGAATCTTTTATCATTGGTGCAATTTGACACTTTTTTTTTTCTCTAAACGTTCCAGTTTATATAATTGCTTTCGGCATACGTTCTATGTTGACATTTGGTATGAAAAATTCAAATAAGGTTATAATTACATCCAGACGATAACCAATTTTAAAATGAAGGGGAATAGTTTCCCTTTAGTCATGAAAGGGTTAAGACCACGGAATCACCAATCTAGATAACTGTTCTATCCTTCCTGTTCCGTTATGTTGTTCAATAAGAATACAGAAACACCCAGTTTAACCTTTAGAATCCAAATATATTCTGTTTCTAATATATTTCATATATCTTCCTCTTTTCCACATTAGGTGCGCTCTTTGTAGACAAGTGGTCATGGTCACGAACTCGTGCTTTTGTCAAGTTATGGATTCGAGTCCTGGAGCCACTAAAGACAAGACTTGTAAAAGGGTTGATGCGCAAGAAATCTGTCTTTGCTCAAAGTCCACTCGAGTGAGTGAGTGAATATTAACGTCGCACTGTACAGCTATACACGAGGGCTTTTGGCGACTGACCGCGTAATTTGGAACCATGGTCAAGTGACGCGGACGACACCTGAGATGGCACCCCAACGGGAGGACGTTTGAACTCTCGACAGATTTAACGTGCATCGCTTCCCTACACGGCGAGTTTTCAGTCGTACTAGGCTCCAGTTCAAGACACAATTGCCATGATCCGATACCTTGACCACTTGGCTACCGCGACCCCCAAAGTCCACTCGAACGTGTGTTAAAGTTTAAATAGTTAGATGCCAGCTCAATATCGTCCTCATCAATTGACCACGATTCAAAATTAAAGATCCATCGTCCATTTGTAGTTGTTTTTGTAAAGAACGTCACACTAAAATATCACAACTGCCTACTGTTGATGGATCGCATTATTTGAAATCACAGACGTGGCATTTGAAGGATTTTTAATTAACATTGCAGCGACACGGGGGTTATTGGCGACGGACTCCGTAATTTTGAGCTTCGGTCAAGCGAAAACGACACCTGAGATGGAGAGTGAGTGAGTGAGTGAATATTAAAGTCACACTTTTCAGCTACACGTGGGTTTTTGGCGACAAACCTCGTAATTTTAAACCATGGTCAAGTGACGCGGATGACACCTGACCTAGCACTCCCCCTTCTAACTACCACACCACACCTACGGGAGGACGTTTAAGCTCTCGACCGATTTAACGTGCATCGCTCCCCTACACGGCAAGCCTTTAGTGGTACTGGGCTCGAACTCATGACATGCCTGCCATGATCCGATACCTTGACCACTTGGCTACCGCGTCCACCATCTGAGCTGGCACCTGACTCTTCAAACTTTCATACTATGCCAATGTGAAGACTTTGAGCCTCAACAGACACATTGTGCCTACGCCTCTCTACACGGAGATTCTTCAGTTATACTAGAAACCGCGACTCGGCAACGTCGACTACGAATTCTCTGTGAAATAAATATACCGTAAAATCCTGCGTATAACACGCCCCTATACTTTCATACTATGCCAATGTGAAGACTTTGAGCCTCAACAGACACATTGTGCCTACGCCTCTCTACACGGAGATTCTTCAGTTATACTAGAAACCGCGACTCGGCAACGTCGACTACGAATTCTCTGTGAAATAAATATACCGTAAAATCCTGCGTATAACACGCCCCTATACTTTCATACTATGCCAATGTGAAGACTTTGAGCCTCAACAGACACATTGTGCCTACGCCTCTCTACACGGAGATTCTTCAGTGATACTAGAACCGCGACTCGGCAACGTCGACTACGAATTCTCTGTGAAATAAATATACGTAAAATCCTGCGTATAACACGCCCCTATACTTTCATACTATGCCAATGTGAAGACTTTGAGCCTCAACAGACACATTGTGCCTACGCCTCTCTACACGGAGATTCTT
The DNA here is from genome assembly GCA_019973975.1 of Trichonephila clavata. Classification (NCBI taxonomy): domain Eukaryota; kingdom Metazoa; phylum Arthropoda; class Arachnida; order Araneae; family Nephilidae; genus Trichonephila; species Trichonephila clavata. Next base: position 391,192 of record BMAO01021060.1, on the reverse strand, counting down.
CAGTGATACTAGAAACCGCGACTCGGCAACGTCGACTACGAATTTTCTGTGAAATAAATAAACCGTAAAATCCTGCGTATAACACGCACCTATACTTTCAAGCTGTTATTTTTAATATTTAGGTATATTCGCAGTATAACACTCACCCACTTTTTTACGAAGAAACCTGAAATGTATACGGTCAATGCTCCTATTTTGAAGTCAAGGTATTGTTCCACGCTTTAGAAAAAAAGTATACCATACTTCTTAGAACTACAACCTTTAAGATCATAAGGAATGTCATTTAAATAAACAATATTTCGATTAATGTAGAGGTCTAATTTTTTTCTGCGCTCACATCTTTTTTTTTTTTAATTATTATTATCTTTAAATTTCTCATATTTATACCCGGTATATAACGCACACCCGTTAATTTCGCTCTAATTTTTTGAGTTTAACGAGCGCGTTATACGCGCTGGGTGAGTGAATATTAACGTCCCACTGTTCAGCTACACGAGGGCTTTTGGGGACGGTCCGCGTAATTTTGAACCATGGTCAAGTGACGCGGACGACACCTGAGCTGGCATCCCCTCTCCTAACTACCACACCACACCAACGGGAGGACGTTTGAGCTCTCGACAGATTTTATGTGCATCGCTCCCCTACACAGCGGTTTATACGCCCTGGATCTTACGGTATTTGAAAAAAGTTTAAAATAATTCTCTCAGTTTAATAATAAATTACAAATATTAATTATTACTAAACTGTAGTACTAAGTTACAACAATTAAATTCAGTTGTATTATAATATTTTTAGTTTGAAAAAAACATCACAAAACTCTAAATAAATAATCAAAGAAAAGCATATATGTGTGTAACACACCTTTTATTTCTAAAACAAAAATATTTAAAGTAAAATAGCAGGTAAGACACGTGTTATTCTAAAGATGTTACAAAATTCAAACCTCAACCTTTTTTCGTTGTTTTGTTAATAAAGTAACTTTAGCATTCATATAATAATTTTAATGCCTCTAAAACTGTTATAAGTACATAAAGTAGAATATTTTGAATATAGATAATAAAAGAAGGAAAAGTGTTTCTTTTCCTTATAAGTTACTAAGGAACTTCTGGTGAGGTATTTATCTCCGTAATAACATCTTCAGTTTCGTAACATGACTCTCTGCTTAATGCTCTAGCGAATTCTAGTGAAGAACACTTCTTTTTTCCTGAAGTAGGCACATACTTCGGTGGTTCAATACTCATACCCTGCTGAATAGCATCATAACTAAGAGACCACTGGGATTCACTGCTATCGCTCCGGTTTTCGTTCCTAGATGTTGGAGGCGGAGGTACATAATACGGACTGCTGCTAGCATAAGCAGGAGGGGGTTCTGGTCGGTTAGCGGCATTGTTGTTATGTAGAGTTTTGGTGCGGGATATGTGAGAAATGATATACATAGCCAACTGCAAAATAAAAAAATCAGTTATTCAATATTTAATTATTTGATAAATACAGTAGAACGTCGTTTATCCGAATCAATTCGAACCGGACACTGTTCGGATAACCGAAAGCCGAATGCGATCCATGCAGTATATGATACTGGACACTATACAAATATTGAAAATCATCACATGCGAGAAACGTGCTTGAAGAAAAAGCAAAATGTCGCGATTTTACCTTGATTGGGGAAAATAATCCCTTATTTTTCGTTGTACCATTTTACACCTATTCTCTTCAGCAGCAGTAGTTGAGTAGGACAGCACTCTGATTGTTATTCGTACCACTCCATAGCTGTCTCTAACGCAGAAAAAGGGGCCAGCATTTGCTACTTCCGTTGTTGTTGTCCTTGTCTTCATCTGTTTCATCGACGACAGGGTCGGATTCTTCTTGCACGATAGTCACAATCTCGTCATCAATTAGCATTTGAAATCCCCAGTCTTCTGCATCGTATGCCCATCCAGGTTTCTACAACAATCAAACTCAACAAAAGAGCACGTATACACCCTCCTCACTTGGAAACAAACTGACCTAATATTCCACGCAGATGTTTTCCAAATCACACACAGCTGAAGTCCCCCAAATGTCCCTCACCTTGGGTTTTCCCGTCACTTTTGGCCTCACAGGAAACAGCTCTTGAGCATTGCACTGTTCGAAAACGTATCCGGACTTTGGCTCGGATATTTGACACTCCGGATAATAGACGTTCGGATAAATGACATTCTACTATACATTTAATCAGCAACAATATTAAAAGCAATTTACAAATGACTAAAATGATTGCCTTACAAAATGAAGTGATTTTTAAAAAGTAACGACTGATTTTATAATTGTTTTACTAACTTCATATTTTAAAGCAACACTAGTGGACCGAAGAGTTTTAAATTGTAAAACTATAAATCTCCCCCTAAAGAGTTTTAAATTGTAAGCCGGTCCCTGGAGAAAGCAGCCACCCTCTACATTCAGTATTTGTTGATCGAAAATCTCTTTTTTGTCTCATTTTTGGGCAAAAGAGATGTCGGTGACGAACCTCGAACGGGACGAATTTTAAAATTCGGTCCGGTGACAAGAACGACACCCGATTTCTCTCAACTCTCTAAACTTCCACACCATATTAAAGTGAGCACTTAGAATCTCGACAATTTTAATGTGCAACATCTCCTCAACATGGTGGGAATGAGTAACTCAAACTGAAACTTCCACGTGACATTCATTAAGTGAAACAAAAAATTTAAATTTAATACTTTCACCGGTAGTTGAAAAAACTTTTTTGTTAAATACAATTCAATTAGAATGAAGAAATAAAAATTCAAATGGAATAAGTCAGAAGTAAATAACTAAAATATTTACCTTTTGTGATTTTTTAGTTGTTCCAATCTCAGCTGAATTTAGCTTTATTTACGAAAAGAAACATTTCGTGCATAATATTGTTTGGTTGCATTATAAGTATTGATAGCTTAAAGCAGTATTTAATGAAAACAATTAAACTTATATTATCAATAAAAAAAATTAGAAAAATCTGATCTTGTAGCTTGTGAAAGTTTAAAAAATTATTATTGCTTATAAAAAAGAAAATAATCAAATTCCACACAATTATTTTTTAACAAATATCTGCATAGAGTAAAATATTTGAATTCAAAAAAATAATAATAATGAAACACAAATTTTACTTACAACTGAATGATCATTATTAATTTCTTTCCCTCTCATTTGAACAACATGAGCCAAATAAACCTGTAACAAAAATTTTAATAACCGACTTATTCTTTAAATAAGCATGAGATTATTTAAATAAAATATGTAATATTCCGATTTAAATTTCGTTGGCAAAAAAACTACAAAAATAAACTTGACAGTCCTCATCAATTTCGTTTATGAAGATGAGAGAGGTTATTTTGATGAACATGTTTTCTCGACTATTAAAGTTTTACTTTTTCACTTAAAATTGGATATTTTAAAAAAATAGTTTTTAATTTCCTAATAAATAGTTTCACTAATATAAATTACTCATAAATGTTTCCTTTTTATATATTATATATTTTAAGATTAATGTTAAAACAACACATATTATTAAAGCGCTATAAAATCTAGGTAATAATTAGATCCACTTTGAATGATAAATAAATCTAATTTGAAAAATTTTCTGGTGTATTATTATATTGGAAAAAACTATACTGCTGTTTTTGTGTCACCTCTGAAAAGTGACAATAAATACATAATTCTCTCTATCTCTCCTTATCTTTATCTCTCAATCTTTATCTCTTTTTATATCTCTCCTCTCTCTCTCTCTCTCTATATATATATATATATATAACCTCAAAATATTTTCATTTCAGATTTTAAGATAATTCCTTGTTGTTAAGGTTTTAGCAGAATATTTAATAACTAAGAATTAATTCTCCGAATGCGTTAAATAATTCTAGATTTTCAGTTCATTTATACTGCAAATTGAAAGCATGCTTACATTAAAAAAAATCGTAATTCCTCCTTTAGAAAAGGCAACTAAAAGAGTTAAATAAGTCAATGTCTTAGTAGGTTTCGAATCCTGGAAAAAATCAGGGGACTCGGCAAAAATTGTCTGAAAAATAAAAAAAAATTAGGGAAATAGTTTTTTTTTGTTACGTAAAAAAGAGTCGTAGCACTGTATCCTGTTATTTACCCTTCTGTAATAAGAGGATATTCTTATAACCTAATAAACTCATCAAGCAGTCTTTAGACTTGCATCTTAAAAGAAAACTTTAAACATCCTTAATGTAATAAAGTTTTAAAAAAATTTTTAATAAATCCTTAAAGTTTTCTTAAATGTAAATAAAGAAGCATGTATACCTATGTATACTGCTGAATTGAATATGAAAAAAACCAAGTTTTTGATATTCAAAAGCAACATAAATAATCTCTAAGAGTTCGCACAATTACTGGCAACAATTTGTTTCTTTTTCCATTTGTCTCTTCCGCACACAAAAATGAAATAGATAAAATTATTTATTCTCTCACTAGTAATATGTTGTTTGAATTATTCTGTATATAAAATGAAATAAACAAAACACACACATAAGAAAAGTCCCTTCTATTTATGATGTAACCCTATTAAAAGATAATCCAAAAAAGTTATTTGAAAAATTTAATTAATTTATTGATTCAATTTAAATATTTTGCAATTTTATCTTAAATGTATAATTTTTCATTATAAAAAAATGTGATATAAAATTCATACCTGTAATCTGACAGCAAAAAATATTGCAGCTGCCAAGTCAAAAATTGATATCAGAACGGTAAGCCTATCCCAAAACAGTAAGCGGCCATGTTGTAAAGTCTGCAAATGTAAAGGATTTAATTAATAATTGAATATATATGTTACAGCCTAAGCTCGAAGTTCAGCCAGTTCCTGAATTGGCCGGCCAAATCGTACATTGCCTGGGGCGTGTGGCCAATGCCCGATGTACTGGAAATGAATAGCGTATATGCGACTTTTGGCCGGTCACTTCCAGAAATGCCCGGAACTCCCTGGCCAATGTTCGATGTGCTGAAGCATGACTGTTCGGTAGGGGTGCTTTCTACAAGCTAGGAACAGAACATGGTGTTCTCAAACAACTGTACTCCAGAAGTGAGTTTTCCATTTTGCAAGAGAAACTACTTACATTGGCATCCGTGAGCACAGAGGAAAAATCATTACGAACCGTTGCCTCTTCACAATCGCTGACCGGCGGTCAAGGCTACACTTAATACAGTTGTACTACTAAGTGCTCAACAAATCGCTGCAGATGTAAAAATAACAAACTGCTGTGCAATTCGAAATTTCATAAAAGTTCATCTTGTTGTAACAATAATTTTCTGAAAAAATTCTAATTATAAGTAACTGATAATTTTCTGTAATAAACTAATTCAGTAGATAATGTGATTATCTTTTTGTTTGTTTTCTCCGAGGGAGAGGAAGTTTTCATGAGACCAGGAGGTTTTTGGTACTGTGAGATCCTTACTCACTAAAACTTCTCCCTTCAGACTACAGCCAACCTAGGGCCACCGTACCTCCTTGGCCTTTGTTCCGAAGGACTATCCTAGGCGCCTAAGAGGGGCGGATTAGTCAGAAAACACTTTTGTGGCAGCTATAATGTGATTATCATTAGCATTACGGTATACAAACACCCAAAATTTGCTCATTACCTTTTTCTTCTGACTTTGGCCGATCGCCCCATGCCATTTCGCGAACTGGCTGGCCAAACATCGAAATCAAGGAAAAATCGGTGGATTTGGAAAAATGGATTTGGCCGATCATTGTGATGCGATATTGGCTGTTTCGCAATTTGGCCGACTTCGGGCTTTGGCCGTAACAGGTGTGCAAAAATTAAGGACGAGACGTTTTTTTCAATATAACTTTGTACAAAAGCATTCCAAATCAACACATTTAATACCGTAAGATCCCCAATACGTAAGGACATGAGTAATGTAAGCAACACTTACTAAAAGAGAAATCAGAGGGATAAAAAGAAGCTTTATTGAAAAAGTAGCATGGAGCGCAAAGCGACTGAAGGCCGAAACATCCCTGTGATGGGTGTCCAGCAAGAAATATCCGGTCTTTATTAGGGGATATGATCTCCCCTGACTGCTAGGCAGGTTTCACAGCGTCTGCCCATGCTGAGAATGAGGGTGTCAATGAGTTGTTGAGGCATTGCTGCCCATTCGTCTTGCAGCGCCAATCGAAGCTCCGGAATCGTTACTGGTGGTAAGGTACGAGCTGCCAAGCGTATGCCTAGAAAATCCCATACATGCTCGATGGGATTGAGATCCGGAGATCGTGCCGGCCAATCCATACGTTCAATATCCTCACTCTCTAAGAGCTGTTCGGCAGCTACTGTGCGATGACATGGTGCATTGTCGTCCATGAAAAGGAACTGCGGACCCATAGCGCCTCTAAAAAGACGCACATATGGAAGAAGAATCTCGTTACAATAACGGGTCCCGTTGACTGAACCTGCGTCGAAGATGTGAAGGTCTGTACGACTACCAAGCATGATGCCTCCCCAAACGAGAACACCGCCACCTCCATACCTGTCACTTTCAATGATGTTCGAGGGATGATTGCGGCTTCCCCGCTCTCTCCAGTTGAGTATGCGATGAGAATCGCTACTCAGACTGAATCTGCTCTCATCTGTAAAGAGTACTCGTCCCCATTCATTGTCTCTCCAATTCCGGTATTCCCGGCACCACAGAGAACGCCTTCTCCGATGGGCAGGCATTAGAGGTACACACCGTACAGGGCGTCGTGCAAACAGACCACCACCGTGCAGTCTTCTGGCCACGGTAAAACGCGATATCGGTCGTCCAGTCGCCTGTGTCGTGTGTCTAGCGATTTCTCCCGCTGTCTGCCGCCTGTTTCTTCTGGCCTGTAAGGCAATATACCGGTCATCTGCGGGTGTGGTTCCTCGTGGACGACCACTACTGAACCCCCGGATAGCTGTTCCTGTAGTTTGAAATTGTCTCCAAAGTCGTGAAACGATGCTGTGAGCAATTCCGAACTCTGAAGCCACACTTGTCACACTGCGACCTTCCTCCAACTTCCCAATGATTCGACCTCGGGTAAAAGCATCCAGATGTCATCTAACAGATTGATTATTCGCCATTTCTCGCTGAGGCAGCAACTCGGTGTGATTTTAACTGCTATACGGTGTGCAATCTCTTTGCCAGAAATACTAATCTTACACCGACAACATGCTTTACTACTCAGACACTCCCCCATTACGTCTACCTGCATATCTGCGCATGTACTACCGTACATCACCTCACTTAATCTCCTGATTGGTCTTTCTGTACGCTCTGCCTCTTCGTTCAGCTGATATGCTAATTTTTCGACTTCGTCCTTAATTTTTGCACACCAGTGTATATAAGTCTCCATAATTATCATACGATCAAGAAAAATAGATTAGCACAAATCAAGAATGTAAGCTGCTCTATGTAACACTGAATTTCCATGGAACGCAAAATGCTAAGTGAAAAGTTTGAAAAAAAATGGTAAATATGAGTAAAAGTCACACTGATTTAAAAAAAAAATTCAAAAAGGTTTTGTTACCACTACACGGGATGAAAATGAAATAACATATAAACTTAAACATATCAAGGAAATGTTGAGTTAAAAGCTAAAAAAAAGGTCAGTGAAACAATATAAATTTTTAGATATTAGGAAAATTCATTCGTGCATTAGTTCTCAAATAAACACAATAGTAATTCACTGATTTTTTTTAACATTAGAAATGTATAATATTTTTTTAAAAAGCATAGATGTGTATAAATGCATCTTTAGAAAAATAAAAAAAATTTATAAAAAACACTGCCTTTTATTTGATGTATCCGTTAATTAAACACAAGTTTTCGAAAGAAATTGCAAAGTATTTATGAACATATTTACCTATAAATTTGTTTTAATGTAATCTTATTTATATTTTAATACATATTTCCAGCGCCATTATACCCTGAATATCTCAATAAAAAGATATTAAATAGGGATAAAGAGGCTTGATAAACTGGAAGGCCATGTTTTTTTTTATTTAGTTATACATAACGGGCACATTAGCCAAGAAACGTAAAGTAAAAACATTTAAAATGAAATATTTCATAACATCGTATAACTCTGCATATTAATTTGAAAATTCTTTAATTTATGAAAATTCGTCTGACAAAAATATCGTGTATAAGTGGAGAAATCTATTATCTTTCTTTCTGCACCGCACCAAAACAGTAATAAGTAAATTTTGCATGAAAAAACTTCAAAAAAAATAATTACTATTTGTCGATTTTTTACTGGTAACAGTTATTTAGGTAGTATTTAGTTGAAAAAATCTAAGAAAGATCATAAATATAACAATAAAATAAAGACATCTGAAAATTTTCACCTAATGGCTTAGAATACATTCTGTATTTATTTTACCATGCAGAAACTGAAATCGGGATTGTAAGCTTTCAATTCTTATTTTCATATTTTTATTGTATATATCAGCAGAGTATACATCAAACAATTATTAATATTAAAAGTTTATTAAAATTAAAAAATCAGAAAACTACTTACAACATTGCCTCTAGCAGCAATAATTGCGAATAACAACCAAAAGGCATTCAGTCCAATGCCAGCCAAAATCAAACCATGAACAACTGAAAACGTGATACATGAAAAAAAATTCTTATTGAAACATAATAAATGGTGACATTTACTTCATTTATATCTTTTCATATAATTTGGATTTAAAAAAAGAAAATTAAGGTTAAAGAATCAATACTTAGTATAACCAAATTAATATAAACCAAATATAGAATTATATTACGTATTTTTTAGGAAGTCTTACAAGAAGTTTAAAAAAATTCTTTTTCAGAGAAATTTCTAAAAATTATAAACATGTATATTATTTCTCGCTTTAATTTCAAATTAGGCTAAATATTCGAAAATAAAGAATAAAAAATAGACGTCTTGAGAAGAAGTAAATTTAAAGTTTTAGCTTAAACACATCGTAAGGAATAAATATAAGTTTTTTTTTATGCGATTTGTTTTGTGCGATCTTTTTTTATGCAGTATATGAATTTCAACGGCTTTGGCGCCACAGAAATGTTTTCTATCAATGTACCAGTGGCGATGGAGAATGTTCGGACCTTCCTGTAAAGTCAGGTTTTACCTTTAATATTTTATAGTCGTTGAGGGAGGGGGGATGACCAGAGTGCCTAGCTCTTTCGAACTTTAACCTCTCATCATTAGGATTTTGAATGACTGTAATGTTATGACTCTTGCCCTTTGTTAATATTTTATAAATTAAGTAGATACGTACTTGGCGTTAGTTAGGCCTTGAGCCCCCTAGAGTCCTGAGTCCCACCCCTTGCGAGGGAGGTTGCGGGGATGCAAGTTACGCCACTGCATTGTACATGTATACACTTCAAGACGCTATGTTCATTTGTTATAAACAGTCACCCGACAATGCACGTTCAGTTGCTTTCTCTCAACGCGCCAATAGCCTGCGCTTGATTGAAGACGAAACTTTCAATGACAGTGACATTATCTATAATTTGATAGATTATAAAGTCGGACAAGAAGAACCGGATTCTTTTAGACTAGGGTAAAATATTTGCAGAGATACACCTTTCCAACAAATTAGAAAAGCATGTCCTTAAAATAGATACCCATTTCGAAAGGAGTATGAAATTGCAAAAAGAGCTTCAATCACACACATATCTAGTTATCGTGACATTTACAAGCAACTGGCCAACCGACCTTCGTCACAAAAACTTATCTCTTACTTTATGGTGCCAAAAAATAAATCAATTAAAATTGTATTTTCAAATGACGAAAGTGATTTTGAACTTATTCATCACAGGAAGATGAGCGCTTTGGATTACGATGAGTAGCAGTGAATTATGTGTGTGCATTTTGAAAGTTTCTCCATATATACAATGAGAAACTAAATGTTTTTAAAATGTTTCCATGTGTAATTTATTTATTTTGTTATTGAAATACTTTCTGATGAATTCCATAAATAATTGGCGTATTTTCTAAGTGCGACTTTTTTTTATGCAGGCCCTTTCCACCGCATAAAAAAATTTCTGCAATATTTAGACGAATTTGTTTATATGTAAGAATTTATGAAATTTTCGAATATTTTTTGTTCGGTTTTCTTATGCGGTCCCTAACTACCACACAAAAACAGGTTTAACTTTTTTTCCTTTACCACGATAAATATATTATAGAGATTCATTTAAGTAAAATGTAAAATAATAAGATCACTAATAAAACTTTTCTGTATTACGATGACGTTAAAAGGTAATACGATTTTTTTATAATCGTATATCTCTATATATACACGAGGGTCACTCTGAAATTTTTGAGATACTCCTAAGTTTTTAAAGTTATACTTACAAAATTTTAGGTGTGTTCAAAGTAGTCTCCTCCAGCATCAATGCTCTTTTGTAGACGAATTTTCCACTGATTAAATGCCTCAAACCATTTATTTCTTGGAATTGATGAAAAAAATGCCATTTATAGTCACATCAATCTCTTCGGAATAAAAACGACGTCCTCGTAAGTTTTTTTTATATTAAAAAATAACCAAATGTCACACATAGCTAGATCCTGAGAATAAGGTGGATGTTCTGTCACTTTAATTTGTTTTTGTTTAAGAAACTCAACTGTTAATCCGGCTGTATGGGAAGATGTATTGTCATGGTGAAGCATTAGCCCCTTCACATTAACTTCTTGGAGAATATCTGGAAGACATTTAGTGGTATACGAGTTTGCTGTTACTGTCTTCTGTTCTTCCAATTTGATGACTTGGACCAATCCCGTACTTCTGAAGAAAACGGAACACATTACTTTTTCATTGCTCGTTGTTTTTTCACCATTGTTGGCGTGGGATCATCTTCAAAGACCCATATTTTGCTTTGACATGTTGAAACGTCAAAAAACGGTATATACGCGCGCGCGTTTCATCACCCGTTACAATTTTAGAAATGATGCGGTGACCACCATCATTAGCATTTTAAGGATTTCTTTTCTGATTCTGACACGTTCCTCTTTAAGGTGCTCGGTTAGATTATGGGGAACCCAACGGCAAACTACTTTTTTCATATGTAATTTTTCATGAATAATTTTGTGTATGGCTGCGGATTCAATGTTAAGTTTCTTCTGTATCATTTGGTAGGTACAGAGTGATTACCATCAACATTTTTCGTATGGTAAACACATTATCCGGAATTTCTTCCGACCACGGCCTTCCTGTGAGTTCTTCCCCCTGAAGAGAATTGCGATCACTGCGAAATTGTTTAATTCATCTGAATACAGTAGCATGACAGAGATTCATCACCAAATGCTAATTGCAGCCGTTAAAAGCATTCCTGTTGATTTAATCCATCTTTAAAATCATAGAAAATCATATCACGATAATTATCTTGCATCAAATTCATTTTCTCTTCTGTCTAAAATTTATTCTACGCTAAAAAACTTGAAGTAAGTCAGTAAAAAAGTCGCCTGTTGGGTTAAAATACTTTGTATTTTCAAATTAAACAGTTAATTTTTTTTTTGTAACTTATCGTCTGCGTGCGTCTCAAAGATTTCAGAGTTACCTTCATATATACGTACGTGTATTAGTGTACTGTTGTTGTGTGTTTCATACTGGGATACATACGAAAGATAGATGGACAGAAACATGCAATGCATTTACAGAAGAACAGACTTTTATTACAAACGATGATCCCAGCATAGAACAGAAGGGGTGAGCTGCTTTCCATTCAAGACGAGAATTAATTTCAGGTGAAAGTCCGGTTTCTTTTCCCGAAGATACATCCATACCTTATTCAGGATTTGAACCCGAGCCCACCCGATAACTAGCCGAGTGTCATAAAATTCACATAATCAGAGGATAAAAAAGGAAAAACTCTCTGGTCAGCTTCATGACCACTTATATATATCTTATTTTTTTATAATAATTATTTTCCATATTATTTGTAACGGAAGGCTCTCATTTGTATTAAGATTTTTTTGTAACTACAACAATTTGAGATACCATTTGTGAAACATTATACTGTAATCAAAAATGTTGTAGAAAACAGCTTTAGTTTGATAAAAATTGTATAGTTTTACACACAAATCGAGATACCTCATCTTAAACTTTCTCACAATAAAAAGAAACTACTTAAATAAAAATATTTGTGAAGAGAAAAGTGTTCAAAACAGAGAATTCAAAAATTTAAGGAATGGTATAGATTAATTGATAAACATCTGAAATTATGCATTCTTTATTTAAATTATTTTCCAAAAATTAAACTATCTATGAGAATTACCTCTCTCAGTGGGGTTAATAGTTCATAGTAAAATGCCTCGAAATTCTGCTATATATTATGTGTAGTAATTAATAGTATACTATAATTTCATCGTTATATATTAATAGTATTGTGTTTTTATTTGTAATACTTAAATTTTTATTAATATTCCTTCCTTTTCCTATGGTTCAGAGTATAGGCAAATTACAGGTGAAGGTTGGCTAGCCGCAAAACTTTGTTTAAACCTGCAACCTTGGTTCCTAAGGCCAGGAGTTTACTATTGTATTACTGTGGCTAATATTTCTTACTATCTTGACTAGTTATACTTAGGTTTTATAACTATTTGTATATATTTATGGATTATATATATATATATATAACCTTCCATTAATAAAAAATTCATCAAAATTGTTAATAAGGAACTTGATTCTTTGTCATATATATATGGTCTATAAGCAGTGGATGTTTAAGCTCATTTCGGGCCCTGGGCACAGAAGATCTACGAGCCCCCTTGGCACTGGCGGATCGAAATTTATAACCAGAAAATCTGGTTAAATCCAGCTTTGTCCGGTCTCCCAGGCCACTGAGCGCCTACCCCAAGCGCCCAATGGATAAACTGGTACTATCTATTAGAATACTAATAATTTATTTTATAAATAGTTTGATAACTCCAGAAGATACATACAATCTAGTCTTTGACAGAATTAACATATATATTCCAATTAATTTTAAATGTACAGTGGCAAAACTAGCTTAAAAAAATATTCTAAAATTAATTAAATATTCACTGCTAACATATCAAACATTAAGAAAGATAAAACGTGCACTGCAAAAATAACAGTAATGATAATACCTTCACGAAAAAATTTTAATACCTATATTGTCTGAGAAATTCTTTCTAGTCTAACTTAATGCAACAATAATTTATATTTATTCCAATCCATAAAAATGCTATATTTAGAGGTATTTATATTGTCAAGATTATAATGCATTTTTATCTCGCCATTTTCAAATTTATTAGGAGCATTTTCAATAAAATATGCATAACGAACTATTATCCCTAAAAGCAATATTTTATTCAACATCATTTTTAAGAACTTTAAAGCCTTCACTTTGTATAGCATTTATGTGCCAATCAATCTTTAATCGCAAAAAAGCCCTGTATTACGAAATTTCTTTCAACTAAACATTAAATTTTTTTTATATAAACTGCGATTTTTTTATAAGCGCCTTTACTATATATATAAAACTCTTTAATTATCTCAGCATTAATGAAGACATTGTGATTTCCGAATACCCTACTGAGTATGACATAAATTGTTGTAAAAAAAAAATCTGTGAGTGATGAAGTTGATAAGGGAGAAGCTATTAAAAACCTTCACAGGAAGAAATACTGAGAATAATCGAAGTAATTAGACAAAGATTACAGTTTCAAAAAAAAATTGGTGTTGCAGATAAAGAGCTTTCAGTCTATCAAAAAAAACATGAAATGTTTTTATGTATTGTACTTTTTATAATAAATCGGAACCGAGCGAAATTGCGAAATTTTTTGCAATTTACAGTATGGATTAGAATAATAATAGCGTGAGATAAGCTTCGTCTTTGTATTATTCTTTTTTATTAATTTGTTTATTTAGATAAAACATACCACTATTAAATGTATAAAAAAAATTTAAATTCCCTAGTGTGAAAAGAATTTTCTTCTTTCCAAAAAGCGACAAAAACTTTCAGTTTAGTGAAGTTTTTTAACCACACAAAGTGTTATTCAGTTTGCCGAAAGGATTTTAGATCAGGGAATTTTTTATGTCAGTAGCAAATTTTAGTCAGTATTTTATGATGAAATATTTAAGTGGAAATCATTGCAAAATCTAAACATAACGATAGTTTTTAATAACTGGTATCGATTTTTGCTAAGTATTCTCTTTCGAGGTTAAATTGAGAGGGAATATAAAGTTATTTCAATTCTTATAGAACAATCATAAAGAAACATTAAAAGAATTCAAGTAATGATAAAAATAATCTTCATTCCTTTGTGTTCTGAATCTGTTATTTTTTTCATCACTTAACTTACAAATTTTATATGAATTATGTAATCTAAATTCTTTTAGAGTATTTTAAATTACATATCTCAAAATATCAAAATATTCTTTCTGATAAATAAGACTTTTACACAAATTAAATGAAAAACACTAACATCGAAAGTACGAAAATTCTTCACATCATCCTCCCTTCGAATTTCGCAACATAAATTTCATTCTCTATTACAAATGACTCTCGAAAGCATCTTAAGTAATTAATATTGCACAAAGTAAATATATTTTTAAAATTTAAGATTTATAATTACCAAGAATGAATTTTTTTCTTTCTGAAAAGAGTTCAATCAGTAAAGATTTCGTAAGTTTTACTAAAAGTCTACAAGTGTTGTTTACTTTTCTTTATGCTCATTGAAACATTTTCCCCACCCATAATTCTAAGAATACTCCTTTAATTATTTGGATAATTTTAAATATCTGACTTGTTGATAATTTTGAATGCAATGATTTTTGAATTTTTTTTTAATCATATGGCTTCAAAAGCATTATATCAACTCTGGTGTTATTGAAGTACATATTGTCTCAAATCTTCCTCGCCCAAAATGAATAATTTAAATCTCTTAGAAAATTTGCTCTTATTGAATTTGCAGATTCAAATTCAATATCTTATAAATTTTTCTCCGAATTGTAATACTTAAATATAAAGTAAATTTTCTGCAATAAAATTTCAACTACACGGTGACTTGTCCTATTAGCTTTTTAGGGAAAAAATTAAAATGTTTCCTAACTTATATAGCTTTTTTAAAATCAATTTTAATTATTAAAAACGTAAGTATTCAAATAATATATTCACCTGTTTCATTTTTTGTACAATACTTTCTAACTATCTCGAAAGAGTATTCTTTTAAATTACTCATAAAGAAGTTATGAATCTTTTAAGCAGTGCATGATGCCAAAATTGTTAAAGCATAATTCAATTGCTTAAGGTATCCAACTACCCTAAAATTGTGAATTTTGCCAAAAATTGACAATTTTTTTTTTATCATTTTCTTTTATAGACTATCTTATTAGCTTTATAAAAATATCACGTTTATCATTTTCCGTTCAATAGAACAAAAACTACAAGTGTTTTAGTAAAAGCAGATGTCATACTTTAAAACGCGTTTTACTGGAAATGTGATTATTTGAAAATATTTAACTGAAATTTTTTTAATAAGTTCTGTCTAATAGTAAAAATTTTTTAACCTTTAGATTTATCAAGAACTGTTTTATTACTAAATTTACAGTTCCTTATGTGAATATAATCGCTGAGTGTTTTTGTATGCAATTTCATATAATAATTGGGATAAAGAGCTCTAGTTTTTGTAAAATTTCAAATATCTCTTATCCTAAAAGTCATTTCGACAATGAATAACATAGCAGCACATCAGAATTAAAAAAATTTAAAGTTTGTACATAAACCTTTGGTACAGAATGGGCCGCGTTAATGTTATTTTTAGTAAATTTTTACCCATTTTAGTTATAATAATTTCTTTTTCTCTTCTTAATTTTAGCATATTTTTTTTAAATGTAATTTAAAAAATCGACATATCTCCATTTTTTTTTTTAAAAAAAATGTTGTCGCAACCAGTTGGATACCTTAAAATTCAATTATTTATTCAAAAATACATTAAATTTTTGTGTTGAAATTGTTTATAGAATTGAATTGAATTAACTAATTTTTAGGACGCTATAAATAATTGCTATTATTAGCTATTATTAGAGAACACAAAATATATTATATATATCTAAGCAGTTCCAATCCTATGTATGTGTCAAGTTTGTATGGAAGGAAAAGCGAATGATTAACTTAAATGTGTGTGAGCTTAATTAATTTTTTAAAAACGAATTTTATTTCCCCTCCATTAAAGTTTTTAAATAATGACTTCATTATCAGAAAAGGGTTGTGAAATTAAACCTTTGTTGTCTTTTTCTTCCTTCTGGCATAAAAATAGAAGCATGCGCATCAGATGAGGTGTTCCACATATTTTTGTAGTTTCATCATTATCTGCGCCGTTGTGAAATTAATTATTTTTTGATAATAATTGATATCTTTCATAATTCTTAATTTCGTTATTGTGAAATACGAAATATTTGCAGGTAATTTACAGAATTAAGATTTTCCTTATGTCAACATCTATTTCTAAAATAAACATTTTCTAAAATTGCTAAGATTAACAACTAAAAACTAAATTGTAATTTTCAGCTATAATTTTAATATAAAAATAAAAAACAGGCCATTTTGATTTATATGCTTCGATTAATATTGGCAAAAATTTAATAATTGTAAAAAAATATTTCAAAAGAAAAAAACTGCATATAAAATGTAATTACAGAGTTTCGTAGCAATTATTTATGTAATATAAGCAGAAATATATTTCACCTATATAAAATTTAATTGTGTCATATTTTTATATTTAGGTCATTCAATATTTTATGCCTCATTTTTCTTTACACAACATTTTCCTAAAAAGGAATCATATCTGAATATATTTTTAAGGATAAAAAAAAAACAATCGTTACTAAAACATGAGAAATATAAAAGTTATGAAAGATTTATGTAAATACATATAATTTGACTTACTTAAGTACATTTTAACTTGTTCTTTTTAGCATATTCTTATTAATGCGTATAAGTTTGATAGTTATCATATGCAGTTTTATTTATTAATATATGCATTATTATTAATATAAATATAGTTAAAACAATTTATAATATCAAGGTTACTATTAAGGGATTTCCTACGCAGCCATGTCCTCTTAATAGCTAATATTTTCTATTAAAGAAGAGAGAGAGATCTTTTAATATAATATTATACCAAAGTTTAAGTTATAAAAAATTATATCCAAATAATTCAAAACTTAGGAAGTTATAACATTAAAAACAGATTTATCCATACTTCTTAAAAGCAAAAATCGTGTTTTTGTAAGACTATAGGCATTACTTTACAAAACTAGTATATTATGTTATGTTATACTAGTACAGGGGTGGCCAACCCGTGGCACGAAGGAGTCATAAAAGTGGCACGTGAAGATTTATAAAAAAATTTGAAAAAATAATAATAAATTTTCACAATTTTATTCAAATCTGGTTATTTTAGACAAAAAAAACCTCGAAATTTGGGTTAACAAGTTTGCGAGGAAATATTTTCTATTAGGAACATAAAAACAAAATCTCTCAAAACTAGCTAATATGTACGAAAACAACTTAATTTTGTTGGCATCTTCAACAGCTAATCCTAATACACATGATTGCAGGGAACAAAATACAATTTCAAAAGCCACATTAAGTACTGACTGTTTAATAATTATTTAGAGAAATAAATGTTTTAATTTACTTATTAAATATATTTTATGCCTACCCTAACTGATTGAACCTGTAAAAAGATTTTTAACAACAGAACCTAAGTAGTATTTTAGTCTTTTTAATTATATTATTTTAAATTTCCACTACATAGACTTGCATTAAAAAATGTGCTATTTGCGTGAAAATCCCATTATAAGCTAATAAGTAACAATTTTTTCACCTTTTTTTTTAATATTTGGAAAAATTGGAAGTGACCCGCATAACTTTTTTTTATTAGATGGTGGCACTCTTCCCAAAAAGATTGGCCACCCCTGTACTCTAGTATAGTATAGTATATTACAATTATAGACTTATAATATGAATGGTTTGTGAGGTAAGAATTTACCATCCAATTCTTCAATGGTCTTGATATCGATAAAATGATCAAGAGGATTAGATCCTCCAGTTTCATTAACTAGCATGAGCAGCTCAATATTCCAAAGAAGCCCAATCAGTGCCTGAATCTAATTTAGCAAAAAAAAAGAAAGAAAAAAATAAATTCAGATTAAATTGCACTTTCAAATCAGAAGTGTTGTTCAATTAAATAGGTGTGGCTATAATTTATATAAACGTGCTTTTAAATTTAAATTCATAAGTCATTGTATTTTTACATAAAAAACACTTTGAAAAAACAAAAAATAGATCCATCAAGAAAGGATTTTCAAAATGAGCCAATCAGATACACATACAGATATATAAAGAAATGCTATTGCAGAAATGATAAATTGATGATGTAGTGTGTGATAAGTATCATAAAGATGGATGTGTATACAAACATATGTTGAAAAACTAAGCGATGTAAACGGTATTTTAGAACAAGTTTAACCCTTAAATGTATATTTATTGCCTATTGTCTACATTCTATATAATTCCACTTGATTTTATTCAAAAACTTGAGTGTGTGTATTTGCGAACGCATGTTGACAGTCATAAACAATAAATCATGTGAGAAAAAACTTAACTTTACTGTTGGCGGGTAAGTTTTTTTTTTTTTTTTTTTTTGACATTTGAATGAAGCGGGTGATAAAATTCAGTGTGTCACTTGGAGATATTTCCTACTTTCGAGTTTCCTATAAAGGAGTGATTTATCTAATTGAAAAAAAAATTAATATTCACATCTGTTCTCAGGTTAGATATCGATGTTTGATGTGTTGCATTTGAAAATTTTATTGGATTTATGCCAGATTTTTGAGAGATACTGTATGTTGCTATAAGTTTACATACAACTTTTTTCAAAATAAATACTCATTTTTTTTTTCTTTTTTGCGCAACCTATGACAACATTTCTATAAAAAAAATTATTTTTTTCTTACATTTCGTAACAAAAAATCATGCATTTAAAAGTTAAATGAGTAAAATCATTGAAGTATATGTTATTAATATATATCACCAGGTTTAACGACTTGCTTGATTTGATGATTTTTTTATTAAAAAGTTGCTCTATGAAGTTATACTAATTCTATTGGCGATGAGCTTCGTAATTCTGAACTTCCGTCAAGTGATGAAGATGACACCCGAGTTGTCATCTACACTCCAGACCTCCACACCCCATACCAACTAGACGAAAATACTTTGAGCCAGGACAAATTTAAGTACACCAACCCCTCTACACGGGTCTTCAGTAACATCAGAAATCGTACTCACGACTCGCCGGCTACGAGTTCATGACCATGAACCCCCCCCCCCCATGTTTCTGTTTGTGTGTTTGTATCATCACACACCATTTCTACGTGTCATTCCCTATTGATCAATGTTTAAGTCAATTTCTTTTTTGATAACGTCACAATTTCGCCATTGGAAGTCACTTTTAAGAGAAAATCACCTTTGAGTTGCTATTTCACTCTCTCTCCACCAAACTTCCATACATGCCAAGTCAGGACTTTAAAGTTCAGTACATTTCTCTGTAGTCTGTGGATTCGAGTCTCGATTCCATTTTTCTACAAACCATGAAGTACTGCTGTAGTCAATGTGGACGGTAAGTAGTTTCTACAGTAAGCTATGTATATTGTCACTGAAAGCGAGACTGGTCGATCTTGAGTTATGTTACACTCTGAAGCTACGAACCTCGCAATTTTGAACCATGCTCAAATGTCGAGGACGGCACCAGAGCTGACATCCCTCTCCTAACTTCCACACCAACGGGAAGATTTGGAGCCTCAACAGATTTATCGAGCATCAGCCCCTCTACAAAGTGGCACTAGGTTTTGTACCCGCAACTGGACAATGACCAGCCACTTCTCGATCGTGATCACATGGCTACCACGGTGACCACTGAATACGAGAACTTCGTTGTTTTGAGTGGCTCTCTAACTACGGATTCCTCAACTGCAATTTTTTATCAACTGTATAAATCAACTAAATTTTATTAAAACGAAATTGGACGAATTTTGCAATTAAGGGGATGGTGGATCTCCACAATGTCAAATTTTGGTCAAAATATTGCAAACTTTATTTTTTATACTAATAATATTCCTTATATTTCATAGAACAGTTCTGTCAAAGAATTTTCTCATTCTGATTAATAATTACAAAATTATTTTTTTAATTTACTCAAATAAAAGTTTAAAATGCTCTTTTCTTAGTTCGTAAATTTTCAGTTTTGATTGTTACGTAAAATGCTCCTTGCGTTTCATACACATATATATATATTACGTCATATCTCTGAAATTTTTGCAACTTATGAAAGATATAATTCACAAATTAGTGCTTCAGTTTTCTATAATATTTAATGGATCATTTTTTGTGTTGCTTTAAACACTTTGAATGTGTGATAATTGGAGAAATATTTCATATAGTATAGAAAATTTCTTTTTTTCATCTAATGTTATTCTGAACTTTAAAAAAAAAAACATGCATAGATATATTTTGCTGTAGTTCATCTATATATAAAACAAAAATTATGTACATATCTTTAAAAATAATGCACAATAAGCATTTTTAAAAAGTTTTAATAATTTAATTTTTTTTTTTAGAAAATCAGTTAATATTTTTTTTAAAAATTATATTTAAATTGTGAAATATTATAATCATTTACTATAAAGAATCAAATTTTCAGCTAATTAAGTTAACAATTTAAGAAATTAGTTTTAATGGTCCTCTATTCCTTAAATAGAATTTGCATAGTACATAGAATTTGTGTATAGTTAAAGTTTAACCAGAAATTGGAATTAAATATGCAACATTTCAGATACAGATAAGGGGATTTGACTTAATACCATTGTGTATTAAAATATCTAGACATTAAACCAAGCATTCATAATAAGTTATTATTTGATATCTACACAAAATGTAAAATTTCCAAGACTCAGAAATAAACATGAAACTATGAAAAACTTTGAAATTATCAATTTAATATCAGTTTGAATTCTCTATCATTTTCTAATTTCTTTGAAAAGTGGGGTTATTTTTTTTTTCTTCATCATTTGCGCACGGTCCAAAATTAAAAAATACGTTGTGTGCCAATATCCCTCAAGTTACTTCGAAGTATGAGGTTAAAAACAATCAATTGAAAAATTTTTCCTTTAATTTTAGAATTGACATTCATATATATTCAAGAATAATGAACGCTTGATTTCAAGTTACTTAGTATTCTTAAATATTTGTTTATTTTCCATTTTTTTTCTTTTGAAAAAAACATTTCTTTAAATTTAAATTTTTACACAGAATAATTATTTATTAGTGCTGCTATTTTTTAAAAAATCCGCAGTTAATTCTCAAATATTAAATGAAAAAATTAATATTGAAATTCCAATCAGTTTATTAGGTTAGACTACGTAAAGAAAAACCTTGTAAAAGTATACGTTTCAATCGGATTGATTATACTCTATTAGCCTCACAATGAAACAGGAATTCTTGATTTTATTGTAAAAAAGTAGAACCATAGATGAAAAACGCTAATAAAGCCAGTTGTTTTAATAAATTTTATAACTGCTTTTTATTTCATAAATTCCTAAAAAAGTAAACGGTAATACATGTCAGCAAAAACAGTTTCTCAAAAAAAAAATTGTATACACAGATGGAACTAGTGATTCAGGAATTTGATTAAAATTTTTAGAACAAAAGCATCAAATTAGTTTTTAATTCAAGGATCTATAAGACAAAAAGTAACCAAAGATAATAAAAACGTACTGTAAGACAAATTATTGCTGAATAATAAATAAATTTAATGCTCGAAGACACATACGGCTCATTAAATTAATTTTACAATCTAAATCAGTGATTCACAAACTTCTTTTTGATACTATACATTTTTAACAATTTCAAAATTTGATGCAAACTGACAATGAAAAAATTTTTAAGAATTTTACTTATCCGTAATACATTCCATCTATCTACACGAAAGAATAAGTTAAATGTATCATGAATACCCTTAGTTTATTTCTATAAAATGGCTGAATGATTCGGTTCCGAATTTTATTTTTTTCTAAGAGTATAGTTAATAATTTTAAAAGAATATCGTGGCACACACTTCAAGAATTTTGTGGCACACAAAAGTGCGGTACAGTGGTTGAAAATCACTGATCTAAATGCAAATTGAATAAAAAGTTACCGTTAATAATACACAGATGAGTAACAATTGAAATAAAAAAATTCTTATTCAGAAAATATTTGACGTTCCTGAACTCACTCTTTAAGCAATTATTCAAAAAAATACCCCTTTAGTTTAAACTAATTTTATACTTGCATGTTGCTTAGTTAATTATTTAACCTCCGGGGGAAAAATTAAAATATCCATAACATAGCATAGCATTTCTTTTCAGATAGTCAAAACAATATTTTTTTACTTAGTCTCAACTATTTAATTAAATACCTTTTCCAATGAGTTTAAATTCATAATCAGTTAATTTTTGTTTACACGATAATTCATGCATAAACTAATTGATAAGCCAAACTATTTTCATAAAACTTATGAAGCAGAAAATATTAAAATAAGATAAATTCATTGTAGTTTTTATAGAAGAAAATATTTAAATCACTTACCGCACTAACACTTAATGCGATTGCAGTTCCTGTACTCAGAAAAAAACAACCGCAACAGCATTTGTCTTGCATTCTTTGCTCAACTAAGGCTTTTTGTCGTTATTTGTCACTTACTGCTCTAAAACGTAACTATTCTTTACGCAAAGGAAAAAAACGTGATCTATTGTTTAACTTTTTATCGATGATTAAAACTTGTTTTAGCAATCTGCAGTTGATTAGATTTATAAGGAATTATTCGATAAACGCAAAAATCGTCTCACAGATAGGTCACGATGCGTTGATATACAGACTGCGTATGAATCTTCTGCTCTCGCTTCGATCTTTTAAAACTCTGAATATACGTGATGCAATGAATAAAATTTTAATTGATTTCTACAGGAGATTTTGAAATCCTTTTAGCTTCGCGCTTCCCATTGTGAAACCAAATTTTTTTTAAATTTGCTTAATTGTCTGTACATTGTGTAATTTAAGCTTGATGTAATTTCCTCAAAGGATAATTTTACTATATATGCGTTAATTTGTTTTTGATAATTAAATATTTAGATATCTTGACAATTTTTTGAGTGTTCATTAATTTAATAAAATTATTTTGGTAGTTTAGGGAAATCAGCAATCGTAATTGGATTTTTAAAACGTAATTTCAAAACACGAAAACTCCAAGAAATAAATGTTTTGTTTTGGTAAGTTTACCACACCGACGGTCCACAATGAAGACAAATACTTTATAAAAAAAACTAACGAAACAATCCACGACATGAGAATGATAAAGAGGTTTGTGAGTTAAATATATATTATTAAAAATTATACTTGTGTGTATAAAATAATGAATGTTGAAAATAAAAATTAACTTTTTAAAAACTAAAATGATTACTCATTTTTCCAACAAAAAAAATTTTTTTGAAACACCAATTTATTATGTTTTTAAATATTAGTCACCTGGTTATAAATCTCCGTTGAAAAGATCGCTACACTGCGGGTTCGAAACTCACTCTTAACCAATAATCAGACTCCATCAAATACGGGTCACATAGATAGCCTTCATGCAGCTTCGAAATGCAACGTTAATAAATAATCAATGAATCCAAGTCACACAGAATGGTGGCTGCGGTAGTCAAGTGGTCAAGGTATCGGATCATGGCTAGCGTGCCATGAGTTCGAGCCCAGTACCACTGAAGACCCACCGTGTGGGGAAGCGATGCACGTTAAATCTGTCGAGAGCTCAAACGTCCTCCCGTTGGTGTGGTGTGGTAGTTAGGAGAGGGGATGCCAGCTGAGGTGTCATCCTCGTCTCTTGACCATGGTTTAAAATTACGAGGTCCGTCGCCAAAAAGCCCTCGTGTACCTAAAAGAGTGCGACGTTAATATTCACTCACTCAGTCATACAGAAGGATTAATTATTGTCTCTCTTAGAAGATACACGAGCCATAGTGGTCATGGTCACGAACGCGTGGCCACCGTTATCAAGTCGCATGAGTGATTAAGTGAATATTAACGTCACTCTGTTTAGCTAATCAAGGGCTTTTGGCGACGGACCTTATAATTTTGAACAATGGTCAAGTGACGAGGATGACACCTGAGCTAGCACCTCTCTCCTAACTACCACACCAACGGGAGAACGTTTGAGCTCTCGACAGATTTAACATGCATCGCTCCCTTACAAGAAGGGTCTTCAGTGGTACTGGGTTCGAACTTGTGACATACCATCCGATACCTCGACCACTGAACTACCGCGGCCCCCGTTGTCAAGTCACAGCTAGAGCCCTGGTGCCACTGAAGACACTTGACCCCAGTAGCCTAGTGGTCAAGGTAACAGACTTGTGGCCGGTATGTCATGAGTTCGAGCCTAGTGTCGCTGAAGACCCGCCGTGTAAAAGAGCGATGCACGTTTGATCTGTCGAGAGCTCAAACATCCTCCCGTTGGTGTGGTGTAGTAATCAGGAGAGAGGTGCCAGCTTAGGTGTCGTCCTCGTCACTTGACCATGGTTGAAAATCACGAGATCCGTCGCCAAAAACCCTAGTGTAGCTGAAACAGTGCGACGTCAATATTTGCTCACTCACTCACTCCACTGAAAACCCTCCATGCAGAGGGGCTGATGCTCGTTAAGTCTGTCGAGGCTCAAAGTCCTCCCGCTGGCGAGTATGAAAGTTCAGAGAAGTGGTGCCAGCTCAGATGTCGTCCTCGTCACTTGACCTTGGCTCAAAATTGGCAAGTAGCCTTCGTGTTGCTTTGTGGCCGCGGTTAGCCAAATGGTCAAGGTATCAGATCGTGGCTGGCGTGTCATGAGTTCGAGCCCAGTACCACTAAAGACCCACCGATGCACGTTAAATCTGTCGAGAGCTCAAACGTCTTCCCGTTGGTGTGGTAATTAGGAGATGGGGTGCCAGCTAAGGTGTCGTCCTCGTCACATGACCATGGTTCAAAACTACGAGGTCCGTTGCCAAAAACCCTTGTGTAGCTGAAAATGGGACATTAATATTTACTCCCTCACTCATTCGTGTTGTTTTAGAGTGTGACGTGAAAAAGCACCTATTCTCTCTCAAGAAACAACACGAAGGCTGTTAGCGATGAGCCTCAGTGTTAATTAACGTAGTACTCGAAAACAACACAAGGGTGATTGGCGATGGATCTCGTAATTTTGAACTGCGATCAAGAGAAAGAGATGACAACTGAGCTGGAACCCTAATCTCCAAACTTCCACACTACATCAAAGGGAAGTTTTTGAGAAAAGACAGATTAAAATGCACCAGCCCCTTTTCAACACGGTTCTTCAGAGGCATCATGACTCGACAATACCGGTCACGAGTTCGTGACCATGACCACGAGGCTACCGTGGCCACCTCATAGCTTTGAATCATAGTCTAGTGAATCAATCACATTTGAATTTGTGTGTACCACTTCTCTAAATTTTCACACCACGCCAACGTAAGTATCTTGTGGTCACTACATCAACCCTGGAGATCTTTAGGGATGAGAGGACATGAAATCATGATTTGACTGAAAGAACGCCGGCCACGAATTCGAAATTATGACCACTCAACTACCGTGGCCTTCAAATTGCTTGGATTATTAGGAGCGAAAGATCTTTGGTAAATTGATCATTGCATGATTTTAATCTGACTAAATAATTTTAATTTGCTTTACTCTAGAGCAGTGGTCTTGAAATTTTTCAACTCACGGAACCCCTAGAACTTGAAGAAATTTTCGTGGAACCCTCCAGAGGCGGATTAAGCGACTGGCGGCCGCCAGAGGCCCCAAGCTCCAACAGGGGCCCCGAGCTTACTGGACTCCGGCTATAATTTCAACATGCAAAAAAAAAAAATCTTTTTCGATATTTTTTTATTATTTTAATGGGGCTGCGCACTGATATTTTAAACTTTTGCAGACCTAGTACATTTCCCAGGAGCTGGTATCACTTTTTAGGGCCGCACCATATAGGCAATACCAATTACAGCAAGCAATTTTGACACCCAGTTTTCTCCACAGAAGGAGGCACCTGAGCTCTTGGCGATGCGAACTAGTACTAGGCTTTAATTTTGCCAAGAGCATCCAAGCCAAACAGACACTCTAGGGATCTTTTACATGCCGCATAATCATACGACATGGCCGCTGTCTATTTTCTGCATCATGAAAATCCACCGACTTGGGCCGGGGTTGAACCCGCAACCTTGGATTCAGAAGGCCAGCAACAAACCAACCACGCCGCAATTCCGATGATTACCACGGATTTGAGTCGTGGAACAGCGCTATAGACATCTTACTTCCATATATCTGTATTGCTGCTGAAATTTGTGCCAAATTTTTTGCACAAATTTTGTGTTGAACGGAAGAAAATTATTCAAGTCAAACCAGTTAGTTTTCAGTTCACAGTTCAACTTAGTTATTCTCGGATACATATTATTTTACTAATGAAATCATGTGATAAAAAGATGTGCCGAATTGAAAGCAAACTATTTCGAGCTGGTTGAATTCAGGCCTTAATAGCAAGTCTGAATTTTTCTGGCAATTTTTGCATTTTCATTTTCATTTTATAAAGAGTTTGCGTCCCTTCTTCCCTGTGACCCGGCTAGAGGTGTGGGAGGAACTAAATGATCAGACGACATGATGAACTTCAATTATTTTATATTTATCACTATATTCAACTCAGACACAAACAACACTTAAACAAGGTAACTTTAATCAGTAATAGAACGGGAGTGAGACGAGATTGCGTTGAGAAGAATATATTCAATCATGCAGCTCTTTTTTTAATATAATTTTATACAGAGCTTACGTATTTAATGACCGCACTATTAGTTTAACTTATTAAACATCGACTTGATTTAAGATCACAGTACTTGAACTATTGCAGTCTTCTATTCCTTTTGCGTTGACTTTAACACGTCCCCAAAAGTTAATCTAATCACCTTCTTAATATTCCAACTTCTGGCTTCTTACACTGCTTACGTATACGTTTCACTGCCTATTTACTTCACTTCTAATCTATTCACAATTCACTAACTCCCAAACTCGCGAATAAAGACTATATATATTAAACTAAATTTGCATATCATGCTTTCTGCCCTTCGGAGAAGGTTGGTTAAAAATGCTGGCCCAAAAGAATTCCCCCAGAGGTAAATGGAAGGACGCGTATAGATCCACCTCAATTTTGATTGTTTTGCATAATGTGTCAGTTCATCTGTTAAGTTAACTTTTGAGGTAATATGCTTTTTTGTATAATTTTTTGATTGTTTTGTTTTTCATATGATGTTTTTCCACTATTTGCTTTTATGTGTTTGATTTTTAAGAAAAACTAAACACTGTGTTTCCCGTTTGATAATGATTTCCTTTTAGTTTAGCAAAACTTAAAATGTAGACAATTTAGAAAAATGGAACTATGAATGTAATTAAGATCTAAATTTAGTTGAAAAACTTTTAGATTTCTTTTTTGTTGTTGCACTGTCGTTCTTTTTTAATGTTGTGGAGTTTGTGTCATATTATTTTGAAAATGTTTTATTGTTCTGTTCAGTTTCAAAGTAGTGAGATTTTTTTTAAAAAATATATATATTTGGTATGTTTCTCTGAAAAAAATATTTAGCCTTAATAATAAACGAGAGTGTTAAAAAAAAACATTTGCATTCAATTCATGTATTATTAACTTATATTAAAAAGAATTAAAAGGAAACTGTATCAATTAAGTGTGTGTGTGTGTGTGTGTGTGTGTGTGTGGTGTGTGTGTGTGTGTGTGTGTGTGTGTGGTGTGTGTGTGTGTGTGTGTGTGTGTGTGTGGTGTGTGTGTGTGTGTGTGTGTGTGTGTGTGTGTGTGTGTGTGTGTGTGTGTGTGTGTGTGTGTGTGTGTGTGTGTGTGTGTGTGTGATAGTTTCTAGTTTTTAAAAGAACTCTTAAACCTTACAATTTCAAAAGCTTACTTGGTTGAAATATTTTAAGGATTTTGGTTAGAAATAATCTGGGAGGGGTAAACCACATTTAACATTAGAAATGAAATCATGACTCCTTAAAAATTACGAGATTTAAACAAAATATTTTTTTATTAAATCAAAAATTTCAAAATTCAGTCAGAAAATTTGGAAAAGGATGAAATGTAATTTCATGTAAGGGATTGGAAAATAAATAAACACCTGATGATGATTATTTTAGCAAATAGTTGCAATGAGTTAGATGTGAATTATTAAAAGGGTATATTCAACTAAATCTCTTGAAAATTATATCCAAAATTTCAAAATGAATTTGGAAAAGTGGAACAAGAAGCAATTGATTTATCAGGACTCTGTTTTGAAGAGGAAGCTGAACAAGCTCGAAGGCAGCAAAAGAGAAAAATTACTTTCAGTGAAAGTAAAGAAGTTGGTTATGAATTTGTTAGATGGGAAAATTTCATAGTCAATTTAATTTATATCGTACGTATAGGTCAAGAGCAGAACAATCCCGAAAAACTGAGATTCATGAAATTGTTAAAGAACGCTTTTCTGTAGTTTTTGACGAGATATTATCTGAAATTTTAAAGAAAGCCTTACAGAGAAATTAAAGGATATTCCCATTTGAATCTTTAAGTTTCGACAACTTTTATTATTTTTAAAGGAAAACAAAAATATACATGAAAAGTCCTACTAGAAAATTATCGAGTTTGTTGTTGTTGCTGTTAATGACACCTGTCTGGCGTAGTCAGATCGAGGCCCATGAAATTCATCAGGGCATCGGGCTATATTGTACGACTGTCGTTAGCCGTAGCTTTGAGCACCATGCAGGTGACTGTACTATTTGGCTCGGTTGGATCCCAATTTTGAGGGAGAACACCCTGGGAGTGGTCAGGGGCCTCCTACATCTCTTCCCCTTCCACCAACCTCACAAAAGGACTTGAGGCTCGAGAGTACCCCCCTGCCGCGAAGGCATTATACATTTACAAACATCCATGCCTTCTCCAGGATTCGAACCCAGGCTCTACATAGCAGTCAGCGTCGCTAACCACTATACCGGATGGGCGATAGAAATTTATCGAGTTCTAAAGTGAGTGAGTGAATATTGACGGCGCACTATTTTGCTACTGGCGGGCTTTTCGCAACGGACCTCAAAATTTTGAACCATGTTCAAGTGACGATGATGACACCTGAGCTGGCACCCCCCCCTCCCCTAATTTCCACACCAACGGGGGGACGTTAGAGCTCCGACAGATTTGCATCGCCCCCTACACGGCGAGTCTTCAGGGGCACTAGAGTTGAACTCATGATACGCCGTTAACTTGACCACTAGGTTACCGCGGCCACTATCGAGTTCCAAGAGAAAAAAAACCTCAATTTTCCCTAATGCAGAGATACTTTTGTAAATATTTTTAACAATATAAATAATGAATGCATCAAGTGGGAGACCTATTTTAGTTTTAAAGCGCATCAAAAATTATTTAAGAAGTACAATGGGAGAGAAGACAAATTGAACAACATGGCCATATTATAAAGATAACAAGATTCTTTGGACAAAATAAACTGCGTGTCATTAAAATTACAGCACCTTGAAGGAAAGTAAATACACAAAAGATACTTATTGTACGTAAGCAGTATGGTATAATGATGAAATGATTAAATATGCTGGCAGTTTAGGGGTTTACCGGGGTGCGAAATTAATAAACACAGTTTTCTTACCTGATAAGCTAAGGAGACGAACTCGGCTTGGTTGACAGAAGCAGGCAACTCATTCCATGCTGCTTTAAGTCTGTGCCACATATCATCAACCATATTAGCTGGAGAGGAGTGGCGAGCCAAGAGTCTCGCAGCGACGCATAATTTCAGATATTCAGATCTGGAAACCATGCAGTGAGTGAGAGAGTGAATATTAACCGTTTGCCTGATTATCCCGAGTTATCTCGGGTTCACATATATTGCAGTTAATTATCATCCCGAGAAAACTCGGGTGAAGCAGAATTTGTTTTGTCACGGTTTTATTCGGCGTGGAGGAAATTAAAGGAAATATTCAGCCTTGATTAGCAGTTTGTCAAGTTTTGTTCGTTTTGCGGTTCTTTTGGTCAGATTAGTCACGTGTTTTCTCTATTGTATAATATAAGTTGGCTTGTGGATTATTAATGTATAAAGGACAGTTGCGTTGAAAAAACGTAAGATAATGGTGATGATGAAAGATAGCGAAAGCGATGATTTTTCAGATAGTGATTATGACTCGTCTAAAAAGGCAACGTTGTGCCACTCCCGTATCCAATTTTATCGCACTGAGCGCCAGAGTCGCTATCTGTTGCTATGCGACATTGTCAAGGGAAGCCGAGTAATGGTAGCCGTGCGGACAGTTTACGCTGCTGCAAAAGTCGTCGCACCATACGAGCGAATACTGGGCGTTCTACAAACATGCCCATTTCCAAACTAAAGGTTGGTAAAGTGGCTCTACGGTTTTGCAGGACCAACCTCATAATGTATTTATCCTCTCGGACGTTTAGTCATGGGAGGATGCGTGGAGATCCAACGTGCTGTTCATTATGACCCTAAGCAACCCATTGATTCCACATTCGAATGAAAGTGGTTGGATTTCGACCAGTGCGAAGGGCGATTTCACGGAATGATAACTTACACTCTCGATAGGCATTAATCCCGCCTCTATCCAAATTCTGACAAGTGAGGAGGTATTTCTTCTTAATATTATTCAAGGCAAACACGACATTCCGAGCAAACTCCGACCTTACAAAACGCTTTCCCAAAGAGAAAACCACTACACCGTCCATTTTAACACGCTTTTATAAGTTTCACTTGAATGTAACGGAATCTTGGAACTCGATTTTCACCCACTTAAAAAGGTCAGATTAACTTGAAATTTTGCACACTTGTCAAGGACCGATGACAATACAATAATTTTATAATTTTGTTCCATTGTCCATCCATCAGGATGTTCCATTCCATCAGGATCGTCAGGAATCACGATAATCAGATTTGGCGACAACTCCAAATACCACTTCCAGATTTGGCAACTTATTGCACATACAATTTTCAGATTTGGCGACTAATTCGATATTCCATTTTTAGATTTGGCGACTGATTCCATATACCATTTCCAGATTTTGCGACTAATTCCAGATTTAGCGACTAAAAGAAAAAGGTGTAACCCTACAGCGAGTGTTTTTAATTAATACACTTGTGATTTATAAAAATAAAACAGACAAAAAAAGTGTTCTGTATGTGAGAAAGTGGAGGGTGGGTGGGTGTTTTCAATTTCTTACTATAATATAAACATTTTTCTGAAAATGAAAATAAAAAAAAGGCTCGTGATATAAAAAAAATAACTTATGTTCTAACTGCTAAATATTTTTTATTTTTATAGAGCAATACGTTTAGAAGGGATGATACGAATTAACATTATAGCAATACGTTTAAAGGGTGAGAAGACGATTGACACTTAATAATACCATGTAATTATTAACTCGCTTTCTTTAATGTCTGTCCGGGTGGAATTTTGTAATTGATTTTAAATTGTGTGACTTTCCGATGAGCTAGAGACTTGAAATTTGGACCATATCTCAGAAGCGGATGACAATGCATGAAAATGTGAAAAAAGAAGAAAAAAATGAAAAGGATTAATTTTTTTTACTTTTTAGTCCGTTATAAAAACATGGTACATTAAATTTTTTTTAATTAGAACTTTTTTTCTTCTTACCACATATTTTATTTGTTTGACCTGTTCTTTTGAGACGGAATCTAATATAACGATACGGGACTCATCCGAGGTCCTGTAAACAGAGAAAATAAATACACTTCAGACCCTTTAATTAAAATCCATTGAAGAGCAAGACTTATTCCAGCAGCCACGTAATTCTTGCTCTAAATATCAAACTCAAGGATAAATTCAACAATGAATAAATGACAGTTTAAAAAACTAAAAAACACGCTTTTATTGTAGATCGAACTAAAAAATGGAAAATAAATTATAATTTTTAAAAAAAACTAAAGAACACGCTTTTATACTGAATCGAACTAAAAAGTAAAAAAATAATTCTTAATATAAGAATAAAATGATGAACGAGAAAATTAATGTCATTGGGGTAAAAGCGTGGGGTGCAATTTTGGAATTGAAAAAAGTTAGAAACTATAACAATTGATATATTTACAGAACACCCCACGCTTTTACCCCAATGACATTAATTTTCCCGTTCATCATTTTATTCTTATATTAAGAATTATTTTTTTACTTTTTAGTTCGATTCAGTATAAAAGCGTGTTCTTTAGTTTTTTTAAATTATAATTTATTATACAGCTCTTCAGATGCCGTTTCTCTCTCCTGCGTCGTCTAAATCCGCTGAAAAACTAATTATTCGCATATCCCAACTTCTTTTTATGAGATTTCAACGTCCGTCAGATCCTTTCTTCTTGATGTTGCATTTTCAATGACCCTCCCCAGCAGTGTTGGCACTGCAAAAGTAATTGATAAATTTGCCAAAGAGAAATCAAGACTTTAAGTTATATAATAAAATTGTAAGCTCTTTAGTAAGCTTTTTAAAGTACAGTTAAGATTTTTCTTGAGCCATTGAGACTTATTTTAGCTATACATTTTTGATTTTGAGAATTTAAGTTCAGCGAATCTTTTCACTATTTTAGTTTCTCGACTTTTGAATCCATGAGCCTCAATTCTTTCCCCGCCAGAAGCCTCCAACAGGCTTAATACGCCTCTGGGAACCCCTAAAACTAGAAAGTGCTTTCGTAGAACCCCATTCCACACACACACTTAGAAGAATATATCTCAAAATAATATTTAAAATAGATCAACATGTTATAGGTACTTTATGCAAAGGAAGTTATAAAAGAAGTATTGCATTTATTATTTAAAAAATCTTAATCTAATTATTTAATATAATTTACTCATTAATATTAATTTGGGATCCAAGTGTCACCTACCCGTGCATTATATTTAGTAAGTGGGATATGTGCTTGCTTTTTTTCACACAAATTGTCAAAATATGTGTCGATTGAAATTATCTCCAGTCGCATTTCGTATTCTGCGTTTGATTTGTTTTTATATTTTGTTTTTGTAGCCCCTCACACGCGTTAAAAAATTTGGTTTCGGTGTGGTTGTTAGTAGAGGGGGATGTCAGCTCAGGTGTCGTCCTTGTCACTTGACCATGTATCAAAATTTCGAGGTCCGTCGCCAAAAACCCTCGAGTTTAAGGGTGACTTTAATAATTCTCACTCGTGTTGAGAAATATATTTCACTTAAACACAATGTTCTGAAAGGCATTAAAATGTTTATAGCTGTGTGAGAAATACTTTGCATTTTTCATAAATTGTAACATAAAATTTAGGAGCTGTTCTTACTTATAATTAGATTTTAACATCGAATTTGTTGATAAGTAATTTCCTCTCCTTCATTATAGTTGTTTTTTCCACAATTGCAAAATGGTGCCATTTTTCATGAAAATTTTTTTTAGTTTTGCAAGACACTGTGTTAATTAACGAGTATAAAATTATCTCGTGGAACCCAAGATAGTAAACAACAGATATTCACAATCTAGTAGGAAGCGTATGGAATAAAGATAAAACATTTTAATATTATTTTATTATATTATAACAAAAGTTTAAAAAGAGTGTTGAAAAATAAAGCTTATAATATATAAATAAAATTTTCAATTTTAATGACTAGGATGAGTTTTATAGATTCTTGTAATTATACAAACTTCACAGAAATAATAGTGACCGCGGTAGCCGAGTGGTCTAGGCATCGGATCGTAGCTAGCATGTCATGAGTTCGATCCCAGTACCACTGAAGAACCGCCGTATAGGGGTGCGATGCACATAAAATCTGTCGAGAGCTCAAACGTCCTCCCGTTGGTGTGGTAGTTAGGAGAGGGGGTGCCAGCTCAGGTGTCATCCGCGTCACTTGACCATGGTTCAAAATTACGCGGACCGTCCCCAAAAGCCCTCGTGTAGCTGAACAGTGGGACGTTAATATTCACTCACTCACAGAAATAATAATTTTTTGTACACATATTTATAAGTTTCTTTTCAATTTTTTACTGTGACTCTTAGAACCCCTGGGTATGCCTTGTGGAACCCCAGGGTTCCGCAGAACACAGTTTGAATACCCCACTGCTCTATTGCAAAATAGGGATTATAATCCTGGTAATTATGAAACACGTTTGAGTGACGAGGGCGACACATGAATTAATTTCTCCCTTTCCTAACTTCCACAACACACCACATTAGGACTTTGAAACTCAGTTCCGTTTAACGAATAACAACCTCCCTTCTTCTACCAGATGGATCTTAAAAGGAATCGAGACTTACAAAACATGACTCGATGACTCTAACTCAGCGATACTCAACCTGAGGCTCGCGGGCCACATGTGGCCCACCGGGCTTTTCTGAGTGGCTCACTCATGACCCATTGCCCTAAAATATCAATTATTTAAGAACAATGTATTAAAAATTTAGCAGAAAATTCTCACAATCAAGCCGGCCAATTTTGCTGTCGATGTCGTAGGGGAGCGAATTGCAAGATTTTTTTCAATTTGAAACTGTAACGGTTAGTAATAAGAAATTACAGTGAAATAGGGGGGGGGGGAAATACCAGTGGAATAGCGAAGATTTGATCGTGTTGGAAGGATGTGCTTTAACTTCTGAATCCGAGGTGGTGAGATTGCTTTGATTTAAGGTTTTGTTTGAACTTTATTTTGTATAGCTTATTCTTCTGTTTCTGGATTAGATATTTCAATTCACAAGTTTGTGTATTTATAAAAAATGGAGTGGAAAGGAAAAAATGGGTGTTTTCCCTCATCCAGAAAATAAAATGGAAGTAGAAAATGACAGTATTTGTTAAACCAGCAAATAAATTTAGAAGCAAGCTTACAGACAGCAAGATTTCAAGAAAGTCTGAATTTAACTACGAGTCCTAATATTACGATTTTTTTTTTAATCAGATAACTTTCAGAGTGGTAATCCACTTAAATTAAAAGAAGCAATAATGAATACATTCTATGAAAAAAGTATCCTGTATTTAAGCAAAACCAGAAATAATGAGATTATAATTAAAACAAGTTGTTGCGAGACCGCCAAGGAGGCAATAAATATTGTGAAGAAAAAAACGGCTTTAAAATACGCGCAAGATTATCTCTTATTGGCCTAACTAGTTATGCATTACACTGAATATATACTATTGACGACATAAAATTAGAATTAGAAAGTAACAAATATTCAATTCTGGAAATACAATGATTTACAAAAAATAAACAATGTGGATTCATACCGATTAGAACGATCAAAATCACTCAAATTAGATGCATCATACCTGAAAGGGTCCCATTTGGAGTAGAAATGGTTAAAGCTCATCTGTACCTTAAAAAACCAAAGCAATGCATAAAATTTTGGAAATTCGGACACATTCAGAAATTTTGTCGAAACTCAATAAAATGCCGCATATACTCTTAAAATCACCCTGAAATAGAGTGTAAAAATACTGATATAAAAAAAATGTAGTTCTCGTGGAGAAGTACATGACTCCAACTCTAAGGTATGTAAAAAATACCAAGAAATTGAAATCTTAAAAACTAAAGCAGAACAACAAGTCTCGAGAAATGAAGCAATAGAAAAGTTTCAAATGTCCACCAAAACTTTTAATAATCAAACAGAGAAAATAGAAATACTCGAAAAACAGCTCAAGATTTTGGAGCAGAAATTTGAAGAAAATATCTTTGAAAAGAAATTAAATCAAATCGTTCACAGCGATTCACATCAGAATTTAATACGGTGATAAAACAAATAAATTCAAGTTTCACTTCCTTGATGAATACAATGGAATCCACTTTTAAAAAAGCTGCATCCAATTTAACAATACCAAAATATGACATCAAACCAATAAATAGGAAACTGAATGAAAAGGCGAAAAGACTTTAAAAAAACTATCAGAACATAGAGGAAATATATTGCAAAGTTCAGTGGAACAAAATTAAAAAATATATCACACAAATCTGCTTTATTTTTTTTTCCTGGACATCTAACCCGATACTCTGCCTAACATCTTTATTATCCCTTCAGATTACGAATCTTATCCAATGGAATGCACGCGGAGTTAAAAACAAGAGATCAGATTTTATTTATGAGCCAATTTTTCAACAAACAAGCATCTTAATAATTCAGAAAACATGGTTGTATCCAAATGATATGTTCACAGTTCCTAATAAGAACATTTTCCTAATTGATAGAAAAAATAGAAGAGGAGGAGGGAGGAGGATTGTTGATAGCCTTAAAGAAAAGATATTAGTACCACAAAAAATTTTCCGAAATTAGTGAAGACCTAGAAATTTTAATAGTCAGAGCTTAGATAAATACAACTCTTGCAATTTTTAACATTTACATTCTACCGGGAAAGTTGAATGACGCCAATCTATTGAAAATAACATATAATGATGATCACAGTTTGATCTTGGGAGATTTCAATGCATCTCATGAGGTATGGGGCTCAAAAAATTCCAATGTCCCTGGAAAAAAGATCTTTGGTTGGATTCTTGAAAATGATCTAACGTTCCTAAACGATAAAAGTACAACTTATCTCCATTCATCAGGAATATTTACATCAATGGATCTTTCTTCATCATCAATAAATTTAAATCTTGGTCCAAAATACCGATAATTTTGGAAGTGACCACCTTCCTATAATCATTAAATACAAAGGATTATACAACTCAGCAATAAATTTTTTTAGATAAAAAACAAATTGGTACAAATTTACCAAACTTCTTCAACAATGGTTCAAATGAAAATATAAATATGGATATTATAGAAGAAATTAAAGCCCATATTTCATCTCAACATTTAGAATCAAAACGGATCAATTCAAGAACTCCATAGTAGACAGCAGCATACGGGTATTTAAGAGCAAAAAAAAGAGACAAATCCTAAAAAAAGCAAGAACACATTTAAAAATTAAGATTGGATAAAATACAAAGAAATAATCGCAAAACTTAAGTGAACAATTAAAGCCAGTAAAGAAAGTTATTGGCACAAGACATGCGAAAAAAATCACCTCTCAAAAAGATCTTTTTAAAATAATTCGGATAATCAAAAGTAGAGCAAATTCTAACCATTCTTCATTTAATATTATTAAGAATAACGGAATCATTAACTAACGAACAATAGGAGCAAACATTTTTTACGATACTATGCAAAACAAAATAGCGATAGTATTCAAAATACCTCTATTCCAGACAATAGTCAAGATATTAATAAACCGTTTTCTTTAAAAGAATTACAAATAGCAATCTCATCAAAAGAACAGCAGTCCAGGACATGATAAAATTTCTATCCAAACAATCAACCATCTCCCCACCAAAGGAATAAATTTACTTCTAAAATCTTTAAATGACAATTGGTTTTCAAGTCATATTCCAACATATTGTACTCACTCGGTTATTTTACCTATTTTAAAACCTCACAAAAATCCTTAGGAATTTGCGTCATACCATCCAATATCACTTATTTCAGTAATTGCTAAATTATTAAAGACTGATCCTGCACAAAATGATATATTTCAGGTTTCGCAAAAAAAATTCATGTAAATCATTATGGTTTTTACCCTCATTGAAGCAGCATTAATACTCTAATTCAACTACACCATGATATTATACTAGCTAAAGAACTCAGGGAATATTTTTTCTTGGTAGCATTAGATATTAAAGCAGCATATGACTCAGTGTGGCCAGTGGTCTGGTTTCTAAATTAAAAAAAGTAGGATATTTTGGTAGATTGCAGCGATGGATTCAAAATTTCTTACATCA
This sequence comes from Trichonephila clavata, assembly GCA_019973975.1. NCBI lineage: Eukaryota > Metazoa > Arthropoda > Arachnida > Araneae > Nephilidae > Trichonephila > Trichonephila clavata. The sequence goes on along the minus strand of BMAO01021060.1, from coordinate 353,291 downwards.
GAGATCAATACAAATAAAATGGACAAATACATTTTCGAAAATCATCAAAAATAACTATGGCGTACCTCAGGGTTGTATTTTGAGCCCTTTCCTTTTTTATGATTTACATGTCAGACTTATTTGAAATCCAACATGATAGTCATTTATTGATTTATGCAGTTGATATATTTTTTATATAATAGCTGAACAAATTGAAATAAACAATTGGTAAAATGCTGAATCATTAAATAACTCAGCCTGGCGTGTCATGAGTTCGAGCCCAGTAGCACTGAAGATCCGCTGTGTAGGGGATCGATGCACGTTAAATCTGTCGGAAGCTCAAACGTCCTCCCATTGGTGTGGTAGTTAGGAGAGGGGTACCTGCTCAGGTCTCGTCCTTGTCATTTGATCATGGTTCAAAATTACGAGGTCCGTCACCAAAACTCTAGTGTAGCAGAACAGTGAGACGTTAATATTCACTCACTTGAACCTTTACTTATTTAACATATGTATCAGCTCTTCTATACTGCGGGGTTTTTTTAGTGGTATCAGGACTCAAACCAACGTCTCGACAAATACAGCGCCGGTTACAAGTTTGCAATTAGGACCACTTGGCTACTGCGACTTCTAGTGTCGGGCAGAAAAAGACACAACCGAAAGCCTTGAATACAACAAACTATCATAAAAAAAAATAAAGCTTAGTCAAAAATTGCATCGTTACATGACTAAGAATCACTTTCGTGCTCCTTTATTTGTTAAATGTTTTCTCTCAATCTTTATACTTCACTTTAAAAAAAAATGTGTTTTTTTGCAAAACAAAATGCGACGGAAATATTAAATGTGGACTTGAAAACCATTTAGTGCAATATAAATATAAACAGTTATTAGAAATTAGAATAAATAAAATAGGTAAGAAATATAGTGAAATGAATGCTGGCCATCTAATAGTACGACGCTAACAGTACGACGCTCATATTCAGTCCCTCACCCATCTAATCTGCCTTTATTGAATGAATGAATATTGACGTCACCCTATTCAGCTACACGAGGACTTCAAGCGACGGACCTCATAATTTTGAACCCTCGTCAAGTGACGAGGACGACATCTGAGCTGGTAACCTCTCTCCTAAGTTCCACACCACACCAACGGGAGGATGCTTGAGCCTCGACAGATTTTTTGTGCATCAGCCCCTCTACACACGGACCTTCAGCGGCATTAGGCTCAAAGAGCGGCAGTAGGTCGCTAACTAGGCACGACGGCCATGAGTCAGTGACCTTGACGACTAGGCACCACGGCCACTCTAAAGCAAACATTTGTAGCTGCAGAAGCTGAGTGATTGAGTGAATGTTGACGTCGCACTGTTCAGCTACGCGAGCGCTTTTAGGGACGGGCCGTGGTCGCGGTAGCCAAGTGGTTAAGGTATCGAATCATGGCTGGCGTGTCATGAGTTCGAGCCCAGTACCACTGAAGACCCACCGTGCAGGGGTGCGATGCACGTTAAATCTGTCGAGAGCTCAAACATCCTCCCGTTGGTGTAGTGTGATAGTTAGGAGAGGGGTGCCAGCTCAGGTGTCGTCCGCGTCGCTTGACCATGGTTCAAAATTGCACGGTCCTTCGAAAAAAGGCCTCGTGTAGCTTAATCGTGCGACGTTAAAATTCACTCACTTGTCGACGAACCTCGTAATTTTGAACCATGGTCAAGTGACGAGGACGACACCTGAGCTGGCACCCTCTCCTAACTACTACACCCCACCAACGGGAGGACGTTTAAGCTCTCGACAGATTTAACGTGCATCGCTTCCCTACACGGAGGGTCTTCAGTGGTACTAGGCTCGAACTCATGGCATGCCAGCCACGAATCCTTTACCTTGACCACTAGGCAACCGTGGTCACTGCAGAAGTCGAGAGGAAATGATCGCAAACTCATGGGCGATATTATTTCTGTCGAGTCCTGGTGCCACTAAAAACCAGTCGTGTAGAGAAGCTGATACACACATTAACTCAGGTGTCGTCCACGTCCCTTAACTGAAGCTCAAGTATATGTGCATGCCAATGGTTAAACATGCGGGAAAAAGTGAGCCTTTAAAAACTTGAGCTGCTCAAGATATTCTGGTTTTTAATCCCCCTACTCGTATCCAAATTTTCCCAGAAATTTAACTTTAAATATCTTTCTTTTTAATGAAAAATATTCTTTTTATTAAAAGGAAAAGTTGGAGAAAGCTATAAAAAGTTATAAAAAGGAAAAGTTGAATAAAATTATGAAATATTTCTAACTATACAATTTTTTTCCAGATTTTTGCGCCAATAATAAATATTTTGAATTTTACTTTTGATTTTTCTTTTTGCTCCTCATATCAGTAACTTCCCATTTTTGGTAAATTAAATAATTATTAAAAATTGACTAAAAATAGTAAGATTTTTCCATATTTATATAAAAAACTTTTTAAGTGCAAAACAGCGAGTAGAAGTTTTTGTTATTATTATTTTATTTTATTTTTCTGAAAGGCAGCTTTTCCAAGGTATAACAATCAAAACAAGAAGGGAAAAAAAATTTTTTAATCCATCCTTATATGCATGCGCACCTTCAGCACAACAGAAAAGGCAAACTAGTATCAGAATTTGGTCTCATTTAATACTAAACGTGTGTGAATAAACTTAATAATTGAAACTAATTTAAAAATTAAGGAAATGGAATATTTTAATATTATTAGATATACCGTAAAGTCCGGGGGTATAACGCGCACTTTTAACACCAAAATTAGGATCGAAATTTAAAGGTGTGCGTTATACGCCGAGTATAAAAATGATAGCTTTAAAAATAAAATAAAAAAAGAGATTAGCGTAAGAAAATTAGACTTCAACATATATTGAAATACTGTTTGCTTTAAAGATATGATATACCATACGAACTTAAAGAGTTGCATTTCTAAAAATATATTTTTTCCAAGAGCCTTGAATAATACCGCGATTAAATGATTTCAAAACATAAAAGCTCTGCACACGTACACTTCAAGTCTCTTCGCAGAAAAGGGGGAGCGCGTTATACGCCGGTTTATACGGTAAATTGTTATCTTTAAAAATATTATTATAAGTCAGCGATTCTTAAACTATGGTTCGCGGATTCCCGCGGGTCCACATGACCTTTTTAGGAGGTCCACAAACGTCTGTCATTTAATTAATTAATTAACTTTAGCTCTTCTTTATCTTAAAATTAAGTGCAGAAACCGTCTGGAGAACGTAGAACCGGAATTGAGACTGCGAATTTCAAATATTACACCTCTGATATAACATCACTTGTGTAAAAGAAATGTTGCACCATCCTTCTCATGAAAAAATTTAGCTTAAAATCGGTTTCGAACTGTATTTTTTTATGTTTAGGTATTTCGCCGTTTAACACGGCTCCCTTTTTTACGAAGAAACCTGAAATGTACGTATGAAATGCTCGTATGATTTGAAGTCATTTGTACGAAGTATTTTATTCTAGGTTTTTGAAAAAATAGAATAATTCTAGAACTACAACTCTTTAAATTCATAAGATACGTCATTTCCTTTAAATAAATGGTATTTCGATAGATGTAAAGTCTAATTTTTTCATATACTCAAAATTTTTTTTAAAAAAATAACCTATTATTTTTACATCCGGCATATAACGCGCTCCAGTACATTTCGATCTCATTTTTTACGTTAAAAGTGTGCATTTTTATATATAACGTTGGATTTCACGGTAATTAATACAATTAAGTAAATATTAATTTATTTGGAATTAATATTTTGTAACATTTTTAATTATATGCTTACTATTTTCGTAAAGAAAAAAGAAAAGGGTTAAAAAAGTATGTTTCAGTAGCAGAAGTAGTCTTAGGAATATTGAGGATCCTTTAAATCACTCAGTCAAGTGTTGAGAGTCAGGGAGGGGTGTTTCAAAATCTTGGGGTCAGCGATATCAGGCCGTAACCCCCCCGATCGAAAATTTAAGAACCATTGTTAGATGCATTTTTTCTTATCACTATAAAATTCCTAATTAAAATTATAGCATCATATGTGTCTGAAAAACTATTTTCTAATCTTGTAATGATAATGCTTCGTTTAAAATTATTTCTGCACATAGTTTAAAAAAAAAAAAAGAAAGAAGAAAAAACTTTTTTTTAAGGATATATCTGAAGTTCCAGGGAAGAAAAGAATCCCTAAGAGTAATGGGAGAAACTGGATAATGCTGAGATAAATATAAGTAAACTGGTTATATAATTAACTAACCTGTTAATTTATAAACAAAGCAATTGACTGTGAAAAACCAAGACTATTTTTTAAAATTATTTTTCAGATATTTAATGTCGAAGCAAACGATACTGAGTCTTCAGAAACAGTATACATTTTACAATTTAATAAGTAAATCCTCAAACAGCACTTGAAAAAAAAACCATTAATATTCTGAAAGTAACCTGAGAAATATATACTTTGGTAAAAAAAAAAATTATATCTTTTTTGCAAAATCTGAAAGGTTTGTAGTAACTCATCGAATCGAAATGGCGCCTTTGTGCGGGGCATCTTACATAACGTGCGACTTGTGTGGGGAAGGAGGCCCCTACAAACATATAAAGGTATAATAATCTCAGAAATTCTTGGCTGAAATTTCTTTACTGCTTTACGAACATTGGAGAATCATAGATGTGAAATGAATGGAAAATTGAAGACCGAAGCATGCTTTTAAAATTATACAATAATATTTGTGAAATAAAAAAGATCAAAGCTATCATTTTGCTCCTCCAGATACGTAGCGCCATCTCTAGTGGAGTGGAAAAAACATTTTCTGCTATACTGGAGGCTGAGAACAAAATCGAAAATAAAAGCTAACAAAATATATAACTCAAACACTGATGAAATATATCTGAAAATAATCTTTCTGTTACCTTTATATATATATATATATATATAGAAATATATATATATATACTGTAATAATATCTTTTCTTGTGTAATGGATTTAAATATTCTATCCATTCTTTTCAATAGGTTTTTGCTGAGTATTATTAACAGAAAGGGCATGGCAGGCCAAAAAACATGTTCAACCCCCTCCCTTTTATATAAATTATTTTTATATATAAGAGCTGTCCTATGCCAGCAATGTTTATAATACTGTAGCACATCCATCTTTTCTCTTTATGTTTTAAATTTTATTATTTTTAATTTCTAATACATCCTTTCTAAAATCTTATGTCAGGTTTATCTTGCAATTTCGACTTTTTTTCAGTTTTGATTATTACTAATTATTCATCTCTGCTTAGTAGAGAATTTTCAAAAGTCTTAAAAGCTTTCAATTATTTATCGAATTGAAATAAAGACTACTTTTCGATGGGGCACCCGTGTACATGTAACTAAAAATTAAGCAAGAAGACTACATATAGATAACGGCATAAAAACTCCGAATTTCTTGGGTCAATATTTATTTCTTTTACTAAAATTAGAGAATATATTATTTTGAAAATTAAGGATTAGAGCAGGCGTCAATGACCTATCGAGCACGGTACGATTCTTAGTGGCAGTGCCGATTTAAGCTCATTTCGGGCCCTGGGCGCAAAACATCTACAGCTCCCCTTGGCCCTGGCGGATTTAAATTTTTTACCGGAAAACCTGGTTAAGTCCAGCTTATCCGGGCCCCTGGGTACCCGCCCCAAGCGCCCAATGAATAAACCGGCACTGCTTATTGGCACTCTACACCATTTAACACAGGCATGTCAAACTCATTTGATATCACCCATATGGACTATTTTATATTAAGTAGAGGGTCGCATGTTTTCAATATTCAAAAAGTTAATAAAACAGGATTTTTAGAATGATTATATTATTATTTATAAAACTCAATGTTTTTTCTATTATACATACATAATAGTTTAATATTTCCTTTTATTTTTAAACTATACATTTTTATATTGTTTTAAAAAAACAAAAATAAAAGTTATAATACGAAATAAAATTTAATATTTTTTTAGAAGATATTTGACATTGTTTTATTTTTTTTTCTCAACGCAAGTCATCAAAACTTAGTTGAACATATTGAGCTGATATCATTTTTAAAAAAATTAAAACAAATGTTTATCATTTAATCTTGACCTTTCACAGAATTTTTGTTATTTTTCATTAAAGAAAAAAGTTTCTCGTGTAAATATATGCTTCCAAATATAGCCATTCATTCATTTTATACTCGTAAAAAATTATAACTTTTTAAAAAATCGATCTACAGATGAATATGTATAAAATCTACAGTTTCAACTTCCAAACACTTTTGCTTCATCAAAGAATCACAATAAATTTCAAATAATTCCATTTGTAAGTTTTCATCAACAATTTCAATATCGATTGATAGAAGTGAAGTTAATTAATAAAGTAATTCAAAATTTTTAAAATTTAAAAAATATTTGATGGAGTTCCATTTTTAACAATTTAATTTGGTGAGAGAGAATATTCTGTAAATTTTAATATAAGTGATTTAATCAAAGATTTTGAAAGCTTCAAAGGGACGTGTTTTCTCTTTCTGTTTGTCATAATTTGTCTGTACTCATTCTTGTTTGAAAGTGTTATAATCAAATAGATTGTAACAAAAGGATTTTTGCCTTGAAGCTTAAGTTAAGTTGACTTGTAAGATCAACTAAGAAAGCCAGGGGTTTTCTCAGTTGATAACACTTCATCTTTTAATTCAGAATCTTCTTCTTTTATCTTTTAATTCTCAGCATCTTTTCTTCTTTCATCTTTTGTCATCTTTTAATTCAGAATCTTCTTCTTTTATCTTTTAATTCTCAGCATCTTTTCTTCTTTCATCTTTTGTCATCTTTTAATTCAGAATCTTTTTCTTTTCTTTCGTATTTTCGCATCTTTTAATTCAGCACATTCATAATTTTTTCTTTGTTTCCGAGAAAATAATGATTTCATCCAGGAAATTAAAAAATCGTTTTAACACTTTATGACTTGAAATCCATTGAACTTTTGTATAACAAGGTTGACCGAACAATTCACATTCTATATCTTCCAGAAATAAAGCAGTTACGCTAACCGTCCCCAAAAGCCCTCGTGTAGCTGAACAGTGGGACATTAATATTCACTCACTCACTCCAGAAATGAAGCAAATCGACGATGCTAAAGTTTACATGCTCGATTACAGTTTTCAATTTTACTGACTACTTTAAAATAAGTCCAATATATCATAGTTCATGCCCAAGAATAGTATTTGCTATGAAATAATACAATGAAAATGTTTAAAATTATTATTACCCTGTTTGCTTTTTTCTTTTAATTTCGTTGCTCCTTTCGTAATACTGGTCACGGTAGGTGCGCTATCAGATGCAAGACAAACCAGTTTTTTTTCCAAGGAACACTTTGTCTCAAAACTTCTTTAAAAACATCAAAAATATGTATTATGCATAATACATGACTCGACTTGACGACAATTCTCGACTATAATTCTCGACTATTTCATCACCTCTGCTGGTTACAAAATTTCGACTTAAATTTACACTTTTAATTTTTTTTTTAATTTGTGCTGGACATAATATCGCTTTTTTTTTCGAATCTAAGCCGCCATCGATTCTAAGCTGCAGCCCAAATAATCAGCAATTTTTTGTGAAAAATTAAAAATAGTGTAAGAGGGTTTATCGATATCAAATTTTACGAAATTAAAATAAATTTAAAATAACTAATAAGAAAGAAATAATTATTTATTTTATCAGTATTATAAACTTTTAATTACGTACCGGACCCCGTAATTGCTCCCTATCCAACAAATTTCTTTCCCTTCGATTCTACGCTGCACCCAATTTTCAGTAGAAAATAACATTGGAAAAAAATGCGGCTTGAATTCGAGTAAATACGGAAATTCCTACGCTTTAATTAAGCATTCACTAATAAAGTCTTCTTTGAAAAATGGTTTCGATCTGTGCTTACGATTAAAAAAGTGATAATATATAACTAGTTTTTACTGCAGTTGTATTGTCTTCAACAAATTTAGGTGGCTGCGGTAGCCTAGCGGTCAAGGTAACGAACTCTTCATATGAATTTGAGCCTTGTATCAATGAAGCCGATGCACGTTAAATGTGTAGAGGCTAAAATGTCCTTCCATTGATGTGGTGTGGGAGGTGGGAGAGGGGTGCCAGCTCAGATGTCGACCTCGTCACTTGACCATGGTCCGTCATCAAACGCCCTCGAGTAGCTGAACAGTGAGACGTTAATGTTTACTCTCACTCCCTCCCTTAACAAATGTAGTGAATATATTTTTTTCATTTTTTAAGAGTTGATTTCAATTCCGACAGCTCATCTTCATAAAGTTTCGCAACATATTTGTCATAGTTTGTTTTTGGATTTGTGCCATAGTGCCTTTTAAAAGTATATTCCTTAGCAACTGAATTACAGTTTTTACATGTCAGGCACAATATTTTATTCTTGCTTTGGGCATAAAAATATTGCAGTTCCCATTTTTCTCGAAAATTACTATGTTCATCTTTAGTTCATCTTTTTTTACTCTGATCTTGAAGTCTGATTATGTTTTTATTAAATAACTTTTTAGTTTAATATGAATAAAAACCAAAATCCACTTTCATTCATAAATTATTGTGTAAACACTACATTTTGTCTTGGCCATCAGAGTTTTTAAAGTTTAAAAATTAATATTTCACTGCTTCTGATGTCATGTTGTTCGTCTCTCGCTGATTGGATACTTCAAAAAGAAATAAAAGTCGCACACACAATGAATCGTTTACGATCTATAACAAATAATATTCATAAATGCATTTAAAAATTTAATAAAAATTAATTTATTATACTTAAAATAAGGGGACACAGTACGATTCAAATGACAAAAATCGGTCAAAAAATCAAATTTAATTTTTTTAGCTTAAATTATTCTTTACATACCTTTCTATAACCTGACAAAATTTAAAAGCTCTAAACTTAAAAAACACAGAATTATGATAGCTGTTACGTTCGTTTTTATTCATATCCCTATGTCAAACCAAAACTTTAAGCTTACTTATCTCGGAAAGACAAAATAACAAGTCTGTCTTCATTTAAAATGCTAAGGATTTTTTTCTATTGTGCCTAATACTTTGAATTTTTTTTTACCTACTGCTAATAGTACATGTAACAAAAGTTGGTATGCATTTTTGAATAAAGCAATACTTATTTTTAAAAAAATAATTAAACTCAGAATTTGTACATTTTTTAAGAAATTTTCAATAAGCATACACAAAAAGAAGTATTGTACGAATACCAATCATGTTATCGCAAATCCCATACCAACTTTTGTTGTACATAGTTTGACTTACTTGTAAATCCAATTTCAAGCGTGTTTGTAAATTTTTGTACGAGGAGTAGTATTTTAAAATCACTTCAAAAATCACTTCAAGTTTTTTCCTTAAAAAATTAAATTGCTAGCTTTTTATGAAATTTTGAGTATAAAATCTGTTTTACATAGTATACACACATAGAAGGCAACCAAAAAAATTTTGAAAATCCTTAAATTAAAAATTTTTGCTTAAATCGTACCATGTCCCCATATTTTATTAAATGAGAAAATTTAATAAAATATTAAAAATAATTTTCATTTAAAGGCTAGTTCTATAATAAAGTAGGATTTTTTTAAAAACAAGAACAAATAACAGGTTAATATGCTGTAAATTTATAAAAGTTTACCGGAAATAAATTTCAAAATAAAAAAAAAACTTTAAAGATAGATTTTGTAAAATGTAATTAATTTTGTCAAATGTCTCCGCGGGCCGCAACCTGTGTACTGGAGGAGCCGCATGTGGCCCACGGGCCGCATGTTTGACATGCCTGACAATTAATAGATTACGTTAGATACAAATCGCCCTGCCCTCTCTTTCTCTCCATTTTAATCTACCTCTCGCCTCGCGTATTTTTTCCTCCTTTCGTTCGATTCGTCGCGCCAACGCAAGAGTAGCGAGAAAATTTCAACCGAAAGTAAAATTTATTTTATTTTTGTTTAATTATTGTAACAATTAACCCCTTAAGTGGTGGATTTTTTTTGCCCAAAATGTTCTAAAAAAGATACACTTTTTCATTGCATACAACTAAGCATAATACTTAACAGAATGTGAAATGGAAGAATTTTATTTTAATTTTCAAAATTTCAAAGTTTTCACACTATTTCTTAAATTTTTAACTGTGGAACACAAAAACCCCTAAATATTTGTTTTTTATAAGTACACACTGCATGCTAGGAATAATTTTGCATATATCTTAAAAGAGTTTATCTCGTACTTACAAAAAATTCCCTGTTCTTGTCTCTTTTTCAAACGGTTGAGGAATGTGTGTGTGCTCGCACACACAATTTGCACACACACAGTTTGAAGTATTGCAATGGAACAGAGATAATGTCGACTTTTTTGGATTATCCTTTCATTTATTCTCAAGCAACAAATAACATGTTACCTTGCCAGTCACTGTTCTTTATCGAATATTTTCAAGAATCTAAATTCCTGCCTTCAATAAAAAGTTCTCACCTTCACCACAAAGAAAATCCTAGATGAGAAGTATTTCAGTCCCATGATCAAACTGCATCTCTTAAAAACAATAGCACTAATGATCTCACTAAGAATTAATAATATATACAAAACTAAGATAGAGAGAACAAAATACCAGTGCCCGTACAGAGTACGGGCATATTTAATCAACCGACCACTTAAAAAAAATGCTCGTGGGTTTCATGATTCTTAGACGAATGAATATAGATTTGTACTATAAAAAGATCGTGCAGAAAGAAATTACGCCGCGAAAAAACCGTACGTCGCACATCTAATATACAGACATTTTCAAACTAAACATCAATTCACTTTAAGAATTTCGATGACGTCTTATACAGTTATACCAAAAACATTTGGAATTTAAAAATTTGTAAACAGCTTAAAATTATTTCAAAACCTTTCGAAAATTGTTTTAGTTGGATAAGAATACAATAAATCCTATAATGCAATAAAAGCGACTCAATTTGAAAATTATGACAGCTTTTTTGCCTCGTCTTAACTTTTGCACAATGAGAACAAGAAAAAGAACTATACAGCTGAAATTAAGGCAATCAGATGTCGAAAGTCTTAAATTAGTTTTACTGGAAAAAATGTTAACACAAAACAAACAGTTTCGCTTTAAATATAATTGTAATGTTATGTTTGCTGTATTAATACAGGGTGCAGCAAAAAAAACTTGGATAAATTTCTTGCCTCCAAGAATAATTAACAAATTTCCTTTTAATTGGTATTTTCATGTTTCTTTATCCACACTTTAATAATAAATATTTTTTAATATATTTCTTAGTTTGTACTTTAATTTATGTGTTTTTGATAATGTCGAGCAAAAGGTCTGCTATTTTAGAGTTGTTTCAGCAAAGGAAACGAAAGTGTGAAGACGTTCATTTGCTTATTGTACCTCGGCAAACAGTGTTTGATGGCTACATTCCTACAAAGTCTTTCTGCAATATTGTGGAAAGAAAATCCCATTTTTATAAGCTGTGTTATACTGCTTTGTTCACACTCAGCGAGCTGCTGACTTTTTAAAATCATTCTGGACTAACATCAACTCTGAATCACATCCAATGCCAAAACTGCCCTATTACAGCTTAGAGTGATAAAGCACTTGCACAGGATTCGTAGTTTGATATTCGTATCTGAGAAACCAAGGTTGTACTTGTGAAGAAAATGCGTAATACACTATCTGACCAAAAGTATCCGGACATCCTGTGGTATGGACTTAGAGCGTCCTTAGGCACATATTAATATGATGCTGGTTCCCCTTTTGAATGGATGACAGCCTGCACACGTTTGGGAAGACTTTCCACCAATTTTTGATAGGTGACCATAGGAATTGCTTTCCAGGCATCCATCACAGCTGAAGTGAGTGTTTGCGGTGAGGATGGTCGATTTGGCTGGCTACGTAATCTGCGCTCTAATTCGTCTCAAAGGTGTTCTATGGTATTTAGATCGGGGCTCTGAGAAGACCAGTCCAGTTTTTGAACACCCATTTCGTCAAACCACGTCTGTGCAAGCCTCGATGTGTGAATGGAGCAGTTATCCTGCTGGAAGAGAAATGGGCCTTCCCGAAATATTGCCATAAAGTTGGGAGTGCAGCATTGTCCAGAATGCCCACATACATCTCAGAGTTCATGTTTCTAATCACAGGAACTAACGGACCTAGGCCAAACCATGAGAAACACCCCCACATCATTATGCTTCCATTACCAAACTTAACAGTCGGCACAATGCAGTCACTAAAGAAATGTTCGCCGGGCATCCGCCAAACCCAGACGCGTTCATCCGATTGCCAGACTGTAAAGCGAGATTCATCACTCCAAAGAACAGTTTTCCACATGACCACAGTCCAATGACGGTGAGCTCTACTCCATTGCAATCGATGCTTTGCATTCTGTGGAGTGATGTTTGGTTTGTGAGCGGCTGCATGACCATGGAATCCCAAGTTTTTTAACTCTCGACGGACAGTCCTGCTGCTAACACTAATTCCTGATGAACTTTGGAACTCCTGAGAAATTTCCATCAACAAGGACTTGCAATTTTGTCTCACTACCCTTTTTAGAGTTCTGCGGCTGCGTTCACCAAGTATTTTCGGCCTACCGGTTCGTTTTTCTGCCGTTTCACTGTCTCAACGTTTCCACTTCACAATTACGTCACTCACATTGGATTTAGGCTTCTGTAGAATGTCCGCAATCTCACGAACTGATTTCCCACAAATGTGACATCCCACTATACTGCCACGATCAAACTCACTAAGCTCCTTTGACTTACTCATTGCCTCACAGACTCATAAATACAATCTGACAAACCACTACCAGCACTTTTATAGCTTTCAATTACGTATCAAATTGCGTCACTCACCAGAACCACTTTTTTAAGGGGTGTCCGAATACTTTTGGCCAGATAGTGTATTTCGATATTTTCAAAATTGGTGAGTTTGTTATTCACATTGTATCATACTTTAGGGTTCAAAATGTTTTTCAGATTCATTATATATATATATACTATGGCCCAGAGTATTGGCAGATACAGGTGAAGGTTGACTGTACGCAAAATTTTGTTTAAACCTGCAATCCTGGTTCCTAAGGCCAGGAGTTTGCTTTAGTACTAATGTGACTAAGACTTTATACTATCATGACTATAGTTATCTTAGGTTTATAACTGTTTTGTGTATATTTTTGATATATATATATATATATCAAATATTATATATATTAGTATATATATATATATATATATATATATTATTATATATATTAGTATATATATATATATATATACTAATATATATAATAACCCATAATAATCAATAAGAATAGCTTTAAATAACGTAAGAAAATCAGTTGATAATACTTCGGTTTGGTTTCATTATTTATATGATGAAAAGAATATGATGGCACAATGTAAAAAATGTTCTAGAGTTTAGAAGAAAAGAGACTAACCAAATCAAATTTGATTAATTTTATTGTAAATTTTCTTAAAATTTTTTACCCACAAACCAATTCACATTCTGAAGAATTCGGTACAATTATCGAAGATGATGATGATACTAATGCCAATGGTGAAAAGGAACTGTTTCTTGAACAAAAATTAGAATTATTGACAGCTAAAAAAATTTCAACAAACCAAAATACAGTACAGAAATTAGCTATATCCAAAATCATCCGACGAGAAATCGATTTATTTGAAGATGAGAGATTTAGAGGTAAATACTTGGAAAAAATATATCGTGCATTGCTTATAGGACCACCAACTAGCGTAGATGCCGAAAGAGCGTTTTCGACAGCTGGTAATTTTGCACAAAATTATGTTCTAGGGTTAATGACAGTACAATTGATGCATATGTTTTTTAAGAACACATTTCAAACATTTAATTTTTAAAACATTAAGAACATTTTGTGACGTATGTGTGTCCCCCTTTGGACATCTGGGACTTGCTTCCCACGGCCGGGTCAGTTTTAGAAGAATGATGACCACACGTGCAAAAACACCTGCAGTCGCTAATATACTGCGACGGACATGTCTTAATTAGCTCCTCCAACCTTTGACCCGAGGGGAAGCATTTCGCCACCACCGGATGTGGGGTGTGAAAGGGGACGCACAGAGGTCGGTCAACCGCAGAGAAGGAGAACAGCGAAAAACTTCACATGGAACGGACCAACAAGAATTACCCTCACAAAATTATTTTGGACTCTAAAATCATCTCATAGTGCAAACTTGTATATTAATGTAAATAATAGCTGTGACTTAATTAAACTAAATTATTATGTTTCAAACACGCTAAAATTATTGAATCAAACGTCACAGCATCAACGAAAGTGGTGCCAGCGCTGAGGATTAATAAAAAAAAAATAGAGATTACCGGACCCGTGAGAGGAGGTGATTTGGTGATTCTGGTTTATTACGGGCGCTCTGCAAATCGCACGTAGAAAAACTCAAGACGCATGAGCTTGGAAATAAGGATAAAACTATCCTTTTTTGAAAAGAAAAGCAACTCACACACAGAAGGCCGAGATTTGATAGTGGATAAGCTATCCCATCAATAAAGAAAATATCCTTTTGTGTGTGTTGTGAAAATTGAAATCATCTTTAAAGCAAGAAATGTCAACCGGATCTTCGGTATTCCCACGTTCCAGCAGATAGTACTTCAAAAGGGGTGAGTACTGTTATATTTCTTGAGTTGTATTAGTTGCTTGCTAAAATTTCTACTACAAATTTTGAGATACTTAGTGTTTTTTCCTGCATGGGAACAATGTTATTGTGGTTCTAGAGAATTGTAAATACGAGTATTGTGTGCAACTTTTAGCTTAAGATTTATTGTGTTTTTAAGTTTCTCTTTGATAGTTTTGATTATTTTACAGTGTTAAAATTTTTCTTTGTTTCTGTGTTTGTATGGGACCAGTATTATTGTGATACTAGAGAGTAGTAAATATTGTGTGAATTTTAACAAATATATTGTGCTGATATTGTTCAAAAATGGCTTTTCTCGAAAAAGGGAAAAAGCAAGATATGTTGTTACTCGCAGAGGAATTAGGGGTAGATGTCATGACAAACATGACTGTCCCTAACATCAAAACCGCAATCACTAACAGTGAGGGTTACGAAGAGGAATTCGTAAAAAATCTATTTGAAACTATTATTGCAAATAGAAAAATTGAAGAGGAAAGGGAGAGAGAATAGACTTTGAGATTAGCGGAGCACGCGTTGAAAGAGAAGGAATTACAATTAAAATTTGATCTAGAAAGATTTAAAATAGAATCCGGACATAGTGTAAACGATGAATCAACCGGCCGTATAAATCCCGGTTCTGTAACCTCGAATGTAAATTTAAGAAAATTAATCCCAGATTTTAATCCAAATCAGTCAGATATTAGTTTGTATTTGGTGATTTTTGAACGTCAGGCTAAAAGGGCTTTAATTGAAAAAACAGACTAGGTAGGGCATTTATTAGGTTTGTTACCTTTGGATATCGTGCAGTTCATTGCTCGCGAACCGGAGGAACAAGAAGAAAATTATGACTATATTAAAAAACTATTACTTAAACGATTAAATTAAGTCCGGAAGTCTTTCGCCAGAGATTTGTTCAACTCCAAAAGAAATCGGATAGTACCTGGAAAGACTTCACCTTTGAAATTACTAACTATTTAGAGGAGTGGCTAATCGGCCTAGAGATCGAGTCGTTTGAGGACCTTAAAGATTTAATGGTTGTCGACCAACTAAAAAAACGCGCGTATGCTAGTATGAGAGAACATTTCTTAGATGATTGGGCGAACCTCAAATCATCGACTCAAATAGCCGAACTCTTTGACAACTACGAGGATGTCAGGAAAACAAATTCAAAAACCGCGGATAAATTCAACAGGAACGAGAGAAATTTGACAACTTCCGGGTTTAAGGAGAAGAAGACTAGGTTCGGGGAAATTCCCCCGAAACAAGTGGTTTCTCTTCCTGAGGGCGATAAGGGGAGAGTTTTCGAAAAAAGCGTGATACAAAATTGTTTCCATTGCAACCTGCCCGGACATATAAAGGCGGCATGCCCGAAATTAAATAGGAATAAAGCAACGGAGTCTCTCAATAATATTGCAGGAAATGGGAACTCGGATTTTCTTAATTCATATATAACAAACGGCCCTGTGAATGATCAAGAAATAGATATACTTAGGGATACGGGGGCAACAATAGATTTGGTGTGTGCTAAATACATTAATTCTTCTTCCTTCTCCGGTGAAAAGGTCTGGGTAAAACAACCGTTAAGCTCAGAATTGGTTTGCTTACCTTTGGTGGTCGTGGAAATTTCCGGAAAGTTCGGAACGGTGCAAACTAAAGCAGCAGTTTGTGGTAATCATTTAAATCAACACGGTCGATATTTGCTCGGAAACAAAACGGCCGAACTTATAAAAGAAAATTTAGGCTATGATTTTCTTTCAGTTGAGGTAGTCAATGCTGTTCAGACAAGGTCTCAAACCACAGCGGCTAGAAAAGAAATAGAGTTAAATAGCTGTAGCAATAGGAAAGGGGAAGATGAGGCTATAATTGTTTCTCCGGAGGCAGAGGATCAAATTTTAATCCCTGAACAGCAGGAATATGTTCCGGAGTTAGAGCTGCTAAAAGTTACTCGAGATGAAGCTCAAAAAAATAGCGAGGATATTAAATCATTGTACGAACAGGCAGTCAGTCAGGTGCAGGCAACAAATAAGGCTTATTCTCTAGAAAACGGATTACTCGTCAAAAAACGCGAGGATAAGTTAGATAATGTGGCTAAATTAATAGTAGTGCCAGAAAGGTTCCTTGAGCAAATTAAATCGTTGTGTCATGAAGGAACTTCTGCACATCTAGGGGTTACGAAAACTAAAGACAAGTTAAACCGATGTTTTTATTGGCCGAATTGTTATAAGGATATAGAAGCGTACGTAAAAACTTGCGATCAGTGTCAGAGGGCTGGGAAGCCAAATGAGAAAAAGAAAGCTCCACTAAAATTGGTCCCGGTTATTCAGGAGGTTTTTACTGAACTAAATATTGATGCATGTGGGCCTCTCTCAATCACATCTAATGGGAATCGATATCTTATTACAGCCATATGCATGTCATCAAAATTCCCTGAAGCTATCCCGGTGGCTGATATCAGTTTGGTTAGTGTTACAGATGCTCTGTTAAATATCTTTAGTCGTATGGGTTTTCCACGGGAAATACAATGTGACCAGGGTACTTCCTTTACTAGTGCTCTGACTACCGAGTTTTTTGAAAGATTCGGAATACTTTTCCGGCATAGTTCTGTGTATCATCCTCAGAGTAACCCTATTGAGCGATTTCATCGAACATTGAAACGACTCTTGCGAGTCTTATGTTTAGAGGCAGGCTCCGAATGGGACAAACATCTTCCGTCTATTCTTTTAGCGTTGCGAACTGTAACTCACGAGAGTACAGGGTCCCATACACCGTCAGAGTTGGTGTATGGGAAAAATTTGCGGACTCCAGAAACATTAGTAATGGAACATTGGATGGAACCGGAAGAAGAAAATGATCTCGTCACTGAATGTGTTTAAGTTAATTAATAGATTAAAAAGGTGTCAGGAGGTAGCTATAGATAAAATGGAAGAGATGCAAATTAAGAGGAAAACTTGGTATGATAAGAATGCAGTAAAACGCGAGTTTAAGGATGGAGATTTAGTACTTGTTTTGGCTACATCTCGAGCGAATAAATTAGCAGTACAGTGGATAGGTCCTGGGACGGTTTTAAATAAAATTTCCGAAACAAACTATTTGGTAGAAATTCCCGGCAGACGAGAAACCTCTCAAATCTATCATATAAATATGCTAAAACCGTATTATAAAAGGCCGGAACATTTGTTAACTTAATAATTACCGATGAAGCACACCAATCTCTCGCAGACCAGGATTTAGAAATCCCATATCTAGAAAGCAATTCCATCGTTTATGATTTCGAGGATGTCATCCAGGCTAGCGAGTTAAACAAATGTCTCCAAGACACACAAATCAATCAGCTGCGCGAATTACTAAATAAACAGTCTAAATGTTTCTCAAACGATCCCGGTTTAACTAATCTGGTTGTACAAGAGATCCAGTTGGTTAATGATAAGCCAATTAGAACGAAGCTGTACCGAATGTCACGCCGATAAAATGAAATTTTAAAAAACGAAATTAATCGAATGCTAAAATTAGGAATCATTGAGGTAGGAGAATCGGATTATATGTCCCCTATGATTTTAGTTGAGGTACCTGGCAAGGATCGTCGACCTTGTGTCGATTATCGGAAATTAAACGGAATTATTAGAACGGAGTACTTTCCTCTACCCAATATCGAAGAACGCGTAGAACAGGTCTCCTCCGCTAAATTTATTACCATTTTAGATTTATCTAAAGGATATTGGCAAATTCCTCTGAGTAAAACTGCACAACGATACGCAACTTTTTGTACTAGTTTTGGTACTTACAGACCCCTAAGAATGAGTTTCGGATTAAAGAATGCTCCATATTTTTTTAGTAAACTCATGGCAGAATTACTAAACGGTCTAGAGCATTTCGTTGTCCCTTATCTAGACGATATCGCTATCTTTTCGGATACGTGGGAGTCACACCTTAAACATGTAGAAATAGTCCTACAAAGAATCAGGAGATCCCAATTAACAATGAAACCCTCGAAATGTAAGTTTGCACAACAGAATGTCAAATTCTTAGGTCATGTGGTGGGTCAGGGGTTCCGCGCTCCTTCCGAGGTCAAAGTTCAGTCTGTTCTTGAGTTCCCTACCCCTCGTACAAAAACACATATACGAGCGTTCCTTGGTTTAGCGGGGTACTACAGTAGATATATAAATCAGTTCTCGGTAATAGCCGCGCCTTTGACAGACGCGCTAAAAGAGAAGGCAAGACGTGGGGAGGTTAATTGGACAACCGACTGTGAAAATGCATTCCGAGATTTAAAAAAGAAGCTAACTGATAAACCCGTCTTGTACTCGCCAAATTTTGAACGGGAGTTTATCGTTCAAACAGACGCCTCTGATTATGGCATGGGGGTGGTGTTAACTCAATTAAATGACCAAGGAGAGGAGCACCCAATCCTTTATCTGAGTAAAAAAATTTCAGATGTTGAGAAACGTTATTGTACGACCGAGAAGGAATGTGCTAGTATTGTGTTCGCAATTAAAAGGTTACATTATTATTTAGATAGAAATTCATTTCTAGTTATGACCGATCACAACCCTTTAGTATGGTTAAATAAAAACGTTAGTTCTAACCCTAGATTAATGCGATGGGCTTTGGCATTGCAACCATATAATTTTAGAATTGTACATCGATCGGGTAAAAGTCATAAAAATGCAGATAGTCTCAGCAGATCAGCGATCGATGATTAGGAAATGATAGTCATGTTTGTTTGTCGTGATTATTAGTACTTTACATGTTATTACTATACATGTTGTTCGAAAAATCACACTTATAGTCTTGTTTCGTTTTTTTTTTATTATCTTATATGTATGTGTACAATTTCCAGAATAAGTATTTCAAAACTATATTATTTGATTTGTTTTACTTTTCTTGTTTACAGTGAATCCTTTAAAAAATGCTGCACACTAAGTAAAATGGCTAGATTATGGTTCTACTCATCCTTGGATGTTATTTTTTCTTCTAAATAAGCTCTGAAACTTCTCTAAAAACCCTTTCCAGTTGGTTAAAAGCTTGTGCATTTTATATGTTTCGTAAACGTAAATCCTACTGTGTTAGTTTTTTTTTTTTATTCGCATTCTTC
This sequence comes from Trichonephila clavata, assembly GCA_019973975.1. Lineage (NCBI taxonomy): Eukaryota > Metazoa > Arthropoda > Arachnida > Araneae > Nephilidae > Trichonephila > Trichonephila clavata. Next base: position 333,526 of record BMAO01021060.1, on the reverse strand, counting down.
TAATGACTAAACTTTTTAAATATTTTAATTTTTTATTTAAAAAAACATTAACTGAAAAACTATAATATTTGTTTTCTTTGGTGATAGGAGAGTATATAATCAGTTGATGTAAAAGCGAGCTTAATTTGTAACAGATATTACAATTGCATTTTTCTTTATTTCCATCTGGATGGATTAAAAGGGAGTCCCAGTAGCTCGACTGATCAGTGCTGAGAGCAGAGATTGCGTATGTATTAATTTAAACAAAACAATTGATAAAAAAAATACTTACTCACGTGGGCCTAATGAGTGTTATTTTCAAATGTTCTTTAAGTTTCAAATGTTTTTTTCATGAAACATAACATGTAAAAGAACCATTCCTTTCTTACTTTGTGTTTAGAAATTTTTACTATGAAAAATATGTGTTATTCATCACGTTTCCAAGATACTTCTTAATGAATGTTTCCAAGATACTTCTTAATGAATAATGTTTCCAAGATACTTCTTAATGAATAATGTTTCCAAGATACTTCTTAATGAATGTTTCCAAGATACTTCTTAATGAATGTTTCCAAGATACTTCTTAAAAAAAAAGACTGATTTTAAATAAAAGTTAATTTTCTGCTTGTATAGGATTTTAAAGAAACAATATATTGCTTCTAGAAACAAATCTAACTTTTAATGAACCAAATTGCTTCTTGAACTAGTTCAAATTGCTTACACATTTGTTTTTAACTATTGCATCGAATCTATTTTCGTTACTTTCAGATTTAAATTTGAGGTAAAAGTTTGAAAATATACAATTTATGATCACATAGCAGTTGCATTTTAAAAAACCAAAAATTTTATTTTCGTTGGAACTTATGTATTATCGCAACCGTATTGGCGACATTATATAAAACGAAGTACATGGTTGCTAATTCAGCGCGTAAGAGACGTACGAAATTGAAGCTGCCTGCTTGGCGAATTATCTTTAACGCTGGCACTTTTGTGATGATACGTAAGTACCTTTTTATTACACACAGCAAATGCAAAAAGAATTTTGATTTTCGAAGTTAAGTGGTAAAAACTTCATAAAATGTAAATTAAATATATAAGATGAAGAAAATGAAATTTACAACTTGCGTATCACATATTTATATCCCTTAAAATTTGAGTAAATATATATTTTTACTCATTATTTAAAACAGCAACAAACTCAAAAATAAGTAGATTAGATACTTATTTTGTTGTTTCATTCTCAAATTTGAACCAGTAACAGATTCAAAAATGAGTATGTCAAGTTTCAATTTTGAGTTCGTACTTGTTGCCAAAAATGAGTATGTTTGCATCGGAGCTATTTTGAGTATGTGAAGTATTCAAAGGTGAGTATTTTGTACTCTATTCTGAACACCCATTTTTCGCAGTGAGTGGACAGTGCTTAGCAGACTTCTCTCTCAAGAGAAGAAATAAGCCCGAAGCAATAGCTACCATGACAATAACTTTTAAGCGGAAAAATGCTTTTCCATTTCTAGAAAATTCAAAGTATTATGAACTGTTCAGAAACTATGGCCAGGCTTATAGAACTTGCTAAACGTCTTTGAAATGAAAAGGCAGTTAAGATTCTTAGGCTAGCTCTCTGAAAACCATATATAATTCATAAATTAGCAAACTACGCTGTCTGTGCTGCTTCACAAGGAATACTCGCAGACTTATAAAATGCATTTTTCAGTTCGATACTTGTGATTTGCGCTGACGTCACTCAAACAGGTAATTAACAACGGACCTCGCAATTTTGAATCATGATTTAAAAAAAGACAAACATTTCTAGTTGTAACCTCGCTCACCAGACTTCCACACCACATATTGTTTTCAACAAATTAATATACATCCCCACATTGCATGGCAGTTTCAACGAATGTGCCATTCATCTTTTGTCTGTTTCAATGTGGGTGTCCAACAATACATCTTTTCCATGGGATAAACTGGAAAAAAAATCAGTTGATTTTTTTAGACTAGGTAAAGACTCCTTGTGTGCTGACAAAAGCAGTGGAGTAACGTACTCCCCCGCATTGCGTGGGGCCCAAATCCAAACTGACGTCAAGTATGTAACCCTTTATAAGATCCGGCTTGGGGTCCAAAATTTGACTTTGCACGGGGATCCTAATCATGTCAGTTATGCCACTCGATAAAAGTATAACACAAGGCTTACAAACGCAAGTCAACACTAAACAAAAGTGGTAGGAAGTTTCAAGAAGGATACAGGCACAAATGGGAAAAGAAACAAGAAGGAATGCAAATACAATAAATACAGAGCAAAATACAAAACTGCTCATATGCACAAACGAGACATTGTGAGCGACTTCCCCCTGAAGTCGCTCCCTCACCGTCCTGCCTACCTAAGGGTGCGAGTGGAAAAAAAGCATGACCGGAAACTTCCATAATAATTATTTTATTATTCAAACACACTAATCAACCACAAGTTAAAACACAAGAGGATGCCCTAGGACTGATATAAAGAAAGCAATAAACCGTAAGTGGACAAGCGCAAGCAATCAGTTTAATTTAACCAAATTTATCTTAGACTATAAATTCCCAATCCACTAATTTAGTATAGTGGAAAATTCCATTCTTAACTCAAGTTGTAAAAATCAATTAAATCTCACCTTCGTAACATCGCAACAGTTTCTCCGCTCCTTCAATAATACAATTACAAAACCCTGACTTTATATAGACAAACTAATTTCCATATCAGGGTTTCTTCTTGAGAGGGATGGCTGGGAATTAACGCGAATGCTAGCCTAAAGATTCCGCAAGAGAATTTGTGTGAAGGTCGTGCAAAGATCCATCACAACATTCAGTAATTAAAATTATACATTAGGGAAGATTAGGAAACTGATCATAAGATCATAATTATTTTATATTTACAGTTAAAAATTTTCATACGAAAATAGATCATAAATGAAGTATCATTTCTTGTATTTGAAATGAAATATATAATTGACAAATTCATAAATCAGTTTTCATTTCACAATCATTCATAGAAGAGAACATTGAGTAGACATTTTCAGAGAGAAAAAATTTTGTTACTGTTTTAACATATAACACTAATATTACGGTGTGAATAGGTGTCAAGAAAATATCTTATATTTTACAAATTTACACACATTGAAAATCATTGAGAGTTATGCAAATTTCCCTTCATAATCAAGACAAGAAATCTCTGAAAGAACCATCAATATGAAAATATATCGAGCTTAAAGCATTCAATAATAGTATTATAAGTATTTACTCCTGAAAATAAATGCTCGGGAACAGTTGAGGGCACTGCTATTTTATTTATTTCTTTGATTTGTTTTATACTGAAAATTAAGGCATTGACAATTGAGGCATTGAAATTCAAAACCTTTTTCTAAAGTTTATTTTTTTTCCTAATATGCTTGAATCGTAATATTTCACAAGTGGAGAATCCCAGATACTTATCCTATTATAATGCTTTTATTCTAGTTTATTTAATATATAAACTAAACTCAGTGGCGCAACAGCCCATGAGGGTCAAGGCCTACTGTGCCCATGTCAGTATATGCGACCTTGAGTACTGAGGTGCATGAGCAGATGTTCGACCCACTGAAGAGATTAAATCCTGAGTCGATCTTGCCCAGCCGGGGATTCGAATCCCAGACCTGTGACGTGGAAGCGCGATACACTAGCACTAAGTCACTGGGCTTCTTATTTAACATATGAGGATCTAAAATTATAATACATAGAAAATGTCCACAAAATACTTTACACACAAAAAACTACATGTGAATTAAATATAGCCACTAATAATGTCTAAAAAGAAATATTTTCAAAGATCCGATTCAAAATTAAATATAAAATTCAGGATTATAAATGGAATATTTTTTGTCTTTTACTATAAACACATATATTATATGAGTGGTACTTTTTGCTGATGATTACAGCTATTGTGACACTCAAGAAGTCCTCACTATAAGCAAATATTTCACATGAACAAGATAAAAAATTAAGAATTATTTTTATTTAGAATAAGAACAATTGAATTAATTTGTTGTTGCTGTTTTATTGCGAAATCCAGCATTATTTTATTTAATATAACATTTATTGTCTTTGCATAAGCAGTAGTAAATACAGCTAGCACCTTAATATATGTAACACAAAAATATCAATCATGATTCATTTTTGTGCATTACCTGTGGATTCTCCATGAATTGAAAACATAGTTTATTTAAAAAAAGAATTTAAACATATTTGTAAACTTAAATAACTAAAAAAAATACAATTTCAACTAGAGAATATATTTTATTAGCACACAACTGACATGTACATATAGTAAAGGCAAAATTTAAAGTATCATACATTTTAAAGAATTAATAGTGTATGAGAAGACATTTTATTTAAATGCTATTATATAATACACAATTGTTACAAATATTTAAATTTCAAAATGAACTTTTTTAAAGTACTAAGTCTAACACTACAGAAAGTATTCTAAAATACCAAACCAGCAACACATAATGTGATGAATTATTTGTGCGCTCAGTTATTACTTATAATGCTGTGACCCAATGAAACAGAGAACAAGACTTTTACAAACAAATAAAAAATATAATTAAATAGAAACTTGAATCTTACTAATACAGAACAGATTGTCTATAGACAGTTACAATACTAAAAAAAATTAAAAATTAACTATAAAACACATAAGCCTTAGCAAAAATAACTGTGAGCAAAAATATAAGTGAGCAAAAATAACTAGAGGGAAGAGATACTATTAAATATGCATTTTAACATAAACAAGACAGCTGAATCAAAAAATTGTATTCATATTATAGAGACTAGATAAAAAAAATTACAATATGATACACAAACTCTTTAGAAATATTGTTAAACATCTCTAAAAAAATATGTTTTGGTAACATAATTTCTAAAAAGTTGTAAATTATAAAGTAAATGAAGGGAAAAGTAAGATACTTGATACGTTGTATGCATTATAACTGATATGAAATGTAAAATATTTTTTTTTAATTATAATATAAGCACAGAACAGCTACTTGAACATAATGACTACTGACCATTAGATGTCAAATGTTTATCAGGATTAAAGCATTTCATTGGAATATAGCCTTTTTGGAAAACTTGGATATAGGATGAATATATATATATATTGAAGGCTACACAATAATTTAAAAATTTAAACAAAGAAAAATCGTTTTTAAAAATTGCATTTTTCAGTAATTAGACTGAAAAAAAATTGTGTCTCTGAATTCCAAATCTGATATACCTAATTAGTTCTAAAAAGATATATTTGAAGTTTTCTGTCCGTTTTTAAACCTATGCCTTTACAAGATGTGTACTTACTTTTATTTTTGTTGCTGCAAGCTTTTTTCCTGTGTTCAAGATGGTATAGAAATTTTTAGCTAATGAAGCGCACTGTGATTAATGAGATCAGAATTCATGAAAAATAATTGAATCAGATAGTAAAGGTCTCAAGTACCTGCTTAATGATAAAACTTTATACAATGAAAACATGTGTTACATTAAAAAATTAGCAAATATATCAATATTCATCAGAGAATCCACACAATTTTGAGTGAGTAGTGCCATTTAATTTTATTAATTTATATTCAATGTGCATATTACTAAACAAAAACTTATTTTATCCATTTTATAAAATTGATTCATCTGGAAGCAGTTCTGCAATACCCCTAAATAGGTGCTATGAAAGTTATTTCCTAAACTACTTTCTCAGGGCACTATTTGGAGTTTAAAAAATACCTCTTCTGGACCAAGAAATACAGTATGTATTACAAAAATTAGAACGAATTTAAATTTGACTTTTTTTTTTTTTTTTTTAAGAAAGTGTCGAAGTTTATGCTTTTAGAATGTTCATTTTTTTCCAAATTTAGCAGTAAAAATAAACATTCATAATCATTCAAATTTAACCGAGTCGGATACTCCAACTAATTTGTTTCCTAATAACACATGAAAAGTAAAATCACTAGAAATAATTCTTAAAATAGTAAAAACTAAGAAATTTAAAAACTTTTCAAAAACTTCAAATTAAATTTTTTAATAATTTTAAAAATAATAGTCTCTGTCAAATTGGCTTTTTTAAAAAAAATCAGTTTAATAATAGAATCTGAAAAAAAAATCATGTGAATCACTATCTCAAAAAAATATAAGGAAGCCTTATGTAGCCTTAAAAAAAATCAAAAACTATTTTAAACAGCAATCGACAACTTATAGGATGATTTAGAAATGAAAACCAGGATTAGATTACCAGGAAAAAAAAAAGAGAAAATAAATAAAGCAATACTTTATGCCATTTTCACTAATGAAATTTAATTTATAAATCTTATAAAGGATAATACTTAAATGTATATAACTTAAACATATTCTATAGCCATTTAATTTTACTTTCTTTATATTAAAAAAAAGGCTTAAGAAAAAAAATTAATGATATGATCTTTTATTACAACTGAAATGCCACTTGAGAACTTACTACATAATCAGCTTCTGATATTATGCTAATAATTCAAAAATGATTTTCAAAAATTCAACTTTTCTTAGTTTTCAATTTTTGTTGTTATTGCACTTCTGATATATGTTTCAGTTTTTGGAAATAATGAAAAATTCCCAGATACTTTATTTTATTGCATATAATTTTTCATGATTCTTAGCTTTAAAATATTCTACTTAATCATTTTAATTAACTATTTTCCATAAGAATAAGATTTGCTAATGGCTCTAATAATTAGAATTAAGCAAATCATTTTGCAATGATGAAACTAAAAGGTAAAATTTCAGGGTGACAATTTTCAGTAGCATGCAAAACATTTATATTCATACTATTTTAAATGAAAGAGCATTCAAAGGGATAAAAGATCAACAATTATAGGTGGCATGCGGAAGACGTATAATTAAAGTGAAATGTGGAATGTGTACATGTATCAGTAGTTGATCACTGGTTTAGAAGGCCCCTAAAGGTATGTTTGATTTTAATATCTCACATGTGGAAATTACAAAAGCACTGAGAAAAAATTCCCACATCAGAAACAACTAATTAAAAAGAAGGAAAAATACATTTGAAATTTTTAACTCAACCAAATTAGAGTAATCTAATTCTACTCCCTCTCTTCCGGTGAATTACCATCACAGTATGTCATAAAACATAAACTATAAACATTATTCATAACAATATAAATAAAAGATAACACTCTAAGATAATTTTCACACTTACAGCAAAATCACATAATAAAAACTGGAAACATAATACGTGGATCGGATACCAAGACAATGAACTTCGTACAACTATATATATACATAACATTATCAATTACCTTCTCCTTAATTATACACTTTGCAAAGGTAAGGTATTTAAATAAAATTTTAATTTTTGATTCTATATTTTAGTTACCAAGATGCAAACTATTTATTTTGCATAAAATATGTCATAGTTTTCCATGAATAAATTTAATTACAAGTTCCATCAGAAAAAATTTCATGAATTTTAAGGCATATATATTTTTATAAAACATGAAACACAAATTAAACTACAAAATAATCAAAATGAAATAAACATCATGCATACTATCATAAGAGATGAATCACTTCTTAAATTTGTCTTTACATTTTTAAATTAACTCTAGTTAAAAACACTATTTTAATAACTACCATAATTTTAAAAATACAAATACCTTGCGAAAAATATTTTAATTTAGTTACCTGAAAAATACAAAATCAAATGAAGAAAAATAAAAATTATTTACTGGACAAAGTCAATTTCACTATATTTTTTTGAAACATCCAATTTCAAAAATATTCATTATTTAAAACAAAAATGAAAACAAAGAAAAGGAGCTGTAATTATTTTACAATGGACTAAATTTCATCCACTTTTGAGCTTTCTTCAACTGACTATATTAAACATGAAAATAAATACTACATCACCTATTTTAACAAAATAATGTTTGACTACAGTAATAAAATTAATTTTTACATTTTTGAGGAAGCAGCACCAATATCTTTTTTACCTCAAGAAATCGTTTTTAAGTTATGTTATTCATATCTATGAAAGTAATTTAAATGAAAAATACTTTCTAGCAATCAATGCTATGTATTAAAGTCCAGGAGAAATTTAATCATCCAATTTATTTATTCTTACAATATCTTACAAATGAACCATCATGTTTCAAATAATGCATAGTTACAAAAATACTACTAGAAGCTAAATGAAATTTTATAAAAATAAATGTAATCTATTACATAAAACAAACCAAGTTAACCCTTTAACGTGCGGTGGTATCTCTCTGAAACCACCATTTTCTAAAAAATATCTCTAAACGCGCAATGGTATTTCAATGAAACCATTAATCTTAAACATATCTTTTAACTCTTTTAAAAGACACTAGATGTCAGCACGAGACAGAAAACTCTTATTTCTGTGAGAAAAATGCATCATTTTAAAAGCCTTTTTTAACCACTTTCAAAAAGATTTTTTTTAGCAAATAAAAATAGACAAAAATTAAAAGTAAGGTATGTACATTTTTGCTGCATATGCTGTTCTTAGCATAACTAATTTTTAGTATGATAAATAATGAAAAGAAGTGCCTTATATAAAGATATTTTCGTGTGGTTTCAGACTGATACCACCGCGCACCTAGAACATGAAAATTGTCCGTTTCTTCTCCGGCTTATAGCACGCACACGTGAGAGATTTAGCCCTTTTTTTCTTTTCTTTGACTCAGGCAGTGAAATAACTAATAAATTATGGGGGTTTTGCCATTGATTTGGGGGAGGGGTTTATTATTTCAGTATTACTGCATGGTTTTAATAATTTAATAATAAAGAAACAATGAAAAAAAAACTTTATTGGCTATTGCAGTTGATTTTAATCGCTTATAGTTATATTTTGTATTATTTAATATTTAAAAAGTAATTCTAATATTTAATATCGCATATTTTAGTAAATTTATTACAAAATATATAAAGAATATACTTACAAATCTGACGCAAATCATTTTTTTTGTTCATCCTGAGAATTATGTCGTAAGTGCGCGGTGGTATTTCTATGAAACCACCTCCCCCTTCAGGGGGGAATGTACTCTAATTTTTTTTAAAGGTATTTTCTCTGTTCTTAGGTTCCATACATTGCATTTATAATTTTATTTTGAAAAATTCAGCGAATTTATTTTTCCGCGCTTCAAAGGGTTAATCAAAGCATTCCTTTGCTAGAATTATTTTTTTTAAAAAAAACATATAGCTATATGGTAATGAGGGGGGGGATTCAAAATAGGATATAAACCAGAGATATATATACATTCTATATTAACTTAAATGTATTTTATAAAAATAAATCAACACATTTTCTAACAACATCTTAAAACATTATACTAAAAGTGCATAGCAAAAAGATAAAAATTAAAAGCCTATAGAAAATTTTTAAGCACATCAATATTTACAAAACTACTATATGTAAATATGTTATATGTATTTTAATTTTCTATCTAATTTAGTATTTATTATTTTATGAGTATATGTATGTATATATATTCTAAAGAAATATTCTATATCTACTGTTCCCTAAATACTTTCTTTTCTATATTGAATGAATGCTATAACCACATTTTAGAATATTTCAATACATTTGAAAAACAAAATAGATAAAAGAGTACAAAAAAATCTTCACTATTTTTAGAAAAATTTATAACGATTCCATAAGAAAAAAATTTAAGAATCAAATCTACAAATATACTAAAGAAAAGGTTTAAATTATTTGACAGAAGAATGCTTCATACAAGATTCAAAGAGTGCAAAATTTTATATTTCACCTATGAAATTTTAAAATCAGCAGAAAAAATGCCAAACTAAAATATAATCCACATTTATTCTAAATATATAAATAGTAATTTTTCAGTAACTGATAATTATAGACAAAAATTTGAGATACCAATGTATTTATATACAATTGTTTTCATTATCATTAAAAAATGCATTAAAATTCTAAATAATTTATTTTTTTAAATTCAAATAGTGTTTTGCTAGTGTGTTTCTCAAACTTATGAAACATTCCAAATGGTAATTTATAGCTAACATAAATAAATAGTTTTATATATCAATGCTTAAATACCTAATATTTACTATCTTTTTAATATATAATATACAGATTAATGATTATTCCTAATTATAATCAAAGTAATTTGAAGTTATATTATAAATCAAAGATAAAGTATACTGATTTAAAAGTTAATGAGTTTTTTTAATCAACCTCTATAATTGAAACTAACTTAAAATTTTAGAGAAAATCTTTTAAATTTTAGGAAAAATCTTTTATAAAATATTTCAATACATATTTAAGAGTTATAAATGATTTACAGCAAGTATAAGTATGTTTAATATTACTATGACTACATTTATAACTGAAAAGATTTATAAATGTAGAGTTCTGTATAGTGTTTACAAATTTTATTAAGATGTACATTTAAATAAAAATATGCATCACATTTATTTTTGAAATTAAAAGATAAATGAATGGCATTTCAATAAAATACACCATACAATTAATCATTAAATAATCTCATTTAAATCAACATTAAGAAACCAACTTTAAAAAAGAATCAGTTTAAAGTTCATTTCTTATGGTATATAAGGGGGGAAATGGACAATGTTTTCAACTGTTGTGTAGATTTGTTTGTTTTTTAGTTACATAATAAAATTCTATAGAGGCATGCTCCATACACATGAAAAATATTTCAGAAAATTCGATAGTAATTCAAAAGAGAACATGAATTCACTACATTTATATTTTTCCCTAGTGGCTGTATACGTAAATTTAAGAATGAGCTTATACTTATCAAAAGGTAATCACTTTCAAGCTCTAAAGTATAATGAACACTTTGAAATAATTAGAACTGATGAAGGTATAATAAGTAGAGTAACTTTTATAAATCCTTATATATAGTCTTTCTTACGAACTACATCATTCAGTCATTGTAATAGTAGAAGGCACACAAATCCTGTTTTTGTCAGGATACAATAAGTGATTCAACATTCACAAAGATATCAAACTTAAATATTCACACACACACACATTCAAGTATATTTCAATTAATAATTCTTTTGTAACAGTTACAAAAAAAATGGACAAAGTACAGCCACACACAAGAAAGATTTTTATATAGAGATAACCAGATATATAGATAAAACAAGTATTTCCAAGTAAGTTTTCCACTGAGGAAAATCTTTAAGGCAAGTTTAATATTTGGGAAATATCAGAATAAGCCCAAACCCTGAGTTCATAAAATGAAGACTCGAAACTTCCAACATCTTAATCAACAAACAGATTGTCAAAACATAAGTTAGTTAAAAAAGAATTATTTCCCAATTAACTAACTTTTTTTTTTCGATATTATGGAACAGGAAAAATTCATTATATCATTTCTGCTAAAGCAATCTATGCAGTTTTGATATTACGATTTTTCCAATAACACTATCCAATAATTGTCAAACATTTATAATAGTAATATACACTTTTGCACAACATAATGTCAATGGAATAAAATTACTTCAAAATGTACAATATATATATGTATATATAAAATATTTGTGAAGAAAGAGATTAAAGGAAGGTGCATTTTTTACATTATGAGAGATTGTCTATGAATGAAAAAATGAGCATACTTAATTGTATTAATGTCTTTCACAGAGACATTACAAATCTTAAGTTAATAATTTTAAATAAATATTGAAATTAATATAAAATTTAAAAACATTTACCAAAAATAAAATAGTTGTTTTTAGGAATTTTATACATCTTTATATCAGAAATATTAATGAAAAGATACAAAACACGAAAAATAGTTGGAAATCAATATAAAAGTTAAGTACATGTAACAAGATCTATATTATTATGTACAAGAAATGTCTGTACTTAAGAGCCAATTCTATAACCAATATAAAATAACTCTTCCTTCAAACAATAAACATTTAGAATTCAGTTAAAATTAAAAGAATAAAAACATTCCTTTAGAATTATAAACAATGAAGTATTTTACAGTTGATACTGTAAAACATAACTAAATACCCAAACAAACAAAAATCACTATCCGGATAAAAATATATCTTACTCCTCTTGTATAAGTACATGTAACAAGATGCCTAACTTCAAAAAAGACAGAATCACTTCAAAAATATTATTAAACCAAAACAACATGGCGCAAGATCATAATGATTTCAGACTAGATATTCTTTTCTTATAGGTATTTAAGACATCCAGCAATATATTGGTATACATGTATACATATATATTCAGTTGCCTTTCAATAACATTAGGAATGTTTCTGAAATACGAAGTCTTTCTAAGCTAGTTTCATAACAAAATTATTCCAACATTAAACATTTTCTTCAGATAATCTGTGCCATACAAATCTACTAAAACCAAAATATAAAAATCATGGATTTTTCTCCATAAATAAAAAAAATCTTTGGCAGTGAGCTACCTAAAAGAAAATATGAATAATACTATTAGTTATTTGCCTCTAATCAGTATGAGTATCACCATCTTTTTTTATAGCTTTCCGTGTTATTTGAGCTTTGCACATACTGCACAACTGCTGAACTCGTAAAGCAGCCATAGCAACATATTTTTCTCCAGTCCATTCTATAGTTCCTAAGGCTTGTAAGACGATAAGACTAAGTTTTGTGTAAATTTTTCCAATAAGCAGAGTCAAAGCAGACTGATGAAACATGGCCCAGATGCGATAATTAGGACCAGAGAAAGGATCAGAGACTGCCGGACAAATAATATTATTCAGATTAACTTGAGTAACCTATTAAATAAAAGGTAAAAATCAATAGGAAGAAAAAAAATGCAAAAAAGAAAAACTGGTTATTTAAATGCATATGCTAAGATATATTAACTTACTAACAAAATACAACATTTGAATAAAACGGAACTGCATTGATATATACATAAATATAATATTCAATGTCAGAAGTCTCATAACTATAATGTAAGAAGGCTATGTAAATTATTACAAAAAACCCTTTCGACACTTCCCTTGGGAATTATTTAACAAAAAAAACACTAATTTAGAAGAAAAAAATATACCATTAAACTTAAAATCAGGCATATAAAAATATTTTAGTAGAATTCTCATATCCAACAATTAAATCCCTAGACTACAGAAAGAAAATATATACAATTCTTTATGTTATAATATGAATCATCATAGTAATAGTTTTATAAAATTTTATTTGTAATGAAAAAAACACAAATTTATCATATAAAAACAAATTTAACTTAAAGTATTGCTTTCAAAATAACAATATTTTTATTCCCATTTTGCCTTTGATATCACAGAATGAAAAATGTCAAAAATTAAACAAATTGTTGCATGTTTACAAAAAACTTAAGCATTTCAACATTAACTATTTACTTTGAAATCAATCCACAGCATTAAAAAACAATTAGGAATTTTGCACTATGAAACAAGCAAAATGAGATAAATTAGCAAGTAGTCCAACAATTTTTTTTTACAAATGTGATTGAAATATTTTAAAATGTATTAATTAACATAAAGAAATATTTGGAAGGTGATAAAATACCCATGTAAAACTAGAAACAAACCTAATGCATATCTTATGTGCGACAGTTACAACTTTGTTTATACCCTGCTGTACCCATACTACAGTTAGAGAATCATTGCTCAAGAATGATGATCTACATTTGTTTATTTTTTATAAAATGTGTTAATGCAACTAAACAATTTTGCTATACCAAGGATCTGGTTTCAGGATACCAGTTAAATACACAAAAAATTTTTATTTATTATTTTTTATTAAATTATTTATTAAATTATTTTTTTATTTAAAATCGTGTACATATTTTACGCATGTTTTTTTTTATGGAAGCAGCTTTGATTAGATATACAAAATCAAAAAATTATCAAGTATGATACAGAGAGAGAAAACCACAGAAAATTTCGCAGATTTAAATATTTTTTCAAAGTTCCCAGTTGCAACTATTCCAAAAAAAGGGGGGGTTGTTTACAATAAGTGTTAGATGTTTATAAAAATATTCTTAGCATTTAAGAGGTTAAAAAAGAATTTTTTTTTTTGCTTCTAAAAATAAAAATATTTAAATGCATTTAGATAACTATCTATAATAATTCTGACTATTGTAGTAATAGTCAGAATTCATTTAAATTAACATTTAGAAATGTAGAAACTTGAAAAGCATTTTGTTACCCAAATATTAACTAATGATCAATACAAACTTATTTAATGTTAAAATGTTGCACTTCTAAACGTACCAGATGTATTAAAACATAACAAACCCTGTAAAAATATTTAAGATGACAAGTAATTCAATACTGAAGTACAAGAGGAAGAGTAAGAATGTTAACATAACAATTACAATGCGTTCAACATTTTAATAAATAATTAAGCACAAACAATACAACATAACTGATTTATGATGCATATAAACTTATTAATATAATAAGCTTTATGTTATATACAGGGACGTCTTAAGTCTTCTTGAGGCCCTGGGCCCCTACACAAATGCACGCCCCACTTATGACCCTTAAAAGTAGGCAATACAAAGCATACATTGTCAATTACTCGTTCAAATAATAACTGAAAACAAATAAATGTGCATGATGTACAATCGCATAAACCGGCTCGACCGATTGCATGAGTAATGATGGTGTATGGTGGTAAGGCCTACACATGGACGGTGGTCATCACATGTAGTCAGTTGACATATTATCCGAATTTTCCAGTTCTTCGGAGAGAGAAAAAGGGGAAAAAACATTTGACCATTGAAATTATTAGAATCCTGATCTTATTAAGGCTGAGTTGAAAACGAGATGAGGCCCCCATTGTGTCCGAGACCCTGGGCCCGGGCCCAGTTGGCCCATGCCTTAAGATGTCCCTGGCTATATATAGAGAAATGTAAGAATTATACATGTAGCAAAGAAAAAAATGTAAACCTTCAATAAAGTTGTATATTAAAATAAAACATGCTCTTATTGATAAATTCAGCTTAACAGAAATTCATTTCAGAGCAGCTTCTGAAATACTTTACAAATATGAAACTTTTATTGCTGCATACAGCTGAAAGAAGTGAAACTAATTACCATTCCCAAGCCCTGAAGGATCAAGAAATGATATAAGAATAAAAGACCTTGAGTTAAAGCAGCCCAACTCATATCATTCAAAGCTTCCACTGTATAAACACCTACAAAAGATAAATATTTTATTAAACTACTTAAATCCATAAACAGCAGAGTTAAAGATTTTGTAAACATTAAAATGTAAGTAATATAAACAATTTTTTTGGTATGATTAATTACAGATTTCTGGAGACAATCAATACTCCCAAGAGAAGAGTGATGCTTATGGAAAAAATTTTACACCATTCCAGATTATATTTCAACAAAGTTCATTAACTTTCAATAGTCTTTACTTGCAGTATTGTAAAAAAAAATACAGATACCAAGACTGATATATAAATAAACAACATGGATTAATTTTTAAATAATTCAACCATTTATGCTCCTAATATATTTAGTTGCATTAACATACACATATTTGCAATTTTTTCAGTACAAAAGAATTGTACAAATCTGCCAGTTGCATATAACTCTAAATAATTACATGCCAGAACCATAAAATTTAACAAGGACTATGTCAGGGGTTTTCAACTTATCTCCTAGGTTAGCACCTATGAGCCTTATATGATTTGTATTGTACATATAATCACAAAGTATGTGTTAAATCTACTGATAGGGAATTAAACTTTTAAGTAATATAAAACTAAGAGCAAGAAATAAAAGATTATAAATAGAAATGAAAATTTATACTTAATCACTTCGACACTCTAAGCCAGGGGTACTCGAACTTTTTTTTCCCCCGGACACATATATACAACTATTTCAATAAATCTATTAATATATACAACAAAGCTGCCATGTACTTTGATTTTTTTTTTCCCTTTTTGACAACACCTCACTTATTTTTAATTCAGACATTAATTTATCAAGTGATAATTGACTTAAAAAGACAAAATCGATAAGTTGATTAAATTGAATTAAAATAGAAGTGAACTAACTGAATGAAATAAAATACATTATTTTAAAGATAGGTTTGCAAGAAAAAATGTGCTTATAAGATAAATGAAAATAAATTGATTATAATGAAATGGTTCCTATAGTATTATACTGAAATGGTTCTTGGTATTATTTTATATACATCTTTCATAAATAAGAATAATCGAACCAAAATACTGGTATTGCTTCCTTGTGAATAAATTACAAAGTAAAGAACATTTATTCTGCTTAATAATATATATACTATCAATATTTTTCATATTTCCACAATATTCAATAATATTATTATTCACATCTATCTATTTGCCCTTTAAGTAAAAATATTATTCAACAGCTTCAAAAATACAGATTTACTCAAAAATATGAAAAAAAATTTACCTCCAACACCTGTTCTAAGTAAGTAAAATGGTGTTATTAAAATCAAGAAATGTTGAATCCAATAAGTTTCTAACTCTAAACAGCGCTGAAAAAATACATAATATATACATATATAAAAACTTTTAAAATTAAAACAATCAATTTTATCATGCAGATTTAAAATACTGAAAGCATGTAAAAATCTTTAAATAAACAGCTTAAATTTGAATATATAAAACCAGTAAAATTGTTTAACAAGTTAATCAATCTAAAAAAAATATGGTTTAACTATTTTGCTTCATCCTCATTGCTAAAACTTAAAATGTTACCAAAAAAGTAAGCTAAATCTCTTTCAGAAATGTATAACAAATTCAAAGAAGGTATTAGAAAATTTTTCAAAAACTGAACAGAAATTACTTGTAAATCTATATACTATTAAAAAAATTAATGTTGCTTTTGAAAAAAGAAAACTAAAAAAGCATTTTAAGAGTTATATGTCAATTTAAAAAATAATCAAATTTTAAATAAGAAACAAATGAAAAATACATTTATGACATTAATAAAATCAAAATTCTTATGAAAAAATAGAAAGTTTACAAAATTAAACATTTTAAAGAGCAAATTTTGATAACTGAAGCATAACAACTTTTATAAAAATATTTTAATCATTATTTTATTTTTTGGTATATAGAGCGAACCCTATAGTCTTGAAATACATAATACTTGCAATGCAGGAAATAATTCTGAAAAATTTAGCCCGTAGACATTTTTAACATTTTACAGATCTAAAATATTTCAGACCATAAATGGTAGGTGATGCATCAACTTTAAATCAAAAATCAAACTAACTTTTCTGGTATTAAGAACGGGAAATAAAATAGCCAATATAGCTCCATACAAACAATGCATGTGAATTCGAAACAGAGCAGTTACAGTTTTTGACGTTGGTGGAGCAGCAAGAAGAAAAATCTACAAGAAAAGAAACAAATTTAAAGAAAAGCAAACTTACTTAATTACAAGAAAAATTATAAACTAAATCGCATTGAAAACGTACAATTCAAAATGCACAGAAATGTTTTTCAATAACAGACATTAAACAAAACTATTTTTATGAATGGGGCTAACAAACTTACTTGTATAGTTGTTATAACATGACAAGGATTAAGGATGTATATCACAGTTCTCGATGAAAACTTGAAACCTATTTCAATTCCAAACACTAAGCACATTAATACCAGAAGTAATCGTTTTCCACCTCTGTCTTCTCTTACAACTTTAGGAACTGGAGGAAGAGTGAACCTTTTAAAACCCCAGTATAATGAATATACTCCTATGGTGCAGGCAATTATTGTCTCAATAATTCTCCTTTGAGGAGAAAGAAAATTGACGCAATCAGGTCCACCATTGCCTTTTATACTGTGATTTACTCCATGATAAGACCAATCACCGATATCAGCCAGTTTCCAAGACATTGTATCTAAAGGAAACATTACAAAATGTTATTATAATTTAAAAGTAATATAGAAAAAAAGAATAATGATTACTAAATTAATGTTTTTCAAACTTCATAGATTTTTGTCACAGACAACAATCTCCAAAATCATTGTTTTCATAAAAAAAATATTAACTACAAAAACCATTGCAATTTTTCCCCATCTAAAGAAAAGTAATACATTTTTTATCGATATCTTCAATTTTAATATTTTGCGGAAATAAATTTTTGTTCTTGCATTAATCTTCTTTGCATCAAATTCATCAGAATAATTTTTATTTTCCATGTATGTGTAGAATGTATTATTTATTAATGTCACACTTCCAAACAACATGAGGCAGGGCCGATACTAGCAAGTGTGCAGCGTGTGCACCACACGAAGACGGCCAAAACAAGGGCGGTCGCATATAGTTCTATCAATCAAGCAAAATTTTGTACAATTTCTAAAAATGAAACTTATGATACAGCGAATAAAAATATGCTGAATTGTAATTAGTTATTGAAAAATCAAAATAAGTCACGATTTCCCAAAAGCATAGCATAGTTTAAGAAAAACATAATGTTAGTTCACTGTGTGTTGGTTCACACACATTGTTCATTAAAGTCTACTTTTTACGTATATTCTTCATTTGATAGCAAAGTTCGTGACAGAGCTGGCTATACCAAAAAAAGTTTGTTTGTTTTTTCGCTTATCAGAGACACTAGCAATGCACCGTGGATTGATACTTAACAAAGTCGTCTCAAAATTGATTTTTGCGAAAGCTGCTTTATGAAAATATCTAATATGGTTACTATTATCTAAAACATAGGAGTGTTTAAATTCAACATGCATTTGGGGAAATTAGAAATTTTCAATTTAATAATAGCCTTACAATTCAGAAAACAAAACAGAGGAAAGTGATTTTTTGCTTATGGTTTTACAACGCTCATTAACAGCACTCATTTTCCTTTTTAGTAAAAATGTTATACTTCCATTAAAAGGTAGTTTCTTGTAATTTCATTTGGTATAAAAACATTTGAGGAAAAATCTTGCAGCTCTATTTGATTAAATAATTTTCATTACAAAGAATGTTTGAAAAACACTTCAATATTCGCATAGTATTAGAAATGTTAGCGAAGTTTACCAAAGTTCTAAATTTTTTTTATGTTGTAGGTATTTTAGTGCTATATTAAAAAAAATTGCGGGTTTTATGTGTTTTTTTTAAAATCTCAAAATGTAACAAGATGCCACATAATCAAATTGGCGTATCAAAAGATTCATAAAATAGCACTAAAAACAATAATAAAAGAAAACATATTAAAAGCTAATCATGATCTACAGTACAATATGTTTAACCCGAAAACGCTTAAAGCGAAATATCGGATAACACGAAAAAATACAACGGTCCCGACAAATTGCAATGTATTTTCATGCATTTTTTTCTCCCCCCCCCCCCCATCTTAACACACGAAAATATTTCCCTTCTGGGAAGAGAGTTCTCTTTTTCACTCGCTGTGAGAAAGCACTGAAGAAAAAAATAAGATACGGGAAGGCAACCACCAATGTTTTGAGAAACAGAGGAAACAGACACGTTTTTGCATCTTTTTTTTAAAGAATTAAATGATACGTGCAGTTGTGTACACACTATAGATCTTATAAACAACCTGTGGGTCTTGTCATTTTCAAAGCACTGGTGCCTAAACATTCGCATACATCAGCGCATTTTTCCCACGATCACCTTACTTCAATATGCATTTAACTTCTAATTTTAAAAAAATCTGTGAAAAGGTTCGCCTCTTGTGGCTTTGTTTGAAACAGTAGAGCAGTCAGGAATTTGTAGTCAAAACAAACATTTATCTGAGTAACTTCACATCGTTGAACTATGACTATTTTGCACAGGCAATAATTCCACTAAATTTTGTTTTAAAAATAATAAATAATAATAGATTATTTGTTTTTATTTTATAGTTATTTATCAGGTAGTCTTTGTAGAAGGACTGATTTATTTACTTTTCGTTTCACGAGATTTATGCTCCAGTACTTTTTTTTTTATTGGATTATATTTTCTGAGTAAATACAGCTATTTTGCATTTCTAATTATAAAATGTCAATTTTTATTTCATAGGTAATATTTTTTTTATTGTTTAATTAAAGTATTTTGTCGCTATTATGACATATTAGCTGGTCAAAAAAAAAAAAGGTTCTGTACTTATAATTGTATTTACATTTTATTAATGTTTTACTTAAATACAGGTAGATGAGTTTATAGCGACAACGTTAAGTATTAGTCAAAATATGAGAAATTCTCTAGAGGGGCGGCAGATTAGGTCTTTGCATGCGGGCAGCTGGCACAATAGGATCGGCCCTGACATGAGGGCTATACGCGATGGATCTCGCAATTTTAACACAGTCAAGTGTCCATATATGTGTAACAATTTATAAGAATAAAAAGAATGCACTAAACAGTTTGATTAACTTCAACAATAGCAACACAATACATATTTTTTTCAAAACAATTTCTTTAAAAAAATAGTCTTAAAGATATCATACATTCATTAACATCAAATGCTATTTACGATATACATAAATTTAATTTTGATTGTTTTATCTCAAATCAGAAACTTTATCAACTTTTTAGATACTTTTTTAAGGTACACTACATTAGAGTTATTTTCTAACTTTAAAAATCATACAAAAATTATTAAAAGAAAAAGAAAAATATTTTAATGTATAAAATCATTTTTAATTTTAAAAAAATAGATATCAAACTTCTTGAACCATTCCAAGTTTAAACTTTTGTTAAATATCCAGGTGAATAAAAAAAAATTCCAACAGTTATAATTGCATTAAATCTTAAAATATTTTAAAATATTACATCATTTATTATTACCACTATCAGAGCAAAACTTCCTACTTATTATATTAATTCTTTAAAAAGGAACTCATAAGCCATTTCTAAAATGAAAAGTTTAATTTTATTTTTAAAAAATCAATTTTTGTACAAAAATCAGTTCTACAAATTTTTAAGGAACTTTTTCAATCACAAATAATTATATGTTTTTAACGCGTCAAACGTACAGTTTCCTCTTCAATGTAAAGCAAAATAAATCATGATACCAGCAGCATAAAAATTTATCAAATATAACCTTTTGCTTTTTATTTGATTGATTATAGATTAGATCTATATTGCATTAAAACTCGGACAAATACTTCTTACAGTTACAGTTGAACTCCAGTTCCGATATTATTACACAAGGAATCTATTTAAAATAAGTTTCATACTAAAAAGGAAGTGAATTTAGAAATTAATAAAAAGTAAATATTAATTGATCGCTCACAGTATATGTGTGCTAGTAAAAATATCTACTCTAATCAATTGTTTACTAAAAAGAATGTTAAAAAAACCTAAAAATTGGAGATTTTCTTTATAAATGAATATATAAAAAAGATCGTAAAAATTTGGTATACTTGAAACTACATTACGGCTATTTGGTGGCGGACCTCGTAATTCTGAACCATGGTCAAGTGACGAGGACGACACCTCTGATCCGACACCTCCCTCTCCAAACTACCACACCAACGGGAGGACGTTTGAGCTCACGACAGATTTAACGTGCATCACTGCCCTATACAGCGGGTCTTTTTCAGTGGTACTGGGCTCGAACTCATGACATGCCAGCCATGATCCGATACCTTGACCACTAGGTTACCGTGGCCTCGACGTACCTCTTAATAAATTAATTCAAGAGAGATGCAAGTAATGAACACACATCATTTATTTAGAAGCAGAAAGCAAATAATAAACATATTGTTGCATGTAAGCAAAAGTTAATCACATTTGCTAGTTAGAAACAGATAGTTTATATGGTTAATACTTTCAATGTGATCTCAGTAATCGAAGACCTGAAGTCTTGCACAGAATAGACTCGGTTAAAAATCCATCTGCTTAAAAAATTAGACTTCCCATAAAGTAATTCTTGTAAATTTCAATATGAAATAAAAATCACTAATCAGCAACTTACATCAGCTAACATTTTTAAATACATAAGACAAGATAACCACTAATTTGAACATTATGCAAGGATTCCAATTGCACAACGAAAGCCTAGCCCCGATTTATGTATAAATATCACCAAGTAACTTTGAATTTGAAAACGAAAATTAAAATGTTTATAACATTTTAATCATCCCTCCCCTCCCCTCCCCTCATTCCTCAATTACACAATACCCATGCACATTTTTAAATCTCATCATGAAAAAAAAAGAAAGGTCGCAAAAACAACTTATAAAAAACAAACGTTTATTTGTTTCCAACCATTTATCATCACGTGACAATATTAAATAAAAATTAATAAATAAGTAATGTAAAAAAAAAATTTAAGTCAATTCTTACTTTGTTTAACAAAGAAAAATTTTATTTTAGTTACTTTTTATTAAAAAAGTAACAATTATATAATATAAATATATATACACATGACAGAATCACAATATTAAGTGGCCCAAAATACAAAGCGAAAATCCTTTCAATTTTCCATTCTATGTATGGTGTTGGACTATTATTTTTGTTTGTTACAATTTACTCATTAATTAATGTAATTAATGAATTAATATTTCAAAAAACTGTATTAACATCAAGTGTCATCCACTATAGGTTTTTAAAAAATGTATTTGAACTTAGTGGAAAATAAAAAGTATTTTATAAACGATTGAAAATTTGAACGATATATATATATATAAATAAAGGGAAAGTGTAGAATAATAGTAAGAATTGAAAAATATTGTATCAAATAATCCAACTTACTTATTTCATTTTCACTATTCAAAGACATTGAAATTTAGAATACTTAAGGAGTTTCGGAAATGTATTTGCAAATACAAATACTGTGCTTTCTCATCATTCTTTTGTGTTAAAAAATAATTCTATGTTAAGGCAATTACTATTTTACGATTGGAAATTTTTTTAATTGTGTGAATAAATTTGAATATATAAAATAAACTGAGGATGTTTTTTTTAATACAAAGTTTTATTCATACAGTAACCATGGAGCCATAAAAAAACCGAAACATTTCTGCAATTAGCATACCTGCGCTTCAGTAGAGGGTTAGAGGACAAAAACTTTGCAGTTTAAAATTCGAAGAAACCAAATATCTTTACATATATGTCAGCGCACATTAGAAACAACAAAAATCAGTATAAATCTTGAAATAAAAATGTCAGAGGATGCCCAAATACACTCACAAGTAAACATAGCACCATATAGGAATTCATGATGTTCAAACCGTTAAGATTTATTTAGAGTAAACGAATAATAAGAAGAAGATAAGAGACAAACTGTAGGATATATCATAAGACAAACGACACACGCCATGAACACACATACACAAGTAATAACATAACAAAGTTGCCAGGTGACATCAGATAAAACAAGTGGGTTACCAAAGCGACTTGCAGAAATAATGACAACATAATTAATATAATCCAATACTTCCTCCAATTGTGTTGTCACTTGAATTAATGAATAAGAGAATTATCTACTTTATTGAGTACATAAAGTACTAGTAATATAAAATTATCATCACTAACAGGGAAATTAATTAAATGAAAAACAAATTATATCACTGAAAAGTTGTGATGCAAGTTAATCAAAGTTCAATAAGAGTCAAAGGAATAATTATATCGTTTATTTTATGTGGCAAGTGGCGTGTAAATTACGGAGTTTGTTCAGCAGTTTTTAAACTTTCAAATTTTCCTGTGTAAATTAGCTGATATTTGTAAAAATGTCAGCTAATTGAATCATCACAGCATTCTTTATGGATGAAATGGTATTCACAGCGATGTGTTTTGTATTTTTATGGAACACAGGGTTTTTTATCAGCTTGATGGGACATTGTGATAGTCAATGAAAAGAGAGAGAGAAACTACTTCATACATTTCATTTTCATTAATATTCTGTAAAAATTGGCACAGCCATAAAATTCCTTAACTGCAATCGAAGCATCGAAATATACTTGGCATTCATTGTAGATGTAGAAATAGTTGATTGTTTTCGGCTACACCAGGTTATATTGGATTTATGCCGAATTTGAATATAGAACAAGGTGGTTGATTTTGCTGTGTCAACACAAATATCCAAAAATATGTTTTACAACATTCCAATAGACCTGGCCTGGATTTGCTTAACTCTTTTGGCCACATTGATATCAAAAGCTATATCTGGATGTATAGTGATGGCAAAAACCATTAGAAATATAATGGTTTCCCTGGAAGGAATAGTTTTTTCTTCTGGTAATGGATTAGATTCTGAAAACAGGATTGTTCCAGGATCAGCAGGTATCGTGTTTGGGTTTGAACTCTCCAAGTAAAAATTTTTCAAAATTCGCTTTATATAACTTTTTGAGTACAAGAATATTGAACCATCTGCTTCATAATCAATTTCCATCCCAAAAAAATGCCCAGTTTCCCAAGTAGTAGCTTCAAGTTTTTTTACGTCATCTATGTGATTTCAATTAATAATTTCTTTTCTTCACAAATTAATAGAGCATTATCTAGATATAGATTTAAAAGCACTATCTAACTTAGAAAAGTTCTATTAAAGACACATGAATCAGAAACATAAGACAAGCGACACAATGGCGTTACGGAAAATATTAAGGCCCCCAGCAAAGTCAGCTTTGGGTCCAAGTCGTGCTTGGTGTCAGTCGGGTTTTGGGCTCCCTGAGTGTAATGCCCCCTCCGCAATGCGGGGGTGTACGTTACCCCACTGAAGCGACACACGCCGAAAACACATCCACAAGTAATGACACAACAAAGTTGCCAAATTATATGAGATAAAACAAGTGGGTTGGCAACAAAACCAAAGATAATTTGAATGCAAACAAACCGAGTTTCTGTGACAAGTACTACACATTAAGACCAAAAAGTACTACAACAAAATTAGAAAAAGTATAGTCCAAAACTTAAAAAAAAAATCTTAACACATATTCTTCCTAATAATTTAAAGAGTTTTAAGAATAATAAATTATAGTTTAAAAAAACTAAAAAACACGCTTTTATGGTTAATCAAATTAAAAAAATAATTCTTAATATATATAAATTGATTAACTTGAAAATTAATGTAATTGGGGTAAAATCGTGGGGAGCTTGATATCAGCTGTTATGATTTCTTATTAGTTCTGTTCCGAAATCCTGAGTTAGTGTAAAAATGTACTACAAAGCAACCCACGCTTTTACCACAATGGCATTAATTTTCTCGTTATAATCATTTTATTCTTATATTAATAAGTACTTTTTTAGCTTTTTAGTTCGATTAACCATAAAAGCGTGTTTTTTAGTTTTTTTAAACTATAATTTCTTTTTCATTTTTTAGTTCGTTCTACAGTAAAAACATGTTTTTTTAGTTTTTTTAAACTATCATTTATTCACTGATGAATAAATCTTGAATGCGTCATTTTTTTAGAATCTGGAATACCCATTTGGGCATCATATTAGTGCGTTGATACGGCCTGGTTTGCAAAATGTAGAATCAGCCAACTGAAGGAAATTTGGAAGAGCTAAGTTAGAAATATTTCATGCGAAAGAAAGGGTCAAGTCAATATGATATTTTTCACTGAAAAGAGTTCAATATTCTCTCCGAAATTTACAATTATCCTCGGTGACCTCTGAATCAATTCTCAGCTGTTTTGGTAAAATGAAGCAATGAATGAATGATGTGTTGCATTCCTCAGATTCGACAAGAGAATTTAGAAAAACAGACTTTACATGCATGAGTCTTTTTTTTTAATTTCCATTTTCAAAAAAACTAGACAGTTGTTTTTATTATGGTAAGAAACTGTTGACGCGCATTTTGTCGCTTTTTTAGGGTTGTAACTTAATCTTTTAGTCGCCAAATCTGGAAATTGGATCTTGAATTAGTCGCCAAAACTGGAAATGGCTTACGAAATTAGTCGCCAAATCTAGAAATGGTATAATGAATTAGTCGCCAAATCTGGAAATCGATATTTCTGTTTATCCTGATCAGGACAATGGAATAAAATTATTAAATTATTGCATTGCCATCGGACCCTGACAAGTGTGCAAAATTTCCAATTAATATGACCTTTTAAAGTGGGTAAAAATCGAGTTCAAAGATTCCGTTACATACAAGTGAAACTTACAAAAGCGTGCTAAAAAGATTTTGAATTGCGTTATAAAAACAATGTAAAAGTAAAAATAAACAGGAAGAGAGAAATTATCATATTTGTAGAATTAACCACAAATATGATTAACAAAAAATAAACCATACAAAATGAACAATACTGCCGCGATTTATTATTTGCCTCAAATTATGTCATTTTAACATTGACTTTATTTTTTAACTTCCCAAATGTATTTTATGCTTCGAAATGTATTTTGCAAGATTTTATATAACTATGTTTCTTTAATCAAATATAATAAGGATGAATACATTTTTGCTTTGTTACTTTTATCGCTTGTAGAACAAATCACAACTCTTTTTGCATAAAATAAAAGATTAAGTCACTCTTTATACTTGCCTTAAGAAAAATCAAATATTACAATAATATATTTTAACCATTTTATTTTAATTGCCCTAACAAGTTGAGTAAATTTCTACTAAAAGAGTGAAATTTCTACTTACAATTTTTCAATGCTAATTAAACATTTATAGAGTTGAACATTTTTTATTGCTTAATTTTGACCAATTCATACTTAAAACGTCGATTGAAAAAAGACTGACTACATTTTGAAACAAGTCAAAGCAAAAACAAGTTTTCACTCTAGCTTTAAGCTACTCAAAGATAATTCAATTAATCTTCTCTTGTTTTCAAGTTTATTTCGTTCTCGTCAGGTATATTTTTAGAGTCCTCAGTTTTTATTTTTTCCCCTTTCTTTCTGTTGCTGCTTTCTCGAAATAATCCGTGTGCCTAGATAAAACAACTAAATAGTGGCTGAATTAAGTGGATTAATGTCACACTGCATATACAAAATAGGCTAGTGACGAAGGTCAATGCTACTGAACCAAAGTTACATAACTAGGATATTATGTCTCAGTATATCAATCTCCAAATTTCTACATCATGTCACGCAGACAACGTTACAACCTGAATTATTTTTACAAGATTAGATCTCAAACTCGCAATTGTGTATAAAGATACCCAGCTTTTCTGGCTTATTGTTGATCTTTAACATAAGGAACAACGCCGAATGCAATTGAACCGCCTCACGGTAATTTTTAAAAAGCTCTACACAGCAATTATATATTACACCGGTGATTAAAATTTACTATTTAATGGAAAAAAGACGCGTAGAATAGACCAATGGTTTTTTATTTATTTTTTTTTTTTTTTTTTTTTTTTTTTTTGTCAACCCCTTAGCTACCCCGAATTTCATACGAAATTATTGATATTTTTCAGAATACTGAACGCATCGGAGACAAACTACTGTTACTAACTACTGCACGCGAACATATATAAAATATCAATGTTTGACAACATAAAAAAATTTTAAATATTGTTTTTAAACAAATGAATATCGTTGTAATCAAACCACTTTTTGGAAATTTCGACATTTTGAATATTATGACCAGTTAACTAACCAAATTTTAGTATAAAAAGACTGCTATGTGACTCTAAGCATTATACGGTGAACTGTGGTCACCGTAAAAAAAAAAATATGCTATGTGCATCAGTCAAAATATTGCCAAATAAAAATGTCTCAAATCTCAGTTATACTTTTTGGACATAGCTGATAATTATATTTTTCAGCGACGATATGTCACAAAATTTACATGTTTAACGAAAAAAGGATATTGTACTCATTTAGAAGTTTTGGAATAATAAGTCGAATATTTTAAAACACTTGGTCTCAATTCCGATTCTAAGTCTGCCAAATGGTTTGAATTTTAAGGCAAATCAGAATCAAAAAGATTCTTTTGTACAAATAAGAGCCTGAAAAGCATCAAAAATTCCAACCGTCGGTTATTCAAAATTTCTAATGGAAACATTTGTTAAAATTAAAGAAATTTATAACATTGTGTCATTATCCTAAAATTGTTCATTTATTTACAACAATTATTTATATATATATATAAGTTTATTTTATTTTTTTTCTCTGATGGGGCTGCAGATTGGTATTTCTACCTTTACAGACCTAGTACACTCCCCAGGAGCTGGCATCACTTTTTAGTGCGGCACGATATAGGCGGTACCAATTACCGCAAGTAATTTTGACACCCAGTTTCCTCCCCAGAGGGAGGCACCTGAGCTCTGCCAATGCGAAATTTCTACTTAGGAATTTAATTTTGCTGAGAGCATCCAAGCCAAACGGACATTCAAGGGATTTTTTTCATGTCGCATAATCATACAACATGGACGCTGTCGATTTTCTGCATCGTGAAAATCTACCGACTTGGGCCGGGGTCGAACCCGCAACCTTAGGTGCAGAAAGCCAACGACAAACCAACTACGCCGTTTTTTTTTTTTTTAAGTTTATAAAAGACAGTCTTTCATTGAAAGCGAGAATTTCATAAATTACATGGATCCCTAGACCACAATTCCAGATATCTCCTTGGGATAAATATTTTCCTAAAATATAAAACAAGAGCAAGCAAAAAAAATGAGCATGAAAATTTTGATTCTCTAAGAATTCTTCACAATTTATAAAATTTCTTTTGAATCGCAATCAGTTCTCCGTGAATTAATTACTGGTTTAATACATATTCATCTATGTAAAACATCCACTCAATATTTAATCAAGCGTTACGAAAAGGGTTCGCTTTTCTAGATTATTTTGCTGATAGAAGAGAAGAATTAGAATAAAAATGCTCAATGAAGATTTTAAAAAATTAGCGTCAACGTGCTCAATATTAAACTTTCACAAACAGATTTGAATTCAGTTTTTTTAATATTTTGGTGTTATCGAATTAAGATCTATCACTCTGATTTCGACTGACAGAAAATTTCAAATTCTTATTATTGGGACCGATTAGCTTAAAACTAAATAATAATCACTAACCATATCTCATATTTCTGTCATAAAGGCGAATCTAATTCATAAGCAACTAGTTACATAACAGGAATAAAAATGTAAGGCTATCTACACAGATAGCCTTTACCAAACAAACAAGAGAATTATTTGAAAATTTAAGGAAAGATAATTCTAACTATATAATTTACTTAAATTATTAAATATTGATTATTATATTTATTGAGTGTTACTTAAGCAGTGAAGACATTTAAATTTTAGATTATAGTAGTATATCTCTTTAATTTACCCAATCCTGCGATATCTATGAAGTTTTGACTTAAGTACTGGCCTTTAAAACTATAAAAATTGTTTAAAATATATACATGAGAATATGATACTGGTTATATCTCAAAATTAATTATTGATTTTCCACGTAATAGGAAAAGTCATTACTTACATTGAATCTTACAAAAATTAGCTCAATTAACGTTGCAATCTCCTTTTATCAATGAATAGCAGGAAATAATCAACGATTAATATAATGATTTTAACGATGAAAAAAATCTTGAAAAAAAATTAGGGATGTCTTCCTTGAAAGACTTTCAAAGGTTAACATAAGTGTACAAGCGGGAATGGAAGTCTAGAATTATGTTGGTATGGAACCAAGAGGAATGGAACTATGTTTTGGTCTAAATAAAATTACTTGATCCAATAACATTTTAATTAGTTATTTTAACAAGGAAGATAAAACTTCCAGAAACTTCAATTAAATATATATATTTAAAGATGTACAATCGTCAAAAAATAATAAGAAACCTTTAATAACTTTCACAATTCTCACGGCAGGTGGATAAAATTGATATTGATAGGAACTAAAACATGGTGCTTATTATGTTGGTTAACTAAACACATTTGAATAGCGTCTTTAAAAATCATTGCGGTTTTTCTTCAGAATTATAAAAAAAAAAGATGCTCAAAATAATTCATGTCCTAAATTTCTTTCGATATTGACCGTTAGTTCCAAAAATATTCGAGGAAAACCGTTTGGAGATTATATACTACATTATTTTTTTCAAGCAAAACACTTAAAATTTTATTCGTATAGGATATTACAATATTTCACCGAAGTTTTTTCTAATTAGTTTTTAATATGAGTATTATTTTATTTAACTTGAAAATTCCCTTTCTTAATTTATACTGTTGGTTCAAAAATAAAACTGATCGCTCGTAATATTTTATTTCGGTTTTGAACAAAGCATTAGTGCACCGATTATTAAAAATTATAAATTAAGACATGGTCTTTTATGGCTTTCTGCATGATTTCCAATCTTAAGTTTTAACGTAAACATTTTCTGAACCATAGCAAAAGGAAAAAAATTCGAAACTTAAAGAAAAGATCAATTTAAATATCTAAAAAATTTTGAATTTACACAATTTACTTTTTATTTGTAACTATATTAAACAATTCGTATTTTTATAATATATAAATAATCTTATTTTTTCCCCCTCAAATATAATTTTTTAGATTCGAAAATATATATCGATCGATATAAACGTTCTTGAAGAGTGTTGAGTAGAAAATTTTATATCGTCAAATGTTTGAAACACTCATTTCACATTAAGGAACGCATTTTTAGAAATTCCCGTTAACTCAAAAACGTTCGAATAGAATTTTGTAAGTTATGCTAGCTTTAAGACGATAAATTAGTTACGCGACGGAAAAAAACAGCAACCGTTATGAGGGAGAAAATTATTTTATAAGTTCATACTATACTAACATTACAATTAATACTGATAATAAACTAAAACTGATTAATATACTAACATTACAATTAAGTTCTTTTCAGACAATACCAACTTTGTCCAAATGAGATGAAAATTGCGAAAATTATTAGGAATGTCCAATTTTTTACGATAGTACATTATTCAGTAAACGCTTCTATGTAATTATGAAAGTTGATTTCAAAACCCTTCAATTTTAATTAATATGAAATGGCAACGATGTCAGTTAATGAGAAATATTTTTGAATATTTTAATTACAAATATATGATATCATTATAATAGAACGCATCTAACCAGACTATAACATAGGCAACAATATTAAAACCGATACTTATTATTTAAGTTTTAATTGCAGCTGAAAATGGATAACATTATCCCGCAGTGGAATCAAAAAATAAACTACAGATAACTCAAGATTTGTTCTCAAAAAATTAAATTCACTAAAAAGCCTTGCTTTTGAGGTAATTATCACCTTATCGAGTTTATATGAAGCCATAAAATTTAACCAGAGAAATGCAGAATGAGCATCATCTGCCTCATACATAAAAAGGAGATGACTTAGAAAGCTCCAATTAGAGATATAAGCCTGCTCAGCATATGTTATAAATTATTCTACAGATTAGAGAGAGAGAGTTGTTTATGATGAAAACTTTATTGGTGAATGTTATTGCGGATTCCCGAAAGGGAGAATTGACAAAGGAACAGAGATTTTCAAGAAGACAAATCATGGAATTTGATAAAAAAATATGCATTATTTGTTTATAGATATTAAAACAGCTTGACTCAGTGAGTAAGAAATTGCTTATAGAGCCAATAAGAGAGCTTAACACACCAAAAAAAAAAAATTATAGTGATCAACTTGATCAGTTTCAGCGAAACTAAACTATGAGTCGAAATTCAAAACAACCGGTCAGAACCTACTGTCATTTTAAATGGTTTTAAACTGAGAGATGCAGTATTAAACCAAACTTTATCTTTCAGTTTAATTGATTTATTCTCTACATTAAAACTAAATTTTAATGCATTTCATAATTTGAAACTAGCTATTCTTCTTATAGGTGTCTTGAAAAACTGTCTATAAGTACTGAATTCATAATTTAATGATTTCATTATATCTAAATATAACACTAAACTAGAATAAATAGAAAAATTAAAATATTAAATGAAAATTAAAATATCAAAAAATATATTTCATAATAACTTGTCTGACACAAAACATGTATATTTCACCTCATAATAAATGATGACAAAAATATCCAAATAAAAATCACAAAAAGCAATAAAGCATAGAAACGGAAATACATCGTCAAAAAAAGAAACTATTTCTTACAACGAGTCAGCAGGAATAAAAAGTAACCTTAAAGAAATCTGAAACGTATATGAATTTTTGTTCGTTAAAAGAAAGATCAAATGACTGTTAAGACTATTACTGCAATCTTAAAGACAAGTGAGAGGAAAAAGATGGTGGAGAGATCCATATCATACGCATAAATATACAATGTAATGAATCGGTAAAGAACGAAAATACATGTATATCAGATTCATGTTTGAAATTTTAAAAAATATATGTTATTACAACTGTTTAAAAGATATGAAATAAAGTATCATAAAAATTATCAAACTGAAATTTTTATATCTTTTCTACATTGTTCCTCGTTATTTTATAAAATTTTACATCAATGTACAGAAGACATAAACTGAATAAATTTTAAGCTATTTCATTAAATTTCAGTTTCCTGCACAGTGATTGCCCTTCTCCTGCAAGTCGAAACTAGAAATGGCAGGAGTAAAAACGAAAAATAACTTAGAATGATGGGGGGGAAAAGACAGCAGAATACATGGGGAAAAGCAACATAACTCAGTTGATCTATAACTCCAATGAAAATACGGCAATAAATATTTCTTGAAAGAAAAAGCACAAGTCATAAGCATTCTGAAAAAAAGTCTCACAGCCAAGACAGAGTAAATTAATTGAGTAATACAAGAAACGGATAAAAAATTATCAAAATGATGAGTCATTTACAAAAAACCTGCGATTCTTAGAAGTTGTATCAAATATGAGTATCTGGTTTTCAAAACTGAGGCAATTTCTTCATTACTGTATAAGTTTTGTAACTGTCTACCAGGTTCATAGAATGAAAACAAACGAAGAGCAAATATTTTGCATTGTGTCCTTACTAATTACAAGTTCAGTAACCAAAGAGTCCATGTGAAGAACAAAAATAATTAAAAACATACACATTATCTTCAAATATTTCATAAAAAAATTATGTGTAAAACTGAAATCATAATATAACAGATATTCAAAATTCATTTATAAGTGATTTGCTACAAATGTTACTACTGTCGTGAAAACTAACATTTTAATTTGTTCACACACACACTGGAGAAAAAAACTGATTTAAATATCTCACTAAACAATTAAAAAATTGACTTTAACACGTTCAGGACCATGATAACATAAATATAATCGCACGACTCTTCCTTCACAACCCCCGTTATTATATGAGAAGAACCTTTCCTAGTTTTGAGGCCCGTGATCACAATGGAAAATTTCAAACCGGAATATTTTATTTAAACTGTTAAACGTCACTAGATAGCGGTTGATGTTCGTTATATTTTCAAATAATATTCCATAGATGGTCTACCTTCAATAAGTGTTTTTAGTTCCAAGTTTTGTTGTTGGATCAGAGGAATTTGATGCTCGTGCTCGATTCTTTCCGGAGGATTAGGGATTGAAGGACATCATAAATGCGAATGGTTTATTCAATTTGTAATGTTTATGAAACTTTTTTTGGACATATCATGCAGTTTTACATGTTTGTTGAAATTATTTAAGTGTTACCGAGTTTATGCCATTTTTTTTCAGTTTGTAATGATTTTTTTAAAATCATGAAAATGTACATGAATACATGATTTAAAATCATGAATACAGAAAATTTAAGTACTATCTAAAATAATAAATAGTACATTTTAGCATATTCAATTGCAATAATGATTTTATATGAGTTTTTAAATGAAATTAGGCTTAACAGGCAAACGTATATTTACAGTGTGCGTAGGTCTGAATTGATTGCTCATTAGTGCCGCACTTTGAAGGTATACTAAGGCTATTTGGCGGCAGGCCACCTAATTTTGAGCCTCGGAAGTGACGAGGACGACATCTCAGTTGGCACCCCATTCTCCAAACTTCCTCACCGCGCAATATGAGGACTTTGTGCTTCGACTTATTTAAGATGCATCGGTTCTTCTGCATCACAGAGGGCTTCTTTTCTTTTCGTAGGTTCTGAACAGATTAATGATAAATATTTGTTCGTAAGATTAAAAAAAAAGAGCAGTAATCCAAACGTGTCGCTATTGACAAACGGTAAAAAGAAAATATAAAATTCTTGCACTACGTAGAATCTAAATACAAACATTTTCATTTGTATATAGTTGTCCCCCCCCCCCCCAATGAGTTTCAAATTCCTGAAAGCTCAGTCAAGATGAAAACGCTTTACAAATATACAAAAATCACCGAATTTCAAATATCGAAAGCAAATGTTGGTCTAAGGCTGAGGCAGGGACGTCTTAGACTTTTTGAGGTCCTGGGCCTAGAGAAACCCTTTCTAAAGTCCTGACCTCCTATGCAAAAGTACCTGTGATTTTCAAAAACAGACAGTATATAGCAAGCATTATCAAATATTCGTACAAACGGTAATTTGAAACAAGTAAATGTGTCCGACTCACAAATCTCACAAACCAGACTCGACCCATGGCTGCATTTCGACAAAAGGAGTTGAATGATTGTTTATGGTATTAGGCCATGACATGGGTAACGATCATCAGATAATGATACAATCTTGCTAATTTTGCCAGTTGACATGCAGTTTGAAATTCTGTTTTTTGGAGAATATGTACGGAAATAATATTTGACCATTAAAATTATCCGGATCATGGTTTTAAGACTGAGTCAGGAACGAAACGAGATATCCACCGAGGGTGAGGCTCTGGGCCCGGGCCCAGTTGGCCCATGCCTTAAGACGTCTCTGGATTGGGGTTGAAACCCCACAGATTACACCAACAGATTTTTAATTTTTAGCACCTTGGCGCTTGATCTACGTGTTTTTAGAGACCACCCCATCAAAAAAATCTGTGTACGTCATTGATATAAACTAAAAAACATTAGTAAAAAACATTCTTTTACACGATTTTAAATATTTCTATAATAGCGATTTCCTTACAAAATACTACCACTTAAAAATTGCTTTATCGTGATGCTAAATTGAAAAAAGGAACGCACACACAAAAATTGATCGATCAAATGGCCTATTTCAAAAATGGCGCGAAGTTGATTAGTTCAAAAAATGCTTTAATCAAAATCCTGAGCATAATTTGTGCATTTGCCGAAAAAAATAAACAATTCAAAGTGCAACTTGATAAAATCGGGACTAAATTATCTTGGAACGCTGCGTGATTTCGTTTCAGACAATTTAGCAAGCTAAGTGTATAAGAGATAATTTAATTCAAAAAGCAACAAATAATAGGCGATTGTGTTTGATATCTTAAATCCAAAAGTCACTTAATACTTCCGGCAGTTAATCAACCGGTTATAAATATCTGCATTTGTGTACTTGTTAAAAAAATACTCATATGTTTCTCTCTTTTCTATTTCAAATCAGAAAATAAAAACTTATTACCTTCCAAGAATTATTTTAATAATTCGTAAATTCTTTAAAAAAAAAACAAGTTCAAAACACTTTTCAGAGATAGAGAAGCAAGATATTTTAACACCATTATGAAAATGTTACTAAAATACAGATCCACTATATTCGTCAAATATTTTGCTCACCAATGGAAAATATCTATTAGGTTTTTTATTTTAATAATCATATCCGAAAATGTTTCATACTATCTTTTTACACACATTTGAGACAACGAATATTAAATAAAAAAGGGGGGGGAGAGAAGAAACCACAAAAAAATCATGCACATTTAGTATATAACTAGAAAATATCAACGATATTTTAAAATCTCATACTTTTACCTGACATTCAACTCCGACTTTTTGAAAAGTGCTAAAACGGAAGGGAAAAAAAAAGAGATCATTTATCAAAAATGTGCTCGGAATAGTTTGTAAAACCTGTACGCGATATTTTCTTCTAGCTACAGCTGGAAAAAAAACCCATTGATTTTTTTTAAAAAAAGACAATAAATATTCTGAACAAATACTATTTTTCGTTATTCGTTTACACACACACACAGTATAATAAAAAATTCTCCCCCCCCCCCTCCCTTTTTTTTTTACAGTTTCTAAATCTGCTGTTTCACGCAGATCGAAATCCAATAAAACGAGTGTTCAAGGTCACAAGCAAAAATGTTCCCATGCTCTTTCATGGCTATAGCAGGAATATGCAACTAAGAAGCTGCAGCAAAATACGTAACGAAACAATTCAAAAAATTTGAAAATGGCTGACATCGCAAAAACGCTTTTATAAAAATATATATTTGAAATTTTACAAAAAAAATCTGCCTTTGATTGATTTAAGGCAGTAATGAGACACTTTTGTTCGACTGTAAAAATTCTCTTACAAATTTTTTTATTATTATCAATAAAGTAACAAAGTTTTACAAAAAAGAATACAGTTTCATGCTAAAATGTAAAGTAAATTAGGGGAAAGAGAAACCTGATTTATTTTTCAAACAAATAAGTGTTACTTGAATCGGCGAATATTTATTAATGTCGCACTAAAAAATAACAAGAGGGCTATAAGCAACGAACCTCGTAATTTTGAAACACGGTCAAGTGACGAGGACATCTCTTGCATCCTCTCTCAGAACTACCACATTACTCTAAAGGGAGGACTTTGAGCTACAACAAAATTAATATGTATCACAGTGCTTTCCTTTAGTGGTATTGGGGAAATATTATTTGAAGAACATTGCCTTTTCAAAATATATCAAGTTCCTTTCTTTCTGCAAATGCTCTCTGAAAGCAATTTTCTATATTCATGGTTTTCATTAAACATAGAAAGAAAACTTATAATTGCACAAGGATCATATTTCTGGAGGATAAACTTATATTCTCGCCAGTAAATTTTTTATTGTACTTTCCTGCCCTCCTCAAAAGAAATTTGCATTCACTAAAAAATTAATTTTAATTAATTAATTTTTATTAAATGATACTAATAGTTAGTTCTTATCGTGTAATCAGTAAAGTTCACACATAAGTACAGGGAAGATCTATTAAATTTGAAAATGTTCTCTCTCTCTAATATAGATCAAGGACATAACCAGAAAATTACAGTGTGGATAACCAGTAATTATTTATAATATTAACTTATAAAAACACACTGTGAAAATTATTATAATGACAAATAATGTAACTGATTACATTTTTTAGATGAGTCCCAATTTTTTACATCAAAAAAATTCTGAAATAGTATAGTTTTTTTTATTTTTTTTAAATATTCATATAGCAGACAACGAATTCTGATTTCTTCTCATAAAAAATATCTTTAAAATGTGAGTGAAATGACTGTTTATGATCATCATATTTCGAACCTACACAAGATCTATAGGAGCTAGGCCTTGTTACATTGAATAACAGTCAAGTGATGAGAACGATACTTGAGCTGACATTCTCCAAAAACTTAAGGACTTAGAACCACGACAGACTTAACATGCATCAGCCCCTTGACAGTGAGCCTTCAGTGGCATTAGGTCTCAAATTCATGATTGGCAAGAAAAAACACCAGTAATAAATTTGTGACCATAACCATCCACCTACCATGGTCTGTGGAAGAGGAAGAATTCAGCTACGAGGTAAAACATCAAATTTCTTTCTTTTGCATTCAATCTTGTTTTAAAATCCATAGGTCAAGTTATAGATGACGTCTTGTATTTTGAGTATGAAAATATTTTTAGGACTTAAACTACATAAGTAAAACATGAAACATACTTTATTACAAATCAGTTCTGTTAAGGATGGGTTTTTACGCACGAAGGCTTATCAATAGATTTTCTATTTAATATTTAGTTTGCTTATTTCAATTTGTTTTCAAACATTTCAATACTTCATCACTTTCTACATCTTTTAAAATTTTAAGATACCTTTTGTATATAACAAATCCAAAATCACATTTCATGATAGAAAACAAAAGTAATTTCTCAAGATGAAAAAATCCATAGATCTCCAAAATGATAGTATGC
Organism: Trichonephila clavata; assembly: GCA_019973975.1. NCBI lineage: Eukaryota > Metazoa > Arthropoda > Arachnida > Araneae > Nephilidae > Trichonephila > Trichonephila clavata. The sequence goes on along the minus strand of BMAO01021060.1, from coordinate 295,666 downwards.
AGTAAAATAGTTTTGGAAATTATCAGGGGAAATTTATAAAACTTTGAATAAACTAATATCACTTCAAATAAAACAGAGCATATTTAAGAAATATAATTCACAGCTTGATAAAAATTACAAACAAATAAAAGAGAAATCAACTTTTTTTGATGAGGGAATTTGATTATAGAGGCTTCTATAAGAAATGATGATATTTCTCAATGATAGATTAAGCTAGTTATTTTCAACTTAAAGATGTTCTGGGAGTTATATTTATAATCTTATGCTTTCAAATGTATTTTAATTGAATAAAAAATTTTCTACTTCTCACACACACAGAGAAAGCTGAGTTATATTTTTAATTTCTAAATTAAATTAGTCACACAATTTATCTAAAACTCAGCATACTCGCATCTAGATGGATTTAACTAATTTATGGATGCTAACTAATTTTAAAATATATGCAAACTAACTGGATAATTGAATTGATCACATGATCAAAAGAGGAAAAATTACAAAACTAGTTCACAAACATTATATAATTAAAGTGAAATTAAATTTATCAATGATGCAATATAAGAAAAATGACAGTTAACTCATAAAACTGAATTAAGAAAAATATAATATTTAAGTGATCTTCAGTGTTGAAAAAAAGTTAGGCATTCCTACAAAATTCATAAGTTATTGAAAACCGAAAAACTAATATTTTACAAGTATAGATAACCAAAAGGTATTTCAATGTTTTAAAAAAATTTGGCTTACCAAATAAAAAGAACTAAATAAGAAGAAATTTTCATTCTATAAGTTATTTTCAATTTCATCATCGTATTTAATACAATAACAATTAACAAAAAATAATTTGAAGAAATAACTTTTGCTCTGCCACTCCAAATTTACAAAGAAATAACTACACAAGAACAACATTTAAAAAGAGAGAGAGAGAAGGAAACCTTACCGGACTATATTCAGAATTTATACCAGGTTTAAAAAAGGCACCAGAATCTTGGGAAAATGTTGATTTATATATAATTTACATACCACCATATTTACTTAAATCTAAACCACACATTTTTTCTAACGTTAAAGGTATTCAAAATTGGGTGTGGCTTAGAATCAAAGGCAGGAAAACTCATTGGTTGGAGGATTGAACACTGAAGGTTAGAAAAATTACAGTATGCATTTAAAGATTTTTGATTATGGTAAAATAAATTATTCATTTATTAGTTCTCATTTTAATTTTTTTTTTTATTTCTTAAAAATATTGGGTATCACGATGAACCATCTTAATGTTATTTTTCCTTTTTTCACAAAAATGTGTTGAGAATTAGGGGTGTGGCTTAAATTCGAATCAATATATGGTAATAACTTCTTACTAAAAAAATATAAATATCTGCTTATAAACTATGGAAAACGTTTAGATCATTTGATAACTAATGGTTAGCACATAAATAAAAAAAGATATATATATAGCGCATTAGTTTAAGATTTAAAAGGAAGACCATAGAATTAATTATACACAAAAGCAAATTTGTTTCCCAATTTTTCTGATATTATATATATAAATATATATAACACTTTATATGTGTATATAACTTGCTATATATATATAGCAAGTTATATTCACTTGTTAAATTTGGCATATAAATTAAATAGAACAACATTTGGAAATTGAAATATTAAATTTACTTTATAACTAATAAAATTATAAATTATTTCTTGTTTAGTAATATAACATAATTCAATCATTGTGAATAACTAAATTAATAAAGGTTACAATTTTTTTGTCAAAATTTAGAGTATCTAATTACAATTTTTCACTTTATATTACAGGGAAATTTTGTAAGGCATAAATATTCAGAAAAATCACAATTGCATTCTATGCTATTTCAAATGGTTTACTCTACTATAATATGAATGATACAAATCCTTTAGGCAACAATCATCTTCACTAAAAGAGTACACTTATAAAAAAGAAGCTAAGAATAGCTAAATTATGAACATTTAACTTCTGGTTAAATTAAAAAGTGTAAATGATTATTATTTTTAACAAAACTTTCAGAAGAATGTTTAATATTTTTTTTTAATTACTCTTCTTCAGTAATATGAAACATGAACAAATGGCTTTTGTCATGTAAACACTACAAAAGTATCCTGCTTGAACTAAAAATTTTATCCTGTTTTATTACACATATTTAAATTCTAACATAGAATAATAAAATGCAGATAAGAATATGTATGGGAGGTTCTCCAATTTTTCATACAGTTCATACTATTTTAAACCATATTAAAAAGTTAGATTTACATTGATAGGAAACGCATTATGATTGTTAAGATTTTAACAGTCAAGAGTATGAAGTTTTTCCCCACTTCAAGATTTTTTTTTATCATCATAAAACAATGAGATCCAATTGAGAGCAAAAATCTCAAGGCAATTGAAAATGACATTATGTTACAGAATTTTTCAGCAAAAAAAAGAAAAAGAGAACAAATCAACTACATTTTGATGCATTTGTAATGAAAGTGCGTCAAATATAGACTAAAAAATTGTTACTTATTTACTAAACTTTATTAAAAAGAAAATATTTTTAAAATACTTCCTTGCTTTTTCTTACATTTTTAACATTAATACATTTAAACTTTCATAAACATTCTAAATACGAATTAGGTACAAAAGCAAAAGACTGAATATATTGCAAAACAAACAACAATTTATATACTTGATTCAGTTTCTTGCCTGAAAGAAGGCAGAGAACAAACATCAGAAGAAAAGGGTATTTTATTTTAAAACATGATACAATTTGATATTTTAGTGAACAAAACTTCATTGACTTGATTTTAATTTACATTGTACTTTGAATTAACATGAGGACTATTGACAATGGACCTTGTAAATTTAAACTACACTCAATTGACAAGAACGGCACCTGAACTGGTAACCTCTTAAACAAAACTTGAAATAAAAACTATTTTACAACTTGTACACCAAGAGAAATATTTAAATTATTCTTAATTATAATAGTTAAAACAAATATAAACACAAAGGTACACACAGGTTTGAGATTCAAAGACGAGGGTCGGTCCATAAAACCTGCCCAGAAAGAATATTGTTTATACACAGGGACGTTTTAAGACATGGGGTCAACTGAGCCTAGGGCCTCTGCAGGGATCATCCTCTCATTTTCAACTAGGCCTCAATACAATCATGATCCAAATAATTTTAATCATTAAATAGTATTTCTCAACATATTCTCCGAAAAATTGAGAATTTTGAACTATATGCCAACTTATTGATTACTTTGTTAATAAACCCATAGTAAACAGGGCAAATCCCAGCAGGGGTTCAGCGTGTGCACTGCACACAAGCAGCCAAAACAAGGGACGGCCTCATTCTATCAATCAAGCAAAACTTTTCATGAATTTCTAAAAATAAAAGTTATAATAAGTCAAATAAACATACTGAACTTTCAATAATTATTGAAAAATCAAAATAACATAACATAGTTTAAGAAAAATAGAATGTTAGTGCACAGTGTGTTGGTCCCTAGTCCATTAATGCTTACTCTTTATACACATCCTTCATTTGGTAGCAAAATTAATGGCAGAGCTGGCAATACAGCAAGAAAAGGGTTTTTTTCTTCTTACTAGCAGTACTAGTGGCATATTGTGGATCAATGCTTAAAGACATCTTAAAAATGATTTTTGCGAAAGTAGCTTCACGGAATTTTTCTAATATCGTTAATACCTATTACCTAAGACATAGAAGTGTTTAAACTCAATATGCATTTGGGGAAACTAAAAGTTTTCAATTGAATAATAGCCTTATAATTTGGAAAAATAAAATAGAATAAAGAAGTTATTTTTGAGTCTATTTGCATTTTTATTAATGTTTTACTTTTTACTCTTATGCAGGTAGACGAGTTCATAATGTCAAAATTAAGTATTAGTCGAAATATGAAATATCCCTTAGAGAGGCAGCAAATTAGGTCTTTGTATGTGGGTGGCCAATACCATAGAATCGGTCCTGATAGTAAAAATAATATATATTGATTCTACTTAAATTAATAAATGCCTTCACATTTTACAAACGCAATATTCTTCACTTAGTAATTATTATACTGCTATAATGTATGAAGTTGTTTTTAAGAATGCATCAATAGCTGGCTTTTCAAAAACATGCAATTTTTCACCAAAAAAATTAATATTTTTAAACTTTTTCGATTTTAAAATAAGTAATGAAATAAAAATTTATATTATTTAATATTACTACTTAGATTACAGATGAATGATGAAAAGATTATCAAATTAAAACTGGAATTATAAATTTTAATAAAACTTTTATTTAAAATATTTTATATTTATAGAACTAAAAAATTTCCATTCATTAAAAAAATATTTCCCAATTTATAATTTCACCAGATCTAAATTAGAAATATTTACTGGATTAAAAATTTTACATTTGATTACAATGTTGACTGATAGAAAATATTGTGTTACATTCTAATAATGACAGCACATTGCACATTATTCCTATAAATAAAAATAATTTAATGCCCTTCTTATTCCAAAATCCCCAATAACGTAAAATTTAAGTCTAAATCTCTAAGAATTTCAGCAAGGATTTCAAATATAATGCTTATAATTTACATTACTTTAATCTCAAAAATTTATTTCAAAAATATAAATAAATAAATATGGAAAAATAAATTTTACATAACACAAAAAAAAGAAAAATTTTATGAAAAATTTTTCAGTTTCTTTAAAATAAAAGATGGAAAGGAAGCATGAAGCTTTTAGAAAGAAAAAAAAATAGACTCGAAACATAATGCAATAAAAAACACATGAAACATTGTTTGCCAGTTCGTGTAAATAATCTATACAATTCTTAAAAAACGAACTTCCGAATATTATACATTCTAACACATATTTATAACGAAATCTGAAATACATTTCGATTGAAAACTTTCAAATTTCTAAAAAGTTTCATACAATAATCTATATTATGTTTAGATTAAAAGAAATTATACAAGAACGAAGGTACTTAAGTTAGCAATGACATTTTTCTAAGGAAAACAATGCAATTTATTAAAACTTTTAAGAATCAAAAACTGGTCGATAAAATATGGATTGATTTACCTTTTATCATGTTGTGACGATCGTTTGAAAAATACATAATACAAACTATATAAGTTGCAAATGTCTTAACCTTACCTTTTACTGGGTTAAACTTTGATATCTCTCCAACTTTTTAAAACAAAATGCGATTAATACAGAAATAATTATTTCTCAGTAAAACAGAAATTAAATACAGAAAAATTCGATAATCAAATGTCTTAACCTACTTTATGTTAAATGAATTTAACTTTTAAAACAAAATCGATAAAAAAATAATATTTGCAGTCAAACAATCAGAAAATAAAACTGTAGATTAAATACAGTTATTTTTAAAAAATTATTTCTCACGATTGGTATATTTTAACTTAGCGGGCAAATTGTTACCACATTCATGTTTCACGAAACAAAACCAAACTAAAATTCTGTTCAAGCTACTGTGGTTGGATCGATAACAAATTTAATCAACAAACGTGGTTGTAGTTAAAAAGTGTTTTGCACTTCTATGTTTTAAATAATTTAACTGAAATATAACAATCAAAATTTAAGCTAAAGCTAGGAATATAAAAATTATTATTTTGCTGACAAGAAATATTATAATATCTCAGAATCAAACGAAAATTCATCTATTTGAGTATAGAGTTTATGGGAATACTTCATTTCCTGGGGTTGGATAATTTTTTTTCGAAGGTTCTAAGGTTGTTGAATAAAAAGATTTACATTTAAATAAGGAAGTTTAACATTAAGAGCTTTATACTTCTAATTACAACACATCAATGATGTACATGAGCGTTCAAAATGAGAATTGCATAGTTTTTATTCCTTCACTACCAAGGAAAAATATAGTCTGTAATACAACTTTATCTTTGAACTTAACATCAGTTTTATGTTCATTTGACATTATAAATCTTGTAACAGTGCAAGAAGAATATTTTTAATGTTCTTAAAGTGTTATGATTTCGGGAGTTTATTATAAGCTGAAAAATAATTCCTTTCATATATTTTTTTTGGTTTCAAATAAGATTTACAATTCCCTTTTGAAATAGGTTTTTTTTTAAATTTAGGAAATCTTGTTATATAAACATGGAACATAAAGCTGTAGAGTTTATCTAAGTTGTGAGAATATTAATGAATGAGTAAACCGAATTATTCAAGTGTATGCGTTTCTTTTCTTTATTTATTATTACACAATAATAATTATTAAGTTTCGATAACAGAATCAATTGAGATATACAAATATTATAAAAATGGGGGAAAACTTATTTTTAACTGAAAATTTTATTTTATTGAAAAAAAATATTAATCTTTCTTTATCTTTTTTTATTTTCTTAAATAAAGATTAATACATTTGTTTACCTTCATTCGTGTGTGTGTGTGTGTGTGTGTGTGTGTGTGTGTGTGTGTGTGTGTGTGTGTGTGTGTGTGTGTGTGTGTGTGTGTGTGTGTGTGTGTGTGTGTGTGTGTGTGTGTGTGTGTGTGTGTGTGTGTGTGTGTGTGTGTGTGTGTGTGTGTGTGTGTGTGTTATTCTTTCAATCATTTCCCTAGGGCCAAATTATACGTATAATGTCAATTTTTATAAGCAACTTTCAATTTTTCAATAACATTTTGGATACAAAAAAAAACAACATTTTTATCATTTGCTCTCAAATTCTTTCTCTCTTCAAGAGTTTTTTTTTAATATATTTCAAATTTAGGACGATAATTTGATCATAAAAAATTTACTACGAAACCATATAATTTACTGTTTTCTTCAATAATTTCATTTAAATTTTTAGGCTTGTTTCCAGTTTATAATATTTCAATCAATCTCTAATTATTGGAAATGTTATCTTTGTATATTGTTTTTCGTGGAGAACGATAGGGAAGATAGTATATCTCTTTCTCCTAACTTTCTCATCGCTAACCATTCACAGTAAGAAGATATCACAGCCAACACACACACGCAATTTATTGGAATGTGTTATAATCTCCTACATTTCATTTTTTTAATTTGTTTTCAAATATAAATGCAGTTTTGAATGGTATTTTCAAAAATATGAATATTTTTCTAATTGAAAGTCTGAGATTATTTCTGAAAAATTTAAAAGAATTTTTTTTTCCAAAAAAAATGCAACTTATTTACAGATTTTTATATTATTATATGCTTTCTCTATTTATATTATTTTAAGTGATGTAACTGCCCGGAATTAATCTTTTAAATATATTTATTTTTAGTTAATAAATTACGTGCAATTTGAGATTAGAAAACTTTAAAAAAATTTATTTCTTTGTTGTGAAAGCTGCTTAAAAATTCAAATTTGAGATAATCTACTACATTAGTGTTTTCGAATTTAATATGCTATTGATTCTGGCATATCGTGGTTAAAAAATCTTTCTTATCTGCACTTTAGTGAAATATATTCATCATTAGCTTCATCGTAAGAAATGGATCTTGTATCATATACCAATACGCTTAAGAATTATACAAAATAGAACCAAATAGATTTCGTCGGGATCTCGAAAATTCCCGATGAGTATGCAAGTGACTTGTTTTTGTAAAAGATTTTTATTTAGTTTGCTATTTTTGACCTTTTAACTTGTATGCGTAAAAAACAAAGTTAAATATTTCGCTGTTTCAGTGAAGTTTCTTTTATTTAGGTGAGTAAGCAAAATGTTTTTGATCAAATGTTTTGTGGATATTACAAGGGGTGATCAAATGAAAAGGTACGAAACGACATAAAAATGAAACAGTTAAATATTTGCATATTCCGCCAAGGGAGAATGTAGCGAGACATCTCGGGATGCCATTGGAGACTCTGACTGAGATCGGATCATGCGCGGGTGCCCGCATGCGCAGGAGAGAGCAAAGGCTCTTATAAAAAGCGGCGTCCAAATGATGCGAGCACAGAATTACTCGAGCACAGAAAAAGCATTAACTCCGATGTGTACTGTGAGACACTCCGAAGCCTACGCAGGTCCATCAAGAACAAAAGACCAGGGCTGCTCACGGAGGGTGTGGTTCTGCTCCATGATAACGCGCGTCCACACGTCTCCAGAGTCACACAAATGGAACTGGACAAGTTCCAATGGGAGACGTTGGACCATGTGTCCTACAGTCCGGACATGTCATCCTGAGATTTCCATGTGTTTGTTCCACTGAAGAAACACCTGAAAGGAAAGCGCTTCAACTCGGACGACGTACTCAAGGACACTGTGAAGGACTGGGTCTCATCACAGCCACAGGAATTCTGGGAACAAGGAATCCTGCGGCTTGTTCATCAGTGGGATCGTTGTGCTCAGGCCTATGGTGTATATTTTGAATATAAAGTCTATATTTGTACCCACCGTGTCGTTTCGTACCTTTTCATTTGATCACCCTTTGTATATTAGTAATCATAACCATAACTAACTATTAATGAAATCACGTACACAGAAAACAAGGTGTGACAAAAAATGAGACTAAATGTGTAGCTTGAAAAAAAGAGAGGAGTTGGCAACAACTGTTTTGGTGACGTCATTCCACACACTTCCTCTGTCCATGTGGCCAGTTTCGTCTTAATTGATCACGCCAGTTAGGAGTTTTGTGTCATTGAATGAACACGCGCAACTGCATTCTACCGGAAAAATGTCGACTGAACATCAAGTTTCTTATGAAGAAATCAGCCACGAAAACATTTCAACTATCGACCGAAGCTTATGGCGATGAAACTTTGTCTCGTGCGCATGCGTTTAAATGGTATAAGTGGTTTTCAGGGGGAAGGGTCAGTGTGGAAGATGATGAACCTGGGCACCCAAGGTCAACGATTACACACCAATATATTGCCAAAATTCAAGATATCAATGGGTTTCCACTCACATCAGTGGCCAGATTGTTAATCAACACTACTTCAATAAAGTACTAAAAAGACTTCGTGAAAGAATTAGGAAAGAAAGGCCAGAATTGTGGGTAGTGATAGATGGATGTTGCACCAAGACAATGTACCCGCTCACACGGCTCTATCTTTCAAGCAGTTTTTGACTAGCAAAAAGCATTACTGTGATGGGGCGTCCTCCTTATTCCTCTTATTTGGCACCATGCGACTTTTTTTTATTTCCTACAGATAAAACTTACTTAAGGGGAACAAATTTTATCACAGTTGAAGATGTTCAGGCAAAAAAGGAAAATTTTCAGAAGGGCCTTCCAAAAACCTCGTTCCAGAACTGTTACCAGCAATGGCAGCACCGAAAGTAGAAGTGTGTGAATGGTGAAGGAAACTACATTTAAGATGATACTGTCACGGAGAACTGATTCTGTAAGTACAATGATTTATTGGACCAGGCTCGTTTTTTGTGTGTCACACCTCGTAGTTAAGGAAGGTAAGTAAGGTAGTAAGATAAGGAATAAACACAATAAAAAGTGAAACTGAAATTTTTGAAAGAAAAATATTTGGACCCGTTGATTTATATTTTTTTTTATCACAAATGACTATTACAAAATTTGCAAAAACTATATATATAGTTTTAATAATGCCTTGAGAGACTGAAATCACTTGAACTTAACAGCTGGACGGAATCATTTGATTTGAATGGTATAAAGGGTACCCTTCACATGTATCTAAGCCCGGAGTTTGTAATATTTTGTTAACCTTATTATATATAATCCGATCCAAGATCATTTACCATATAATGCATACAACTTCTGTCTCCCGCTTCGTGAGTCGCTACAAGCATTTTGCGCATAACTTTCATTCTGCCTTAACATTAATCATACACATACACAGGGTGTCCACGAATGCCATGTACAAAATTGAAGGGGAGGTAGAGAACATCGTGAGGAGCCATAATTACATAGGAAAGCATGGGCGGAAAGTGATAGAAGGCGTTGTACGTGAGCTCGCAAGGTCGGCACACTTTCCTCATTTCAGACATGGACAGCATGGAATGAACATGAAGCATTTTACGAACGCCGAGTTGGTCACCTATAACCCCTTCATCTACGAACGGAGTGGGCATTAAGTCGATCGTGATCGACCGGTAGACCACCAAGACATTTTGGGGTGACCGCCTGAAGATTAGCAGTTAGTAATTATAAACCAAAATATTCAAGATTGTCTGTCAGTATGCAGACTAAGTCTTCTCATCAGACTATAACTAAGAAAATTAACTTTAGATGAAAATGTTTTATTTTTTAACATATTTTGAATTGTTTGATAATAAAGGCATCACATTTGACACTATTATATTTGTGGCTATTATTATTATATTTCTATCTTACGTTTTGTTTTAAACGTGGTCTTAAAAATATGTGTGGTTTTTTTTAAATTTTAATACCATACTTATATATATATATATATAATTAAGCTATAACAAATAGTGTAGACGTTTTTCTTACCTCACCCCACCTACGCCTACGCCACTGAGCAGACCACAGCATCTTGAAAAAATTAGACGTAGCCCGTACCTTGGAAAATCTGCCCACCCCTGATCTACGGCCAAGCCAACAGAAATGGACGAGTTGCTATTCTATTGTACAAGGAAAGATATCCAAAGACTTGGCAACCGAATCATCAAACGTTCATTCGGGTGCATCAGAACCTGGTGGAACTTGAATTTTTCAGAGCCACGATTAACGATACGTCCGTCAATTCCGAAATGAACCTGGGGGCACGAATATGTATCGCTGCTGCTACGATCCGTGAAACACCAGGTACTTCCAAACATATCCGCCAATCCATATCGTGGGTACATATACAGGCTAATAGCAGCAATTCCAAAAATCTCCTGTAATGCTTTAAGGTCATAGTTTTAATTTATTATTATTTCTTGTTTTTGTAATAAAGCGTTTTACACTACGTTTCGTATTGCGGTCTTACTGTCTTTGTGCCTCTTTATCTCGCTAGGATTACGTTTCCACCCATGCTTTCCTATGTAATTAAGACTCGTCAGGATGTTCTCTACCTCCCCTCCAAGTTTGTACAAGGTATTCGAGGACACTATATATATGTGGGACGGCGTCTAGGGGAAGGTTCGATTTTAATGTTAAAATAAGCACGCAGAGTTAAAATAACTTAATTTATTAATAACACAACTAAAACATTTACTATTTACAAGGGGTTTTAAATAATTCGAGATAACATCATACTAATTCCGAAAACACGTACTCTTTCTCAAAACAACGGAGAGACCAATTTCCTCTGACCTGCCTTCGTTCAAGCTTTGGTGCAACTCTCAGTTTTTCCTTTCTGCCCCCTTTATAAATACATGACCTCATCGTATCGCGCAGCTAAAACTCACGTGGTTTCGATTAGTGGTGCCATCTCTTACAATAAAAATCAAAAGAAGTAAAAGAAAACTTGCACTCCTTTCCTACAAGTTCGGCCATCCTGGCAATCACTGACCTCAGTGATTTTACATACCATACAATAAAATATCGGCCTCTGCAAAATTAATATTAATCGGAGATAAAAATTCCAAGATAGACATTCAAATTTAAAAATAAGGATACAACTCTCAAAAATGAAATATTAATAGCAAAGAAAACAAAACATATTAATACACATTATGTTCTTTTAAAAAGAGTAGAAAACGCTTTTTATAAAAATACATCATCATGGTGATTAAAATTTCATTAAATCAGCAGATGAATTTGTTATCTTAGGTCCCTCATGATCACCCACTTTCTCTAAATGATATCTATCTCTAGGTTTTACTTTAACTATTCTATATGGTCCCAAAAACTTAGGCCTTAATTTCAAACCTGTCCCAAATTGTGTTCTCTGAATGACCACCAAGTCACCCATCTGGTAGTTAGGGGCCTTCCTGCGCTTCCTGTCATAGGTTCTTTTATTCTCTGCCTGTATCTTCTGGATATTTTTCTTTGCGTCTTGTCGTAATTGGTTCCTCTGTTCTTGAAATTCCTCCACTATGCTATCAAGCATCTTTTTAACATCGTCTTCAACGTAATCTGGGCTTTTTACGATCAGCTCCTTTAACTTCAGTTTTGTGATACCTGCTTCGATAGTAAGATCCAAATCCTCGGCGAGTGACACCAAATCCTCTTTCCCTTTCGCGAGTAAGAATGCCATTTTTATACTCAGAATGGTGACCCAGAGAACAACTTAAATTTTTACCCAAGTTAAATGAGACAAAACCATTAAAATGACACGCAAAAAGTTTACTCACTTAAAAAGAAACAAAAGATAATTTAAATAATATGCAATTATCAATTATAAACAATTATAGACAAAAATTGACTTTTTAAAGAATTCCCGGAACTTAAATCCTTTTACAAAACACAACAGTATTACAGTAAATATCAATTTTATTTTTTATTAAAAAAAACAACGTGTTCCTCTCATTTATCAAAAATAGATTACTAAGAAAAAACACGGAAAGTACTCAGTTATTAATCCAAAACTAAAAGAACATCAAATATCTATGTCTGCAATTAAACCAATAATAGTACCTAGTACTTCAAAATTCAATTTCAGATTCACAGAACAGGAAATATACACACAAAATCATTCATTTACATAATTTTCGCCTATTACCCACACAATACCAAAAAAAAAGGATACTAGCACAATTCAATGTAATTCTGAAGACACTTTACGTTGACCTCAATGACACAGGAAATCTTGTTTCGTGTTGATAACTCGCAATTCGATGCAGTTCCAAAGGTTCTCTCGTCAGTGTTGACCTCAATGATCAAGGTAATCCCGTTCAATTCGTTCAGTATCTCGTTGAGTCGCTGGGCTTCCAGTTTTGGTTGACTGTAGCTGACGTGGAAATTCGCCAAGATTCCGTGTTTCTAACCAAGTCAATGGACCCCTTCCACCTGTAGACTGTTCTCGCTGAAGTATTTCCGTATCGCTCGTAAGACTTCCGTATCGCTCGTAAAATTTCTTATCCAGCTGAAGGTTTCGCCGGGTCTCTATTCGATGCAAGGCAAGGTCTATGTACCGCTCAGGAAATCAAAAATCGATGAGGAGGTAAACTTTTTAAAAAATGCTCTTAGATAAAACTTTGAATAGTTAAAAAATTCTCGGTCGAACCCCCAACTTGTGAGACGGCGTCTAGGGGAAGGTTCGATTTTAATGTTAATATAAGCACGCAGAATTAAAATAACTTAATTTATTAATAACACAAATAAAACATTTACTATTTACAAGGGGTTTTAAATAATTCGAGATAACACCATACTAATTCCGAAAACACGTACTCTTTCTCAAAACAACGGAGAGACCGATTTCCTCTGACCTGCTTTCGTTCAAGCTTTGGTGCAACTCTCAGTTTTTCCTTTCTGCCCCCTTTATAAATACATGACCTCATCGTATCGCGCAGCTAAAACTTAATTAGTGGTGCCATCTCTTACAATAAAAATCAAAAGAAGTAAAATAAAACTTGCATTCCTTTCCTACACACACACACACACACACACACACACATATATATATATATGACATATTTCAACGACCCAGTAACGACAACTATGGAATTTAAAGTATTTACTGAATGTACGGGGTTTCCTTCATAGGGAGAACACTGGAACAACGTGTTACAATCCTTTTTAACAGGCATAAGAATCTCGACTTAGGGGGACGACGATATTTAAATAGGGAAAGTTAGAAGATATAGCGAACAGGCAAATTCCCAATAAGCAGTAATTTACGGGGTTTTCCAGGACCCTACTGGTTCTGTGCTTCTAGACAGAGGTGTTATTAAGTCTACAGGGAAGGTTTAGCGTCTGGAGGGGATAGGATGACGTAATATTGCATTCAGTTTGCATCATGGAATTTTTCTTTAAATATTATGAATATAAACATATATTTTTATATTATATTATATATATATATATAATTTCTAGTAGCAGCACTTTTGATGAATCATTCGCCGGAGTGAAAGCACTCCGTGGAAAAACACAAGGAGTAACAACAAAGTAGAATCCATAAAACAAAGATTCGAGGAAAATATCAAAAGAACAGAAGCTCCAAAACACCATCAGAAAATCAGTCACATTGCAGAGCTCTTGTAGCTGCTCTCTGACCTTCCAATATCTTTCGTAGATGTTACCAGAGACCAGCACAGAAAATCTCCAGTTTCTAATGAAGCTCAGCATTCATTAGAGAATTCTTCCTGTATAAAATACAGTTTGGAGAGTGAAGGACCTTTAGTCTATGTTGATGACTCGCAAGACAGTCGTGCCCGGTTTCCAGCCTGAAGGAAGCAACCGCATGTGTCTCGGTCCATCTGGAATCTCATTCAGCGTCTCCCTCCATGACTTATCACACATTTGTTCACAAAATTTTTTTGTTTTACATGATCTGTGAGTTTGTTTGCTGAAGATTTTAATACGATTGTGATTCTATGATGTAGAACAGGGGTCGGCAACCTGTGGCACGAGTGCCAGATGTGGCACGCGGATCAATTTCCAGTGGCACACCACCACTCTACAAAATTATAAGATATATACTATATATAAAGCTACATCGTTCTGTCTCTCCTGTCATCCCCTCGTACGTTTTTATATAAAGGTTATTTTTCACTTTCAATTCTCTGTCATAAAACGATTCTGCTGAATCAGCTTGCTTGCAGTTTGTGTGCTTTATGTGAAAGAAAACATCTTCTGTATAAATGTGACTTACTATTAGCATTAAATATTCAACACAAATAAAAATTGTTGAGCAATACTTGTAAAATTAAGAATTATTCATTACGGCTCTGTGAATAAAAAAGTAAGTAGTTTGTCTTTTACCCACCGAAAGTTTGGGCATCGACGGGAAAAGAAAAAAACAAATGTCTTAGGTATAAATCAAAATTCTGCTTAACAGACCTTTTCCATCAGAAATATATTAAACAAAAATAGTTATTCTATCAACATATTTAATTTGGATTGGAAATAAATTCGGTGAAAAAAAATGCTGTGGGTTAATTAGGCAAGTGAATCAGACTTCATAACAAAAGTCCTTTTTAACTAAATATTAAGAGCAAATGTAATTTTTTGAGTGTTGTGCCAAAGAAGTCATAATTATTTTATGTTTTACTTTTGGAGTGAATTAAGCTAATAGAAATAAATATTAGAGCACATTTTTTTAATGTTTTCTATTAGTCACGCCGATATACGAATACTGAGTATGAATTCAGTCGAAAGTTAAATATATTTTGATGTACGACGTGATTTTTTGGTTACTTTTAACTTTGTCGCGTTGTGTTAGTTTTATTGTGAAAATTTGTATATTGTTTGTTCCTTATTGTGACAGTTAATAGTTACAGATTGGATCAAATGGCGACTAAAAAAAGAAAGCTTGATGTTCGCGATTTCCAAGATTCTTGGACTAACGAATTTGGATTCATACAACAAAAAGATCGCGCTGTATGTGTGCTATGTCGCGAAAGTGTCGTATGTCGTACGTCAAGTATATACAAAGATATTTTCAAACTAAACACCAGACCACATTTAAGAATTCTGATGAGAAATGTGAAGTTTTAGAAAGAGCTGTTTCTGGATATAAAAAGGAAATTACATTTTTGTGTCAAACAATTGGAGTCAAACTAAAAGCGACAGAATGTAGTTTCGTCATTGCTCATTGTTTAGAAGCCAAAGGAAAACCTTATACAGATGGCGAACATATAAAGGACATATTTTTAAAAAGTGCTGAAAAATTCTTCAGCGATTTACCTAACTTGCAAACAATATTATCCCGAATTCAAGAAATACCTGCTTCTGCGCGAACTGTTGAAAGAAGAATAACATAAATGGCAGAAAATATAACTGCGAAACAAAATTCATGTTTACAAGAAACTGTTGCATTTAGCATTGTCCTTGATGAAAGTAAAGACGTGGATGATGTCGCACGCCTTGCAGTAATTGCACGATATCGTGATAAAAATCGAATTTATGAAGAACTAGCTGTTACCCGCCCGCTTCGCTGGGTATTTCATGATGTTTTATAAATTTTTGTTGGTTATATATATGTATAATTTTTTGATATTTAAGTCCTAGCATTAAGAATTCGATTGTATTGAAAAATATGCGCCCCTTACGTTCCTCAATGCCACTTGGGAGTCGATTTTCACGAAACGCATTTTGTGGTTTATCTGTATTCTATGAGAGGAATCTGCTTACACCAAATTTCAACACTGTGCGTCTAATAGTTTAAAAATCGGAATAATTATTTATATCTCCCCTTAACCCCCTGCAACACCCCTTGTGGGTCATTTTTCCCAAAACCCATTTTGTAGCGGATATTTACTCCATGAAAGAAACATGTATACCAATTTTCAAACAGATTGGTCAAGTAGTTTAAAAACGAAAATATTCATCTATTACGCCCTTAACCCCCCTCCCCTCGCAATGCCACTTGGGGGGTTCCCAAAAACCATCTTGTATCTGATCTCTACTCTATGAAAGGAATCTATTTATCAAATTTAAAGACTGTGCGTCTAATAGTTTAAAAATGGAAATAATTATCTATAACGCCCCCTAAGCCCCTGCAATGTCACTTGGAGGTCGATTTTCACCAAACTCATTTTGTAGTGGATGTCTGCTCTATGAAAGGAATCTGCTTACCCAATTTCAAGATTGTACGTTGAGTAGTTTAAAAATGGAAACAATTACTTATAACGCCCCTCAACCCCCGTAACGCCCCTTGCGTTTCGAATTTTGCAAAATCCGTTCTTAACTAATCTCTACTTCATGAAAGGAACATGTCTACCAAATTTCAAGTCTGTAAGTTGAACAGTTCCGGAGATATCGTGATTAGTCTGTCATTCAGTCAGTGAGTCACTTTTCTCCTTTATATATATAGATAATTATTTATATCTCCCCTTAACACCCCTTGGAGGTCAATTTTCCCCAAACCCATTTTGTAACGGATATTTACTCCATGAAAGAAACATGCCTACCAGTTTTCAAGCTGGTAGTTCAAGTAGTTTAAAAACGAAAATATTTATCTATCACGCCCCTTAATCCCCCGCAACGCCACTTGGGGGGTCTATTTTCCCAAAACCCATCTTGTAGCTGATATCCACTCTATGAAAGGAATACATTTATCAAATATAAAGACTTTGCGTCTCATAGCTTAAAAATGTTAATAACTATCTATAACGGCCCCTAAGCCCCCGCAACGCCACTTGGGGGTCAATTTTCACCGAACTCATTTTCTAGGGGATCTCTACTCTGTGAAAGGAATCTGTTTACCTAATTTCAAGATTGTACATCGAGTAGTTTAAAAATGGAAACAATTATTTATAACGCCCCTTAACCCCCCGTAACGCCACTTAGAAGTCTGTTTTCACAAAACCTTCTTATATCTGACTCTATTAAATAAATCTATTTATCAAATATAAAGACTGTGCGTCTAATAGTTTGAAAATGGAAATAATTATCTGTAACGCCCCTTAAGTCCCGCAACGCCACTTGGGGCAATTTTCACGAAACCCATTTTGTAGCGTATCTCTACCCTATGAGAGCAATCTGCTTACTAAGTTTCAAGACTGTACGTCTAATAACTTAAAAATCGGAATTTATAACGCCCCTTAAATCCCCACCCCCGCAACACCCCTTGGGGGTCAATTTCCCCCAAACCTGTTTTGTAGCGGATATTTACTCCATGAAAGAAACATTCCTACCAATTTTCAAGCAGGTAGGTCAAGTAGTTTAAAAACGAAAATATTTATTTATTACGCCACTTATACCCCTGCAACGCCACTTAGAGGACTGTTTTCACAAAACTTTCTTATAGCTGATCTCTACTCTATGAAAGAAATCTATTTATCAAATATAAAGACTGCGTCTAATAGTTTAAAAATGGAAATAATTATCTATAACGCCCCTTAAGTCCCGCAACGCCACTTGGGGGGCAATTTCCACGAAACCCATTTTGTAGCGTATCTCTACCCTATGAATAGGAATCTGCTTACTAAGTTTCAAAACTGTACGTCTAGTAACTTAAAAATCGGAATTTATAACGCCCCTTAAACCCTCTGCCCCCGCAACACCCCTTGTGGGTCAATTTTCCCAAAACCCATTTTGTAGCGGATATTTACTCCAGGAAAGAAACTTACCTACTAATTTTCAAGCAGGTAGGTGAAGTAGTTTAAAAACGGATATATTTATCTATTACGCCCCTTAATCCCCCACAACGCCACTTAGAAGTCTGTTTTCACAAAACCTGTTTTGTAACTGATCATTATTCTACGAAAGGAATCTATTTATCAAATTTAAAGACTGTGCGTCAAATAGTTTAAAAATTGAAATAATTATCTATAACGCCCCCTAAGCCCCTGCAACGCCACTTGGGGGTCGATTTTCACAAAACTCATTTTTTAGCGGATCTCTACTCTCTGAAAGGAATCTGCTTACCCAATTTCAAGATTGTACCTCAAGTAGTTTAAACATGGAAGCAATTATTTATATCGCCCCTTAACCCCCTTAACGCCCCTTGCGTTTCGAATTTCGGAAAATCCGTTCTTAGCTGACGTCTACTCTATGAAAGGAACATGTCTACCAAATTTCAAGTCTGTAGGTTGAATAGTTCCGGAGATATCGTGATTAGTCAGTCAGTCAGTCAGTCAGTCAGTCAGTCGCTTTTCTCCTTTATATATATAGATTATGCAGTATGATTCCTCTGTCTGTGGTACAACTAAAGGGCAGGATATTCTTTTTTCATTTATAAATCATTTTGAAAGAAAAAATATTAATATAAATAAAATATTTTTTGTGTAACTACTGATGGCGCTCCTGTAATGGTTGGCAAGGAAAGGGGATTTGTCAAACTTCTTTGAAAATCATATTGGACATAAAATATTGAACTTCCATTGCATAATACACCAGGAAAGTTTAGTTGCCAAAATTTCGTCTTAGCACTTAATTTCTGTAATGAATACTGTTGTTAAAATAGTTAATTTTACAATGTCTCGATCTTCATTAGCATGGAGACAATTTAAATCTCTTTTAGAAGAAATGGAAGGTGAATATATGCGGATCTTTCCTTGTACAGTCATGTCTGCTGGCTTAATCGTGGTAATGTATTGAATAAGTTTGGGTCATGCATGGAGCACATTAAAATTTTTCTTAATGAGAAGGGACAACATTTCCCCGAATTTGACGATAAGGAATGGTTATGTAAATTGATATTTCTGACAGATATAACTAAACATCTTAATGAACTAAACTTAGGATTTGCAAGGAAAAAGTCAAACAGTACTTAAACTCTTTGAATATTGGAAGGGCTTTGCTACAAAATTAAATCTATTTTCCCGTGATATTAATACTAGTACCTACAAATATTTCCCAAATGTTAAAGCGCTTGCAAATACATCAACCGTAGACAAAGATGAACTTCAAACTTACGTTGAAGCACTTAATGAGGAGTTTTCTAAAAGATGCAAAGACTTTGAAGCTTGTATGCCTATATTTTCTTTTCTAATCAAACCTGATTTAATAGACCCATTAATAATCCCATTCGATTTGTCAATTTTTGAGTGAGTGGAAACTGATAATTTTGAAATGGAACTTATTGAATTAACATCTTCAGATTTATGGAAAACAAAATTTAAGGAGTTACGGAAAAATTTGGAAGTTAACTCTAGCAGTAAATCGACAGCTATTTTAAATTGCTGGATATCATTGCCAGAAAGATTTAATTGTTTGAAAAAAATAGCATGTGCCCTTCTTTCCGCCTTGGGTTCCACATATCTATGTGAACAAATTTTTTCTCATATGAAATATATTTTGAGTCCACTAAGAAATTGTTTAACTGCTGAACATTCTGAATCCTGTGTCAAATTGAAAGTAACGAACTATACCCCTGATATTGCGACATTAAGTAGAACTATGCAGGAACAAGGTTCGCATTAAAATTAAAATTTTTTTTTATTTAACTTTGCTGCATGAACACTTATACTTTATGTTGTTTGTTTCTTGTTTCATAAATATTTTTAAGAATGCATAATATATATACAATTTTAATTTTTGATTTATATTGAAGAACAGTCATACTTTAAGTTTTCCCTTAAAAATTCTAAAAAGATACATATTTATGTGCACATTAAATATTTGTATTTGAATTGAAGTAATAGTTGTATTTTATGTTAATTTTTATGTCAATAAATATCTTAAAATGATGCATAATTAACATATAATTAAATTAGTACCTAAATATCAACGCTTAAACAGAACAACTCATTTGCACAAATCAAGTTTTCTTCATCGAGAGAAAAGTTTTCAATAGAACATACAGTTAAAAAGAATAACTTTACCCCCAAGACGATTAATAGAAAATTCGCGGATAGACTCGTAAAATTGATACAATCAACTATATATTGCGAGTACCCTGATGCAACCACATTTCTCCTACATAAGTACTATTTTTCAGTTAATGAAAAGCATTTTTGGTGTGTTGAGTAGCAAAGTAAAATGGCAGGATTATTAAAAATAAACTTTATTTCCAACACAAGAAATAACTAAATTCGAATGTATATATTCCCTTCGTCAGAGTCGAATTCTGGGAAGATAGAAGAAATGCCAGAAGGCCTTTCCCTTGCAACCAATGAGATTAAAAAGGAGGTTCTAACTGCCAATAAGACGTAAGAGAAGATCAAGGATCCGATACTATGAGTAAGGATGATCTGATATTATGAATAAGGATTATTCGATATTATGAAAGTACATTCTACATTTATAACAAATTTATGATAACACAAAGTTTAATTATTTTTTTAATTTAAAATTAGGAAAATGCTTAAAAAGATTTTTTAAAAAATAACCTAAAATATTCATAATTTTTATAGAATGGTTTTTATTTTGCCTGGAAAAAATGTGTTTCATTCGAGGTTGTATTTTCTAAACTGATTCGGATATTATTCGCGTCCGTAGTTTATAAAACAATGCTCGCGGATCATACAATTCTGATTTTTGGATACTGGTTCTTCATTCACAAAACACATCAGTTACCAAACTCATGACCGATTCCAAACCAAAACTAGAAAAAATTATTTTTAAATATTCTAAAAAATTTAATTTTGGATGTCAAATCCTTAGAACAATGATTCTCATCCCCTGTGCTGGCAATTTTTTTTAAAAAAAATTATTAATTATATTCTGGGGAAAAAAAAAAAAAAATCCGAAACCAAATCATTCGGCCGTTTTTATAGAAAGAAACTAAGGTCCTTCGTGGTATATTTAACTCATCCTTTCGTGGATAGATAGATATAAAAAATTGGATTGGGTTCGTAATCCATTTACGTATGAATTAACTTGGAATGAAGAGAAAAAACTAATTTCGAATTGTAATAATCGAGATTAATTTGTAAACATTCAGAAGAGGGAATTAATCCATTTTGGATTAAAATAAGAGGCGATTATCTCATAATAGACAAAAAAAAGCTTTTTAAAAACATTTTTACAATTTTATACATCCTATTTGTGTAAATTCGGATTTTCAGCATTGACAAATATAAAAAATGGAAGAAAGATCGAGACTTCTAAATGTAGACGACGATATGAGAGTGACACAATCATTACTACAACAAAATGTAAGCGAAATTATCAAAAACCATCAAGCTCAAATTTCATATGAAATGTATTCTTATAATTAACTTGCATAAGTGCTCATTAAACATTTTGTTGTCTTATATATAGTCGTACATATTATTTAATTTAATGCTGAAAATTATCACAAACTATTTCACGTAGTGTATTACAGATAAGTAAAATTCTTTTAAACTTATTTTATTGTTAGTGTGCCGCCAAATTTTGGAATTGTTAAAAGAGTGCCACAACAGCAAAAAAAAAAAAAAAAAATCAAAATCACTACCTAAGAAAGACTATTCAAGAGCTAAACATAATTTTTTTTAAAAATTAATTTTCTCATATTTCATCAATGTATCTAAAATCTTATTAAAAAAACAGTCATTTGCTTAAAATTAATAAAGATCTAAAATATTTAAAACCTCAAAGCTTAAATAAAAAATTAAAATTGCTTTTACTTTTAAATAAATACGAGTATTTGTTTTCTGTTAATATTATATATTAGAATTTATCCAAAAATATATATATATAAAAATATCAAAATTATTCGATATTTTAACAGTTTTAGTACACAAAGAATGTAGGCTCAAATTATAAAATTTTTCATCTGAATTTTAAATATGTTTTTTCGGAATAGATGTGTTTCTAAAAGGAGGCGCTAAATATTCCCTCTATTCAGTGAGGGTCTTATGTTATTCACCAAACTTTATAATTCCAGATAATTATTATTTTCTTTTCTGTTATAATTGCTATTTTCTTTTCCATTTATTAAAAATATTTGTTTCTGCTGTTTTTGTTTCATAAAGTGTGTGTTTCAATTTTATTTTATTCTTCTCTCTTCTTTTTAATAAACCGTAGCTCGAAAAGCGACAACTAATTTAAGTCTAGGATGAAAGGTAAATGTAGAAGCAACGAAAAAGAATGACTAGTTTACTTGCAATTTAGTGAGCGTTTATCTATTTTTTGTGTTTTTTGGTAACGAAAAATCTTCACAGTATTCGTAAAATCAACAGGTTTTAGGGAATGGAGGAATACCAATTAGAAGTTCTATAATCACAGTGAGTGAGTGTTTAACGACGCACTATAAAGCAACACGAGGTCTATTGGAGAAAGACTTCGTTGTTTTAAACCATCGACAAGTGATGAGGCAGCCCGCTGTCATAGATTCCACTACGCTACCACGGTCATTCTACAATTACAGACTTTCCATTAAGACTCAGACAAGGTTTAGGTTTGCCGTAAAACTTAGATAAACAAATTCAAGAGAAGATTACTTATTGGGAATATATATTACAACGAGTGTTATTGTTGTAATTTGTACTTGAATAGAAGTAGGCCTTTCTTTTTGAGGTATAATAGAAATTTTTTTCACATGATAATGGTAACTTTTTAGAGCAACTGGAACTCATTAGACAATTCTCTCTCCCGATTTATTTTAACAACATACATAAGCAAGTATGGAAACCTCAAAAAAAGAAAATTTCGTACTTACCAAAAACCATTTGCTAAGAGTTAATTATCGTAATGGCCCAAAAAGCTCATTGTGGAATTGTAAAACAAATAAACCATTCTAGATATTATAGCTCATAAGTCGATTTTGCAACGTATTTGACTCCCCCGCCCAGAGCTCAATAATCATTCTAAAAAAATGACAGCCAATTGAACGTTTTCTAACATTTCCTGAGTAAAAAACGCAACATGGACAATTACCTTTAAAAAGTGCGTTAAATAAATGCCATAACATGTAGGGAACAGTCATATGATAATCAAGCAAATATGTTTAAGCGTTACAATGGTATGCAGCAAAAAATTTTAGCAGTGAATCCGTTTGCAATATATGTTCCATGTGCTGCGCATTCTCTAAAACAGGCAAGTCGACTTGCCATCAATTGTTGTTTATCATTCGTTAATTTTCTTTCAATAGTCCAAGCACTTTATAACTTTTTCGGCTTTGACAAATAAATGGGAGACTTTTAAAAATCACTTCGATTGAAACTATGCTGGAGTCTATAAGAGTTAAAATGAGAAAGTAACATTAAAGCAACTGCAGCTATTTTAGAAGCATTTAATAAAATTATAAATGCTTCATGTGCCATATCTGTAGAGCATGCACATAAAAAAGAGAAACCGGATGAGAAGCAAGTAGTTTATCAAACTACAAGAATAAGAGTTCATACTAGTGGCGCACACAAAAGGGAGGCGGGGGGTCCTCGGGTCTGGACCCCCCAAAGCCCTTGATTTCCCCCCCCCCGATTAATTACAATCCTATGTATATAGTACGTAAAATTTAATAAAGTATTTGCAATTAAAAATGAATTTTAATTATTAATTCATTATTACTAATTATTCATTCAATAATTAATTTTGTTACTGTTTTTTGTTCCCAAAAATTGACAAAATCAGAAGAATATGTTGGGCGGCGTATTGGAGCATGATACGGGAATAGTGGACTTTCGACCCTCGACCCCACTCCCTTGAAAAATACCTGTGTGCACTACTGGTTCATACTTATGTTGGTCCTGTGGGAAAATTTTTTGCTTACAAAGAATTCGCAAGCGATAGCAAAAACAGGATATGATGCTAGAAACGTGCATATCCATATAATTCATTAGTACATTTCCTAGACAAATTTAAAAATCTAGAAGCATGTGAGTAACAAAGAAAGCAACCGAGATGTAGATTACAAAATAAACCGTCAAAAACACATGAAAAATACGCTCAATGATGTACAGCTCAGAAAATAAGTTTCTGTCCAAAAGAAAATTTTAAAGCAAAAAATTTTAACAGCGTTATTGATAAAATAGAATGTGGAGATGCAAAATCCAGTAAATATTCGTTTATGACTAAAATACCCATTGTCGATAAAATTATGAATTTGGATAAAAAATTTCAATATGTTGTAAGATATTATGTGGTTCAAATCCACAAGATCTTAGCACCGATTTATAAGCCGAAATTCAATTGCTGCATTAATAGTTATACGAATTTCTAGAAATATTTTATTTAAAAAATATTACAAGACGGAAAATAATTCAGCTTGGCAGGAAAAAACTTACAAGAGAAATCTAGATGTGATTTGTTAAACACATTTTGCATTAGTCATTTAGAGTAAATTTTAAAATATTTCGTCGGCCTTATTTATCAGAATGCGTAACTCTACAAAGGAACTAATTTGATATAGGAGTGCTATATTGTGCCAAGCAGCGGTTGTTGTCGAGTTACATGGAATCCAAGATGGCAGTCTAGAGGTAACAAATCGCCAGGAAAATAATTATAAATAACTGCTTTAAAATATATTTCAAATGAAGAATATAGGAATAGATTAAATATAACCAATATCAATCAATAATGAATATCAATGTAATATAATAATAATATGTAATATATTATTATTATTATCATGTAATTTTTATATACAATAAAATATTCATATTAATATACACTAGTGTCCAAAAGTTAAGCATAAATCGTAAAATGCGAAAAACATGGAGTAAATATTCGTAAAATTATTCCAAATTTCTTGCGGATATTAATTGGGTGAAGAAGAAACATTGGGTTTATGCAAAACTTTTCAGTCGACTACGTCCTGCGCGAAACACCGGTGCATGTCGGAACGCGGAGAAACCGATTCACGCAGTATAGGCAGCTCAGCCAAGTTTCGTGCAGCTGCTGTGCGAAGGAACGTTGTTAATCATCAAACAAGGTGAATGATGGCACAAAGACGCCAATTGGACATGTTTACGAAAGGAAGCATCGTTGGAATGCTGGAATCCTCACGATCACAAATCGAAGTGTCTCGAATTCTGAATGTGGACCAGTCTGTGATCTCAAGACTGTGGCAGAGGTTTCAAAGAACGGGAGATGTTACCCGACAACCAGTATCATGTCGACCAAGAGTCCCAACCCCTCGCCAAGGCCGATATCTGGTAATAAGTGCGTGACGTCAGAGGGGCAATACTGCCAGAGCACTTGGTTTGGCGCTCACAGTCGCCACAGGAATACGAATTTCGAGACAAACTGTTTACAAGAGACTCAATCATGCTGGCCTGTATGCCAGAAGACCAGCAATTTGCATTCCCCTCACGTCTGCGCATAAACGCGCTCGTTTGAAACATCAACATCGGAGTGTAGGCCAATGTAATGTTCAGTGACGAATCCCGGTTTAGTCTGAGTAGTGATTCTCGGCGGATAACGATATGGAGAGAACGTGGAACACGTTTTGAACCAAGAAACATAACGGAAAGACATCATTTTCCATCAAGGGGAGTAATGGTATGGGCAGGCATCATGATGGACGGCCGCACAGACCTCCATTTCTTTGACACGGGCTCTGTGACTGCTCAAAGATACAGAGACGAAGTTCTTGAGCCTTATGTTCGCTTGTTTCGAGGTGCTGTCGGTCCTGACTCATATCCATGGATGATAATGCGCCATGTCACCGAGCGGTGCTGATTGATGACTTCCTTGAAACGGAAAAGATCCAGCGCATGTCGTGGCCTGCGAACTCCCCTGATTTAAATCCTATCGAGCATGTATGGGATATGCTCAGGAGACAAATTGCAGCCCTTTCGCACCCACCAAGCTCCGTTACAGAACTGAAGAGAGCTCTCCAAGAAGCTTGGAACCGTTTGAGTTCAACGACTTCGTTAAAAAGAGGTCCGACTGTATATGATTCTCAATGTTGTAACACGTTCTAATAATAATAAAAGTGTTACTCAATATGTTTTTTCCCTTAAAAAATATAAATTCCTTTTATTTAAATTTAAAAAAATAATCTACCATATTCACGTTGAGTTTAATTTTCGACTAGTTCATAATATCGAAATATTTGAAGTATATATACAGAAAGATAGCCAATATACACTCTCAATACGAAAAAAAAACAACCCGACGCATCAAGAACAAGTTGTCCGATAGAGACAAAAATTAGTAAGTAGAAAGATTATGTACAGAATAGAAAATGATTAATATTTCAGAAAAATTGAATGATTTATTTCAGAGTTACATAGTTACGAGTTCTATAAGGTGTTGACCCACTTTTAACCTGGATGCAAGCTGCCACACGACGTGGCATAGGATGATAAAGCACCCTGATAGTCTCCTGCGGTATTTCTTGCCAAATTTGCTCTAATTATCAAGCCAGGTCATCAATATTCCCAGATAGGCACCGTCGCCTTTCCATCATATCCCAGACATGCTCGATTGAAGAGAGATCTAGCTGATCAAGGAAGTGTTTGACAAGTTGTAAGATAGCTCATAGCAACACGTGTCGTATGTGGTCTGGCATTACCTTGCTGAAAAATAAGGCCAGAGTACAGCAAAAGGAATGGTAGCAAAACAGTTCTCAGAATGTCGTCGACGTACAACTGTTCTGTAAGTGTGTATCTAATGACGACCAAAGAGGTCCTTCTGTCAAAAGAAATGGTATCCCAGACCATAACACCTGTTTGATGGCCTGTGTGGGGTGCAATAGTGAACGCAGGATTAGCACACTGCCCTGGTCGTCTTCAGACACGTCTTCGATGATCGTGAGGACACAGTTGGAACCAGGATTCGTCGCTAAACACTATAACTCCACAGTCCCCCCTCAAGTCCTGCAGCCGCCTCAAAGTGTGCTTTTTAGCCGGCGAGAGGGTGTTCCTGGGCGGAACGGGCGATGTACGTCGGGAGAGTAATCTCCTGGCAGGGTCACCCAAGGCGTGAAGGCCGTTCCACTATGCTCAGGTAAGGTCTGCAGGGGAAGGAGCGAAGTCAGTCTTCTACCTATGATGCTAACATCTTGCCAAGGTGCTCCAGGTTTTCGGACCAACAGAAGCTGTCAAATTACCCCCTTTACCATGAATCTTGATTCTATTGCTAACCATACTGCATCGTCCGTCGCGCAGGTTAATAAGGGGCGCGTTCTGAGTTTAGGGCAGAGGGCTCAGAGCGAAAAGTAAGTTACGGTCTCCACGTAGTAAAGATAAATCGCTGAGAATACTTCAGGCCAAAAGGAATGGATTGTCTACCTAAAAGTGGCCAACTGCCTCACGAGTGGAAAAGAGCCACTATCATCCCCATTAGGAAACCGGGCAAGGTACTTAGTTCCCCTGAGGGTTATCGGCCGATTGCTTTGACAAGAATACCATGTAAAATCATGGAAAGAATGATGCTAAGAAGACTCACCTACTTTCTAGATAGCAATAATCTGCTTCCACGAAAACAATATGGATTTAGGAGAGGACATGGTATAGAAGATCAGATTCTGTACTTTTGTCAATGTGTCAGAGATGCCCAAAATTTAAAACCTACCAATCATACAGCAGCAGCACATTTTTACTTATCTAAAGCTTTCAATACGGTATGGATAAACAAGCTCATTCTTAAAATGTTTAATATGTTTGGTATAAAAGGGAGAGCTCTGCCATGGATCTTAGATTTTTTGAAATCTAGAGTTATTCGAGTTAAGTATAATAAAACTCTTTCCAAGGACTTTAAACTCAGCCAAGGAGTTCCACAAGGATCAGTACTTAGTTCTACGCTCTTCTCTATGTTTTTGGCTGGAGTGGAAAAGGTGATTACTGAGAGTAGCAGTATTGGTTTATTTGCAGATAATATTGTCCTTTGGAACTCGAGTCATGACGTACCTTCTATTGAGGTTAATCTATCCCATTGCCTAAGCAGAGTTAATGACTTTGTGACTGACCACAAATTATCCTTTAATCTCACGAAGTCTGTGACCAGTTTCTTCACCACCAATAGACATCTATACAGGGTGTTTCATAAATGATGGGAGTAACTTTAAGGGGTGATAGTACACATCAAGACGAGTAATAGTAAATAGGAAACCAAGTGTCCCAAACGTCTTCCGAAGGAGAAAGGCGCCATCAAAGTTTAGGGTCCTAAATTTCAAATGATGATAAAAAACGGAAAAATGGATCGATTCATTTGCGGTTTTCACTAAAATCATTCTTTAAATTAGTATTTTCTTAAAAAAAAGTTTTAAAGACAAAGTTATAAAAATGCCGTTAGAGGGCGCTCTAGACTTTGGAGTACCGAACAACTACCTTTTACCAGTATTTTTTTTATTTTGTTAAATGTTTACAAAAGCTTAGATTTTAACTTGAATTTTGAGCGCAAAATTGAAACCATTGGGAGCGGTTAAGTGGCTCAAATGTAACCGCGTTCAGGGGGGGGGGGGGAATTGAAATGCTCGTATGTAATGATCAAAATAAAAAACGATAAAGCAAACTTTAAGAGGCGATAGTACAACACCAAAACAAGCAACATTCATTAAAGAAATCATACTCGTAATTTTAACCCGAAGGTGATAGAGGGCGCTGAAACAGATTTCGTTTAAGAGACAAAAAAGGAAACAAAGAACATTTACGTTATAAAAAAAAGTTTAATTAGAAATTATTACAATAGCTGTTCGAAACACTGACCATTAGAGGCGATGCATGCGGTACAACGGTGAAGAAGGGATTCACGAACCCTCTGAAACACGCCAGGAGTATGCAGCTGCCGAAAGTCTGGCGCCGAGTTCTTCTGCAGATTCGATAGGAGTCTCATACATAAGACTCTTCAGGTGTCCCCACAAAAAGAAATCCAGGCATGAAAGATCGGGCGATCGCGCTGGCCAAGGGACAGGACCACCTCGCACAATCCATTGATTTGGAAAGGTTGCGTTTAGATAATTTCGCACCTCTGGCGCAAAATGAGAAGATGAAGTGCATATCAGACTTTTCTTGATTAGTGAAGGGCAACATCTTTCGTTACGTTTGTACCGTGATTTACACTTGCACACTCGGGTCAGTGGCTTTTATCTTAATAACAATTTGCATATGCGTTCTTCTTCTTCCCCATATCACAATTTCATGTTCTTCTTCCAGAAACTTGCAGCTATAACGCTTGCATGGATAAAATTTGAAGATGCTTTAACACGTTTGCGTTTGAATTCAAATCATGCATTTTCTAATCAAAGTTGGTTGTTTTTATGTTGTACTATCGCCTCTTAAAGTTTGCTTTACCGTTTTTTATTTTGATCATTACATACGAGCATTTCAATTCCCCCCCCCCCCGAACGCGGTTACATTTGCGCCACTTAACCGCTCCCGATGGTTTCAATTTTGCGCTCAAAATTCAAATTAAAATCTAAGCTTTTGTAAACATTTAACAAAATAAAAAGATACTGGTAAAAGGTAGTTGTTCGGTACTCCAAAGTCTAGAGCGCCCTCTAACGGCATTTTTTTAACTTTGTCTTTAAAACTTTTTTTTAAAGAAAATACTAATTTAAAGAATGATTTTAGTGAAAACCGCAAATGAATCGATCCATTTTTCCGTTTTTTATCATCATTTGAAATTTAGGACCCTAAACTTTGATGGCGCCTTTCTCCTTCGGAAGACGTTTGGGACACTTGGTTTCCTATTTACTATTACTCGTCTTGATGTGTACTATCACCCCTTAAAGTTACTCCCATCATTTATGAAACACCCTGTATAAATATCAACCAACTGTTTTTATAAAGGATCAAAAACTCTCATACATAAAACATCCTTAATATCTAGGTTTTACCTTAGACCAAGAGATTCTTTGCAATCGGTATATAGCGGACTTGGTTAGTAAAAGTAGAAAACGTCTGAATATATTGAAATATATCTCTGGGTGTGATTGGGGTGCACAGATGCCTCTACTCTGAAAATTACCTATACTGCCTTGGTCAGGCCTGTTTTGGAGTTTGGTTCTGCCATTTTCTTTAGTGCCTCTGATTCTAACCTTAAGAAATTTGAAAGAATACAGCTGAGTGCTGCTCGAATCATCGCAGGTCTTCGTAACACACACAGCTGTCCTAATAACTTAGCTCTATATGAGTGCGATCTTCAGCCTTTAGATATGAGAAGAAGTTATTGCTTGAACAAGTATTTCAACAAACTGCTCAGTTATGGTGATCAACACAGAACCTCTCAATACTTAAGAAATTGGACAAATAATCAAAGGTTGAAACGTAAAAGCCCCTTTTTCCAAGCACTTGCACAATATCTGAGTTTTAATGTGGAGCACCACTGCCAGACATCCATTATCAATCCTGTCCTTGGACTCCCGGGAGTCACGTTCCATACTACTTTAAGTACCAATGTCAATAAATTGTCTGACCACCCCGAACTTCTAAAACAATTGGCTCTGGAGGTGATTGATGGGACTCCACCAGGTGCAGTGAAGATCTATACTGATGGCAGTAAGGGAGAAACAAACACTACTGGCAGTGGAGTTTTGATTGAACTACCTAGCCGCATCATCAAAATTCAGAGAAGAAATGCTGATCACGCTTCTGTCTTCAGAACGGAGCTAAAAGCTATCCTGTGTGGTCTTTCATTGATTAATAACATACAAGGCCAAGCTTTTTCTGAAATTTCGATCCTGACAGACAGCCGATCTTCCATTCAACATTTATCGAATTGGCCATCTATCGGTGACAGCACCAGCAGGAGTATTCTGCACCTTTTTAAGCAGCTTTCAGATCGGCACCCTATCCATCTACAATGGATCCCTTCTCACGTAGGCCTGCCCGGGAACGAAGAAGCGGATGATCTTGCGAAAGCAGCTGCCAATGATCCTGTGGATCCGGAAGACCACATGGTCCTTACGTCAACCGAGATCTACTCCAGGGCTAAAGAATTGATATGTAGAACCTGGGTTGTCAATCCTGTACACCCATGGTATTTTCAAAGACATCCTGGATCCGCCATATCATTCAAGGGTTCCAGATCGTATCAGACGGCATTCTCACGATTTTCGACTGGTCACCTGAGGTGCATGAATTTTGAAGGTGGTAAAAGAAGCTACCCAATTTGCACCAAATGTGAAATCAGTCCTTTCTCCCCAGCACATTCTGCAATGTGTGGGGTTTTTCATGTGAGGAGGCTGTTGCTTCTCCCCTGCTGTTCTTAGACTTTTTGAAGATAAATGGACTCATGGATCTGGTCTAGTTTCATTAGACCAGATGGGGATTAGTCCCACCACTACTCCACAGTCAGTGTGATTCCAACCTGATCAAGCCAAGCACTACTGTAATCTGGCTCGACAGTGTGCAGGCGCGAGGGGCAAGGTGGCGTAGCGGTCGGTACAAGCGTAAATTTCGCTCTATCAGCCATCTGTGAATGGACATGGGATACGCGTGTGCGGGGCGAACGTCTGATGGTTGATAACGATGAATCAGACGTTGTGACAGCTAATCTGACAATCAATCTGTCCTCCCAATCTTCTGTAGCCCTAGATCGACCGCTACCATCATGACGCTGAAATCTTCATTGTCCACCCATTCTTACCAGCATCTTATAAAGGCCACATCGCTTCGGCCCATATGATGAGTGATTCTCCGATTTGACCAACCTGCCTCTTTCAAACTCTTGGAAGTTCCTCATAATGAGCTCGAATCCTATGGCGAGACATTTTTTCAGTCGTTGAAAGGTATCCCAAATCACAATGCAACAGAAATTTTGACCATCATATTGAGAATCGCTTCTTATAGACAACTTGCAGAGTGCACAGTTCCGATGCGCTGTAGCTCCCGCTATTCATTCATTGAACATCAAATTTTAATCATTTGTATGTTCGGTACAAATGTCTTTGCATACGAAGTTTCATTACAATTGGGCAACTTTTTCTTGGTGCGTCGTTTTTTTGTTTTGTTATAGAGTGTGTGTATTTGTTAAACTGACTTTAACTTTTTCAATAAATAATCAGAAGGAAAAAAAAAGAATTCACGAACTGATGAGATTTAAAAATATTGATTGTGGAATAAGATAGTTGCAAAAAAAAAAATCCTAATTTAATTAAATTTACGTAATTTTTTAGATGATTAATATCTAGTTTATACTATAAAATTTATTCATGAATTAAAAAAGGAAACAAATTACAAATAAGTAATAAATGGAAATTTTTTTAAATTTTGATGATTCGAAAATTAAAGTATTGGGTTGTTCGGAAAGTAATTTCGGTTTTTTTTTTTGTTTTTTTTTGTGGAAATGAAAGACAGTTTTCGCATAATAAACAAATACTTTATTAAATTATATATTGGCCATTCTGGTCCAATACCTTTTGCCATCTTTCTGGTAGTAGCATAATTCCACGCTCATAAAATTTTTGGTCTTTGCTGGCAAAAAACTGATCGAGGTGGTTTTTGACCTCCTCATTTCAGGTGAAGGTTTTACCGTCTAAAAAATTTAGGAGTGACCGGAACAAATAATAATCCGTTGGTGCCAGGTCTGGAGAATATGGTGTGTGTGGCATTGTATCCCATTCAAGCTGTAAAAGCTTTTGGCGAGTGACCAAACTTGTGTAAGGTCTCGCGTTGTCTTGGTGAAACACACCTTTCCTGTTGATTAGTTCTGACCTTTTCTGTTGAAGTGCATCATTCAGTTTGTCCAGCTGATGACAGTAGACTTCCGAATTAATCGTTGTGTTATCCGACAAAAGCTAAAAAAAAAAACAAAGATTCCTTTAAAATCCCACCAAACAGACAGCATCACCTTTTTTTGGTGAATATCGGCTTTGGAAATGGTTTGAGCCGGTTCATCTTTTTTGCTCTATGACCTCTTGCGTTTGACGTTGTTGTATACAATCCATTTTTTTCTCCAGTGATGATGCGCTTCAAAAACGGATCATTTTCGTGACGTTTGAGAAGCGAATCGCAGACGTCAATGCGGCGACACAGATTCCTCTCTGTAAGAACATGGGGAACCCATACATCGAGCTTCGAGGATAATCCCAGGCCTTTCAAGTGGTCATCAACTGTTGAATTTGATAAATTTAACCTCAATCCGATCTCACGTGTTGTTATTCGCCGGTTCGCACCAACTAATGCCTTTATCAGCTTCAAACGGCCATCCCGAACGTGGTGCATCTTTGACATCAAAATTGCCGGATCGAAATTTAGCGAACCAGTTCTGGCACTGGCGTACTGTCAACACACCTTCTCCATACACATCGGTCAATTTCTTTCTGGCTTGAGCAGCATTTTTACCCTTTCTGTAGTAAAACAGCAAGATATGTCGAAAATGCTGCTTATCGCTCTCCATATTTAAAAGGGCACCAACCAAAAATTACTGTGTAGAATTAATTGGAATTTTTCACACACAAGCCTTGCTATATGAGCTCTCAAAGCATATAAAAATTATACGGCTTAAATGTGAAGTTGGGTGCAAAAAAATACAATTAAATCCTCTGTCGGGAAAAAACGAAATTACTTTCCGAACAACCCAATAGATGTTATTTTCAACGTTTTAAGCTTAATTCATATTTGGTCAATTTTTATTTCCATAATCATTGTATTTGGATGTATTTTTTAAAATAAAATTTTGGAATAACAGTGAAGGGAGGAATGGAAATGCCTATCTTTAGCCGTAGCTTTGAGCACCACATAGGTGGCAGTACGATTTGGCTTGAGTCCACTTCAATTTTGGGGTAAAACACCCTGGGAGTGTGGTCAGGGGCTTCCCACCTCTCTTCCCCTTCCACCAACATCACGAGAGGACTTGAGGCTTTTTAGAGTATTCCCATGCCGCAAAGACACTCTTCATTTGCAAGCATCCATGCCTTCTCTGGGTTTCGAACCCAGGCCCTATGGCACAGCAGTCAGAATCACTAACCACTGTATGGGATGGGTGATAGAAAAATAATTGAAATGACTGTATTAGAAAAACGAAATATTAAAAAAACCTAAATATTCATAATTTCTTAAAAACATTCTACTATACCTATGAGCTACAGAATGAATATTCACTGCTATAACTGACATCATAAACTAGTAATAGAGCTTTGAGTTAAGTTCTTTTTAAACAGCAGTATTTCTCCGCCTGAATACCATGTGATTGCCAAATGTGCCACAATTTTTTGACAAATAACTAAAATTGAGTGGGTTATGTAACTTTGAAACAGTATTTGCAATTACCCCAATGGTTGCTAAAAAAATATTTTTAAATTTATTAAACGATTTTAATTTTATTTTGCCCATTTGGTACCTGATGTTGATTCACACACACACAAATTGGCTTTTCCTAACAATAAAAAAATTTGTGAAATAAGCACATTTTTAAAAATTTCTTTAATGTTATTGCATTAATGCAAGAAAGCGGTCTTCAAACTGTGTTCCACAGAACCTTGGGTTTTTTTTTGAGTCACAGTAAAAAATCAAAAAGAAAATTAAAAATGTGTATGCAAAATGGATTCACATTCTCTATGAAGCTAATATAACCACAAGTATCTAAAGCTCATCCGTCATTAAGACTGAAAACTTTATTTACACAAAACTTTATTTTGTAACACTTAGTTTTATTATGATATAATAAAAGAATATTAAAAACGTTTCTATATGTGAATATTACTATCCCGGGTTCCACAAAATTTTATACTCGTTAGTATAATGTTTTCAAAACTAGTTTTCTAATGGAGAATGCACCTTTTTTCATTTGAGGGGAAAAAAGCCCTATAATGAAGGAGTGAGTGAATATTAATGTCACACTTTTCAGCTACACAAGGGATTTTGGCGACAGACCTTGCAATTCTGAACCATGGTCAAGTGACGAGGACGACACCTGAGCTGGCACCCCCTCTCCTAACTACCACACTACACCAATGGGAGGATGTTTGAACTCTCGACATATTTAATGTGCATCGCTCCCCTACACGGCTCGGTACTGGGCTCGAACTCATGACATGCCTGCCATGATACGATACCTTGACCACTTGGCTACCGCAGCCACTATAATGGAGAGGAAACAACTTATTGACATATCAACAGATTGGACATTAAAATCTAAATTGAAGCAAATGCATCTTCTGAATTTTAAATTGTAAATTCATGCAAAATACATAGGATTTCTCAAACAGTTCTAAATATTTTAATGCCGTTTAAGTGAAAAATATTTCCCAACGTGAGTGTCTACAAAAACAAAATAAAAACCAGTTAAATGAAGAATATGAAAAGCGACTGCAAATAATTTCAATAGACTTACATTTGTGTACAATGCAAATACATAACCCAGTTAACTAAATATAATGCATGGGTAGGCGACACTTGGATCACAAATGCATTGAGTAAATTTTATTTAAATGTTTTAATATTAAATGCAATACTTTTAATTGTCTTTGCAAAAAATACATATAACATGTTTATCTACTTCAAATACTATTTTGATATATTCTTCCAAGTGTGGAATGGGGTTCAATGAAAACATCAAGCTCTAAGGGTTCTGTGAGTCAAAGCAGTTTGAAGACTACTGCTGTAAACTTCAAAAAAAAAAAAAAAAAATATTTTACTGTGATGAATAAATATTATCAGATTCTTCACAAACAGATAAGCAAATAGAAGTATAAAGATGACTACATTAGATCCAGATTTACCTGCAATTGAAACAGAAAACCCTCAAATACTATATTCTTTGTAGTGTGCAAAAAGAAACTTGCAAATGAGATCTCATTCCTTGTAAACTGAAATGAGAATATATAAAAAACTTGGCAGTGAGGGGAAAAAAAAACTTTTAAATTATTGGTTGCCAGCTACAAAGTAGCAAAACTAACTATTATTGTCGAAACAATGATGGGAAGAAAAACAACACTGTGTGTGTGTCAAGCGAGTACCAATGTACAGTGACACAATGTAATGCAGAATTAAAGATTTACCTCCAGATTTGTCAATTTCATGAAGAATTGACCACTTAAATCTCAGCTATATGACACAAAAGTACCAATTACAAAGAGCTTTTATATCAAAACCAAAGTGTGTTGGCTTTCAAAGGGAAAGGTTTTGAAATGACTCGTACAACTGAAAGTATAGGTGAATTTGTTCTTGGAACTCAAAAAAGTTTCTTTAACATTTTATCTTCATGATGAAATTTGGTGGATTAAAGCTCAATATTTCTTGGACATGTTTGAAAAGTTGAATTTTGAACTGAAGTTTTCAAGGTCCACCCAAGAATATTGTCGCATCAACATCAAAACTGAAGTCCTTTGAAGAAAAATTAACACTACAGAAATAGGAAATATCAAAAGGGAATTCTTTCTGGCTGTTGGTTGGAAAAACTTGCAGCAAAAATATTAAGCACCATTGACAAACTTCCCAAAATCTCACTTAAAAGTTACTTTTCTTTGGGTGAGTGAGTGAATATTAATGTTGCTCTGTTCAGCTACACGAGGGCTTTTGGCAGCGGACCTCGTAATTTTGAACCATGGTCAAGTGACGAGGACGACACCTGAGCTGGCATTCCATCTTCTAACTACCACACCAATGGGAGGACGTTTGAGCTCTCAACAGATTTAACATGCATCGCTTCCCTACACGGCAGTTCTTCAGTGGTACTGGGCTCGAACTCATGACTTGCCACAGCCACGAGTCCGTTATCTTGATCACTAGGCTACCATGAGGCTACTTTCCTTAGAGAAATATGAATGGTTAATCAAAACCATTTGTTATTTGCAAGACATCAAACTTGACAACAACAAAAAAAACCTCATTTATTTAAGAGAAACAATGTTTTAATTGTTCCGAATTCTTTGAAAAAATTTTGGATGAATATTGACTTTACGACAAAAATTTATATCCTGCAATCAGTTTTAAAGTTATTAAAATTTTTCGGTCTTTTGCATCTCCATGGTTTTGTGAATCTAAGATTTTCAGCACAGACAGAAATAAAGTTCAATAAAAAAAAAGAGAAAGACTTTTCAAAGTTGATAAAATGTGAACTTGTGAGGCAACTATGGAACATTGTTTTGATTTAATTTTTTCAAGAAAACAGGCTCTCAATGAATAATTTTATTAAAGAAATTATAATTTTTTTTTTTTCAGACAACTTTTACTTTTATATTCAGATGTGCAGTCACATATTATATAAATGCGCTGTCAACCAAAAAAGATTGAGGAAGACTGGTTTACATGGTATAAATCTCAGTGCTAACTCTTGCGTATTTTTAAAAAAAATTTAATACCTTCTATTTGCCTGAAAAACTACACATCAGCAATGTTATAGACATACTTTTATTTATAATATTTGTTCAACTATGTTATATATATTTTGATTTTTTTAATAAGGCTTTTTATTTTACATTAATAAAAATCATAGAAAAATCAGATTTAGGAACTTTTTTCATATAAAAACAATAACAAACTTTTTAATGAGGGTTTTTCAAAATGTAGAACAGATTTGGTTTAAAAATTAGGCTGTGTAAGGTTTAATATGCTATATAATGAGAATGACAATTGAGATTAAAATAAAAATATATAACCAAGGGTTGGCAGCCTTAAAGCTGTGGTGTACCAAACTAATATATCAACATGATTCAGGGGGCTACGCAGTAGGGCATATAGTGTGCCTGAAAAGTATGGCGACACTTTTAAAAATAAACAAAGATTTTTGCTTGCAGTTTTTTGTACTCCATAAAGAAAAGATTAAAATTACTTATTCAGGAATTACAACAGATGTAGATGGTGCAACATTCTCGTTTCAAAATGACTTCACCCCAAGTTATAGCATGACTTAGCCTGAATTTCGGAATACCAATAAAGGAAATCCACCTTCAAGACTTACAGTTTATAAGTGGCCTGAAAGATTTATGATGACAGGTAGTGTATTGTCAAAAACAAAATCTGGACGCCCTTGCAGATGCCAAAATGACATTACCGAGACTCGATGTGTTATGCGCGACTAATGGTGCACACACTTAAATTGTGCAATAAAACAATTATAAAAAAAACTCTGG
This sequence comes from Trichonephila clavata, assembly GCA_019973975.1. Classification (NCBI taxonomy): domain Eukaryota; kingdom Metazoa; phylum Arthropoda; class Arachnida; order Araneae; family Nephilidae; genus Trichonephila; species Trichonephila clavata. The sequence goes on along the minus strand of BMAO01021060.1, from coordinate 257,357 downwards.
TATTTACTTTATGGAACATAAAAGACCATAAGTGAATATCTTTGTTTACTTGTAATTAAAATTTGGAAGAGCAGTCATGCTTTTCAGACATCTGATACTTGAAACAATTCAATTTCCATGGAAATGTATGCAGAGTGACAGAACAGAGGTCAAAAATACACATTTAGTTTTATTACATATCATTCATCATTTTTAAAGATATTTATCAATATAAAAATAAGCAACATAAAATATAACTATCACTTTAATATAAATAAAAAATTAAAATTGTATATATATAACCCATAATGTATCTAAAAATATTTAAATAAATGAGAGAAATAAACATAAAAATATGTACCCAAGCAATATATTTAAATAAAATTTTTTAATTTTAAAGCAAATCTTGTCCCTGTAAAGTTCTACTTAATATCACAACATCAGGGGTATAATTTGTGACTTTCAATTTGACACACATCTCTTTGAATATTCACTTATTAAACAACCTCTTTGTGGACTCAAAATATAAATTTCATATGAGAAAAAAAAATTTGTTCACATATATATGTAGAAGCTGAAAGCAAAGCACAAAAAAGCAGTTTTCATTTTACAATTAAATCACTCCGGCAATGGTATACAGCAATTTAAAATATATGTCTATTTATTGACAGTTACCTTCTAGATCTTTTCATAATTCCGCAATGAGTGGTGTTTCACTTTACAAATATCAAACAATTGCTTTGAGCATTTAACGATAAGAAACAGACCCATTTAAACAGAGGATGTTGCCTTTTTTTTAAACACAAATTACATGCAAGCAGATTCAACAGAATTTTTTTATGACAAACTGAAAGTAAGAAATTGCTTTTAAATAAAAATGCATGTGGCATAGAGAAGAGAGGCAAACCGATTTAATTTTATCAAACAATTTTGTATGTAGTGTCACTGAAAATTGCTCTGCGTGCCACAGGTTGCTGACATTTGTGTTATACCATAGTGTACAATTAAATTCAACAGCAGAAAAAATAAACTTTTCTTTTTGAGGTTCATCTTAAAATATAGAGAACTTGTTTATAATTTTGCCACACTTATCAATCATAACTATTACAATCATTATTTTAAGCTATATGATTTGGGTTAAATACTTTGGTGAGATTAACGAAGAGACTTAATTTTCAGAGGCATGTGCAGCAAGCAACATAAATTTTCCTCGGCTAATACTACTTATCATGTATTAATATTTTCCTTTATGTTAAAAAAAGTGTTTAAAAAAGAAAAAAATACAGATTATAGAATGCATAATTTTTTTTAATATATTGTTTTCATAGTTCAATCACAAAAATAACATAGTACCAAGACACATGTTAAAAACAAAATACATACAACTACAATTGGCAAATAATAAATTATGATCTCTAATAAAAAAAACCCATTCTGTATAGTAAAGAGTACACATATCAATTTTTTAAAATCTGTATCACATTTCTTGTGAATTAAAGCAAGATCTAAAAGCACCATTAGATGAAAGATAACATTTATGACTACCACAGTTAAACACATTTATGACTACTACATGATGAAGAACGTTTCTAAAAAACTGTTAAAAAACATAAGATTCACAACATTTAATTATTGCATTATCAAGACAAATAACACAATAATAATGAAAATAAGAGTATTTGGTGGTAGTTAATTTTTGCTGTTTTAGGTAGATTTGAACTGCCTATCTGAGTAACCTGCTCGAATTGAACTAAAAACAGAATTCTCATTTAGCCAAAGTAGGAACTTTTATCCCTATCACTATCAATTTTGACTTGTAAGAGAACTGTCACAATCAGTTTCATTGATTTGATTGTTGAGGGGGGGGGGTTATCACAAAACAATTTAAAAACATTTAATTACAAAAAATTTTGCATTTCTGTAACTCTTAATTGTACAGAAGAAAACTTTTTTTAGACATACAAATACTGCGAAAACGTCATATTTTAGAAGTTATTAAATAAGGATTATTTTAGAATAACAATTATATCTATTTTTATAAACTTGAGTGCTCAAACCAAACTTCAGCATTTTTAAATGACATGACTAATGCCTGACTTCTTTGTTTACAAATCAACCAAAATAATTGAAAAATTACAAAAGAATAATATATTAAACTCTAATCAAACAATACAGATGAAAAAAATATTTGCTGAATGAAAATAGTTGAAAACTGACTTGAGAATTTCAAGTTTTGTACTTATATTTGGAAATAGTAAATAAAAATTCACACAATATTGTGTAAATCTTTATCACATTCAATATAAACTCGAAAACTGTCTTCACTTTTTTCTCGCCAAGTAATTAAATGCTAAGAGTTTTTCAATTCATTCAAAAGAATATTCAGTGAGTTAATACATTTTTATGAAGTGCATAAATTCTAATTTTGAAGAGCATTGAAAAAATTCATTAAGAAAAATTAATAAATAAGTAATAAATACAGCAAAAATGTACAATTTCATCTCAAAGAAGGAACTTGTGTACAAACAAACAATAAAATTAAAAACATTAATGAGACAAACAAGGATAAATTTTCAATAAAAGATAGCTAGACAACTTTATATTTATATAAATAATACAGTAAAAAATCCACTGCCCACATTCTCAAAATCTGTTCATCTGTAGACATTCTAATTTCTTTTATCTGTCTTATCCCACAAAATATTCAAAGCAAGAAAAAAATATTCAAAAAATTACTGCAGATGATCACAAAATTTTAGGATTTATAATAGGATCCCAAAAATCAATGGCTTACATTTTAAGATGAGCAAAAATATCTTTTCCAGGTATGCCAATTTTATAGCATAATAAGATATATAGTACAAATAATAAATCAAACTAAACCAATTCTTAATTACTTAAAATTTTCAAGGAATAAAAGCAACATATTATATGAAATATATATAAGGATTTTCCCCCCAAATAAATTAATTTTTTCGAAACACATTTCTCAATTTTTTGCATCCAGATAATCCTAGTTTCTCTAGTATATCCAATTGTCACCAAGTAAAAAAACAAACAAACTTTTCACCACTTATGGTGGATCGAAATAAAAACACATTAATAACAAAGATTTATTCATTTCAAAGGCAAAATATGAATCCAAGTAATTACCACAAATATGCAGAACAATTTTTATGATCTTATTAACAGTCATAAAATGAGGCTTTATGCATTTGCATCACACATTGATAAATACATATTCACTATACTCTTTACTATTAAGTCTATATTTTTTGCTGTACAAAAAAAGTAGAAAATACCTAGATATGAAACGTTTGACCCTGTTCAATTATTTAACTGAATTAAAAATGTTTTAAAAATTGATTTTGTTTTAGATTCAGAGATTTTAATATAACATTTAAGAACTCCCAATAATTTACATTAGTTTAATTATCTTATCAACATGCAGTGCTTTTTGAAATTTTCCTTTAAATAAATACAATATATCAAAAGATTAATGTACCTTGATGTGTATCACAATAATCATTGTATAAATATGTATTTTGATACATCATGTATATTTAAAATAATGCATATGACAATGGGTATCGAACATGTAAGCTTCTTTGAAAAAAGTTAGCACAGTGGCCCCAGCCAAGTTTTCCATAAAGCTACAATGAAAAAAAAAACATGTTATTAAACAATTCTTTCAAATGCAATTTCATATTTTCATTTTCTATGTCACAATTTCATTATTTATAAAATAAAGAAAATTAATATGAAAACATTTTACTCCTTTTGCAGTGCCATTTCCAATTACTTTTAAATCGGAGGCTAAATGTTTTACACTGTGTGTATATGTATGTGAACCCCTTTTTTCCTGATTTTAATCTTCCTCCTTTTAATTTCTTTGAACTTATATACACAATATCAGTATACAAAAATGATTCATGTAGGTATTGCTATTCTTTAATTCAAAATAAAAAATTGGTGAGATAGAGGATATAGAGAGCCAATAGAAGTGAAAACTTAGAACTTTAAGTATTAAAACTTGAAATTTCATAATGTTTGAATCAAAATTATCAACATCAATCTGGTTTTCACATCTATTGGCACTCCGAGCAACAATTATATGCATATTTATATGGTTTTTTTATTATTCAAATATATTATGGGCTGTACAAGATCATGACAAAATATAAATACAATTCAATTGAAATAACAATTAATATACAAACATTATTTAAGGATAGTATTTGTATTTACTTAAATTTCAATGTACGACTGCAAATTTTTTATTTCAAAATCCCCAATAAAAATATGATTGAACAACTAGAAGTCTGTAATACCATGGTAGTAAGAAAATGCCCAAGCCTCTGTGAAATACTAATCTGGATTGCATGATGCATTGCAGATGTTAAATATTAGAAAATAAATACAAAATTTTCAAACACCAGAATAAATACGAAGATTTAAAAAACAATATAAAATTTTCAAATGCCAAAATAAATATGAGTATTGAAAACAATTTTCTCTTGTTTACTTTTTATCTTAAAAATATTAGTATATTTATTTAGTACTCACTATTGTGTACTGCACAATTATTCTTCAATTAAACGATTCAAATAAAAATTAAACAAAAACACTATTTCAACAATGCACATTATATACACATTGAACTTTTCACTAAATCCATTCAATTTCACTTATAAGATATACACAGCACTATACGTCAGCTGTATAGCTACAGATATACTGCTATAAGCATGTCAGTGATGTGAACGTACGAGATTTCACCCATCCAAAAAGTGTCTAAATCAGATGAAATTTTTATTGGTAAAGAGGAAGTTTTAAAATGTTCTGCATGAACAATTTAATGAACGTTTTAATGAAAATTGCAGAGATGGTGCTCTTATTATGCCTGAATGTAGCAATGATATAGAGGCTGAGACACCAGCTATTGAGATCAAGGCTGCAATTAAAAGTTCAAAGAATATGAAGGCTCCAGGACATGATCTTATTTCCGAGGAAGTACTAAAAATTGTAAATCTATATTATTGGGGAAGTTATTTGAATTAATTACAGAAATTTGGAACTTTGAGATAATGCCATTTGATCGGAAGAAAGAAGATCTGATGAATTGCGAAAACTATCGTGGCACTAGTATGCTTTGTATAACTTATAAGATTTTATCTAGAATATAAAACTTCTAGGATCTTTGTGAGAAAATCTTGATACATATAAAGATGTCTGACAGGGAGATAGATTATCTTACCTGTTTACTCTTTAATATCGCACTAGAGACAGTTGTTAGAGATTCAAACAACAATAGCAGTGGTCATGTTCTTTCTAGATCAATACAATTACAACCAACTCTTTTTTTACACAGTCTTTTTTAACATGATTTTGAAATAACACAGTACACAAATGTAATAAATTTTTTTTTTACCCGAATTTTTGTTCTAGCACTGATATATATAAAAAAATTGGGATTCGTGCCCTTTGGATGAGGATGATTTGATTGAATTTATGATAATAAAGAAGTCGATAATGACAAAGTTGAAGGTGAAGTTCAGCTATTAACAGTTGATTTAATTAATGAAGGCTTGGAATTTGCTACAAGTTTGGAACAACATTTTCATACTTATGATCCTGACATAGAACACACATAAAAGTTTAAGTTTTGTGTAATAGGATATCAAGAATTATAAAATCAACTGAAGCCCCACCTTGAAAAAAAAAAACCCAGCTGCTACTAACAGACTTTGTAACAACAAAAAAATCAACAGAGGCCGTTAATAATGAACAAATTTCTTTATTTGAATCAAAACCGGCAGCTATGTTAGACATATCTGACACATCTACTAATCCATTTTTGATCCAATTTGTAATAAATGTATATGCTTGTTATAAAGTAGAAATGAGTAGCTATTAGTTAGTAGTTTTACTCCTAATTCTAGTTTGGATTTTTATGATTTGTACGTACTTATAGACTAAGTTTTCTCTGTACATTAATTTAATTTTTTAAAAAATAAAAATGAATTGCTTTTGTTTTATAAATAAGTAACATGGATTTCATTATTGTTTTTTTACATGGTTTTACGGGAAAATATTTAGAGATTCTTATCTTACACGATTTTTTAGAGGAACATATCCCCAAATTTGCCATGTTGCATGTCTTTTTTTTACATGATTTTCTAAGGAACGTATCTACAGTGTAAAAAAAAAAAAGAGTTTGGTGAACGGACTTATGCTGACGACAATGTAATTGCTCAATCTCTTCCTGCCTTGAAAGAGACAGTTCTTGTTCTTGAAGTAGAAGCAAGACAATAAGACTTAGTTAAAAATGAAGATAAAACAAAATACATGTTTTTATGAAATAGAGACCAGAAACTTATCTTGTAATAGACTGTTATAAATTTGAAACAGTAACGAGTTTTACTTGGGTTTAGTTTTTACTATTGATAACAGAATATCTCCTGAAATAAAAAATAAACTATACCTGGCAACTAATGTTGTCTGTGGGTTTAGAAGATTTTTTAAATACAAGTTCCTTTTTAGAAAGACAAAGTTTAATTTACAAAATGCTAGGCTGACCTGTCTTAACATGCACATCGAAAACTCTTACAATGACAAAACTGGAGGAAAACACAATTGTAATTTTTAAAAAAGAAGATTCTATGGAGTGTACTTTGTGGTATTAATGAAAACAGTAATTGGAGAAAGATTTAATTTTTAACTATACAGTATATACAAACAACCTGGCATTATTAAATATATTGCGATAAATAGAATGAACTGGGTGGTCCATATGACCTGAAAGCAAGATGACATCACAATAATAAAAAAATTTTTTAGATCGACTGGAACCGGAACGCGGGGTAGACTGCAGTTCAGATGGGCTAACTCTGTGGAATCCGATTTTCTCGCAATTAATGAAAAGAAAAGGAGATCAAATATCAATCAGAATTAATTATGGAGAAATCTTCAGAAGACACTGGCTCATAATTGGGCTATTTAGACTTTTATGGTGTTACTTCCATGGCCCTATACTTTATGCAAGAGCAATTCAAGCTTCACTGGACTTTCTTTTAAATAATGAGATAATTGACATTTTGTCCAACCTTGAATTGTTTAACTATGATTAAAAATATTCAACCGACATTTTGCATTCAATATTTGAATGTTTATTTTATCTGTAATTAATTTACATGGTTGTTAGGGATTAAGTTAAACATAAATTGGTTTTTCTCAGCACTGTGCAGTAGCATATCTTTAATCAAATGGATTTGCAGTTAATATGAGCAAAATTTATCTAGATTTTTTTAAACCTAAATAATTGTTTATATAATTTTTCATAATCTAACAACATTTGAAAGTTCTAAGTTTTAAAAAATTCAATGGTAATGATAACTTATGTTCATTTTTATTCACATCCCAATGAAAAATAAAAACTTTAAACTGATTCATCTTAAAACGAAAAAAATAAAATAACTACTTAATCTCCATTTAAATTGCTAAGGATTTTTTTCTCTCTATTATGACAAATTCTCTGATATTTTTTCTGCTATTATTACATGTAACAAAAGTTGTTACACATTTTGCGATTAAAGCAATATTTATCTTTTAAAAATATTTGTATTTAGAATGCATATATATTTAGAAATTTTCAACAGGCATTCATAGAAAAAGTATTTTACAAATATCAGCAATGATAGAGGAATTTTAAATTCCTTCATAAATTTTAAAACTTTTCTTTTAAAAAATTAAATGATTAACTTTTGTAGTATTTTAAGCACAAAAATTGTTTTACCTAATACAAATACATGTGTTACAAGTGTGTAAAAATTGTTAAATAAGATTTTTCTATAAATAGTACCATATCCACCCCTTAATAACAAATTTACTATTTTTCTGGTTTGATGCATGGCAAACTTCTTAATTTATATTTCCTGAACAAGTACCAAAATCTTTAAAGGAGGGGGAAAACATGTTTGATCTTTTATCAATAAATTTCAAAATGAACACAATTTACAATATCTTTGGTCATTTATATATTTTTTTTTATTCAGATTAAAAATAAAAGTTTAGATATATATATGTTCAGTTGAAAGAGAATTTATAAAATATACACTGATAATTATTTTATACACTGATACCTAGAAGAAATTAGCTTAATTTAAGAAATTCCCTCTTTAATTTAATTTTTTTAATTTCAAATAAAAATGTATAAAACCAGGAAAAAATTTTATGATTCAATTCCCACACATATACACAACCATTATTCCAAGAATCTAGCAAATTCTGCAACCAACCTATTGAACTAACATTGATGTTATTAATATTACTGATGTTTTGACTATCACAGTATCTCAGTTTTATTTCATATCATAGAATCATTTTGAAAAATAAAAGTGCTTTTGAAATTCACAGAAAGAAGAGACAAATGGATAGCCAGATATACTTTTAATGGGAAAAATGACAGCTGTTAAGATAGAACTTTTTATATAAAAAATAAATATCAATACATAATATCATAATTATGTTAGTATGCCTTTACAGTAGGGGTGTCAAACATGCAGCCTGCCGACTCTTTAAAAATATTTTAAGTATCAGATTTTTAAAGTTTTTTCATTCTGAAATTTATTTGATGTGTGTGAACCTTTTATATATATATATATATATAAATCTACAATATATTTACCTGTTACTTGTTACAAAACAAATATTTTTTAATAATAGAAATAACCTTTAAATTAAAAATATTTTTTAAAAAATTTTATTAAACATTTTTTATTTAATTTTTCTATAATAAAAATTACTTTTTTATTAAATTCTTAAATGCAGTATGCATATTCTTAACTATGGATGATATATGACTCTTCCTGTGTGCGACTTTTATTTCTCTTCTTCCTTATCTGTCTGGAGTGTCCAATCAGAAAGAGGCAGTCTGAGATGTTTTTTAAAGTTTTAAAAAATATTCAAGATGGTTAAGATAGAGGGCAGTGTATAATTCATTTGAGAGAAAAAGTGGATTTTTATTCATATTAAACTAAAAAGTTATTTAATAAAAAATGTAATAAAATTTCAATAATGTGTGAAGAAAGATCTCATTATTTTCTAGAAAATTGGAAATGTATTATTTTCTGTGTCGAAAAAACAAGAATAAAATACGCTTGATATCTAAAAACTATATTTCAGTTGCTAAGGAATATAATCTTAAAAGGCATTATTACACAAATCATGAAGAAAACTAGGACCAATACTTTGCAAAATTTTGTGAAGACAAGTCCAAATTGAGATCAAATCTTCAAAAACAATAAAGTGTACTCAATAAATTTGTTGCAGACTATACAGATGCTCTAAAAATATATTTTCATATTTAATCACACAAGCACAGATCGAAATCATTTACTGAAAGGGAATTTATAAGTGAATCTTTATTTAAAACAGTGAAAATATTATGTTCAACACAAACAAATTAAATTAAAAGTGGAAGTTTAAATCAAAATATTGTAGCGAGAAAAGTTGATGAAATAATCGAGAATTTGAGAAGTCAAGATGATTCAACAATATCAATATTTGAAGCCTACTTTATTGCAATATTGATGAAAGTACAGATATTCGAAATTTCGCTCAGTCATTTTTATTCACAAATGTGAGGTTAAGTTAAAAAAAAAGTGAAGAACTTTTGGAAATCCTTCATATTCATAATACAACTACTGGGGCTGGTATTTTGAATGTACTTATAGATGTTTTGAAGAAATATGAGTTACCTTTGGAAAAGCTGGTTTATCTTGCATGATGGTGTGCCTACCATGATCGGTATTACTTAAGGATTTGTAGCAAGATTTAAAAAAACAAGCAAACAACATGGCAGTGGCACAACGTACACTCCTACACTGGAGGGGTCCAAGGCTTCTCGGGGGCCCTGTGCATGACTGACGCCATCAACGTAGAATTTCTCAAAATTCACTTAACATTTTTTTAAATCGAATTTTTAAGCAATTTTCCTATAGGCGATCTAAAGTCATTCAAAATCAAAATTTAATACACTCAGATATCTTTGATCCAATAACATGGGGAAACTCCGAAACAACATGGAATGCTGTAGGAAGTTGATTTTGGATAAGTCTTTTTAAATAAACAAAAGTAAAATAATTTCTCCAGAATCTACAAAAGAAATCTATTAAAGATGTCATCCTTTTCTCAAGACTTAAGGTGAGCAACTTTTAAACCGAATCCCTTCAAATTATGTAACTTTAAAAATATAAATAATTTTTCTCCTGGGATTTTTTTAAAATTCAAATCGTCCTTCTTTTTATGATCTATCTTTAGAATTAGCAGACCAATCTAAATTGGATGTTCTGGAAAATCAGCGGAGACAAATTTTTAACATACAGTTGAAAGATGTTTTTCATTCAAAGCTTTTAAAAGTTGGAGCCTTATTTTGGTGTCACACTTTTAATATAAAAGACACAGTTGGAAAAATCTGTTTTTTAGCTACATTTGCTTTTAGGCTTTACAGCCTACTCTTAAGTAATGCCACTGTGGAAAGGGTATTTTCGAGAGCGACGTCAACAAAGATAAACTAAAGGAACAAATGTGCTTTGAACTGTTGGAATCAATTCTCAGAATCAAACTGACTTTGGAAGAACGAGAGACTTACTGAGTTGATTTTATTTCATTGCCACAAATGCTTCAATATTATTCAGAAATTTGTAAAAAAGATACAGTAGATCGCGATATTGAGCAGGAAGAATTTGAATGTATTTAAAATAATTAAAGCATTTTAACTAATTTTTAAAAAAAATTTTACAGAATTGTCAAAATTTAAAAAATATATATTTATGAATTGCACATGAAAATCGATTTGCTACTTTCACCCATCTTCCTGCTACTTTGCTACACAAGTTTCTAGCAACTCTAAATCTCATCCCTGGATTCAGAAACAAAGAATGAGATAAGTGATACTTTTTTTTTTACGAAAATTATTTTACAGTGTTCATGCCTCTCTTAGTGTTCGTTTTTATTCAGGTTACCAGGTTATCGGTCATTAGATTTCCCATTTTAGTAAATATTATAAATACTCTTGAATGTTTTACATTTACTTTGTATACTCAGACACTGGTTGATTTTGTATTCAGTTATAAGTTTAATATTTCATATTTTACGTGATGTGTAAAGGTATATTATGATATGGTTTGGCAATCCTTTGTTTATATATCTATATACACGTGCTAGAAAAAGTTGTGTTCACCCATAACAAATCATACAGAAAAGGTAAAATTTAATAGAAATATAATTTTTAACAATATTTCATGAATTTGTTTATTATTATTATTTAAATATTGAGCATGCAAGAATTCATTAATTTTGAATTAAAACTACAGAAGATAACGGAAGTTTTGTAGCAAAGTACACAAATCGTAGGCAGAAAAAGTGGGCGTTCACTGTTTGAATATTCTTGATTCTTTAAATTTTTATCAACAGGCATAGGTTAACAAAGTTTTTGCATTCAGTTATCAAGTAAAATAGCTTAAGAAAGTTGTGACGCAATAATTTTAATATTTTTGTGTGATACGAAGCAATTTTAGGACATGAAAAATAAAAGGAAGGAAATTAGTACCAGTAAGCATGAAATCACTGTGAAAATACGGAAAGATGGAAAAAGTCATCAGATATTACCAAATTCGTTGAATGGCAGTATTCATCTATCCAGCGTGTTATTAATATCTTTAAATCTACAGGAGCTTACACATTTAAACCTCGTTCAGATTGCTCATCTAAACTCACAATTAGAGGAAAACCAAGTATGATATCATGGGTGAAAAAAAATAAGCTTTTAACTGCAACTGAAACAGAAATTCCCGAGAAGTTTAAGAAAAACATTTATGTGGATACTGCAAGAAAAAGGCCGGATATCATAGTCAACTGGCTTGCAGAAAGTCTTATATTTCAATGACCAACAGGCTGAAATGGATAGCTTTTGCAAAAAAGCATATTCATAAGCCTCCAGAGTTCTGGAGGACTGTGATATTCTCTGATGAGAGCAAATTTGCATTTTTAGCATAAAAGGTCGTAAATTGGTATGGAGAAAGCTTTGCACAGTGCTTCAAAAAGAGCATTTAGAACCAACGGTAAAGCATGGTGACAGTGGTGTTATGGTGTGGGGGTACATGGCGAGCAATGGTGTTGGAAATTTGGAGTATGTTGAATCAATTATGAACAAGTATGATTATCTCGATGTTCTAAAAAACAATTTAAAGGAAAATGCCATCAAACTCGGCCTACCATTGTCATTTCGTTTCCAACACAACAACAATTCTAAGCATACTGCTGAGATTGTGAAGCTTTGGCTCCTGTATAATGTCATAAATCAAGCCCATGCAGTCAAATGGTCTGAATCCTATAGAACACCTATGGGATTTTCTGGAGCATAGGATTCGTCAACATAATGTATCTAGCAAGGATATGCTGAAGAGTGCTCTTAAGGACGAATGAGAGAAGATAAGTTCTGAAGAAACTACTAGACTTGTTAATTCAATGCTGAACTGACTTCAGGAGGTTCTCAAAAGACGGGGTTATCCAACCAGCTATTAAATAGCTCATTATTCTTTTTAAATAATTTTTATAGTTACTACTAAAACAGTGAACGCAGACTTTTTCAACTTAATTTTTGTTGATATCGCTGCAAACCTGTTTTTATTTTAAAAGCTATGAAAGCAAACCGAGTTTACTTTTGTTATTCTCAATACTTGGAATGAACTAAATAAAATATAATTAAAAAATCCGGTTTTTAAATGTCCCCCTCATTGTTTATGTAACCAGTAGTAGGTGAACGTAGACTTTTTCTAGCAAGTGTGTATGCATATATATAAAGGTCCAGCTTGGGGCCTAAGACCTGACATTGCGTGGGGGGGGGGATTATTTTCCATTACACCACTGCAACATGGTAATAATAATTTTGAAGTTTCATTGTATTCAATTTAAAAAATTGCATAAGCTTAATACTTTCAATCAAATCTTGATGACTTGATTGAAAAAAACTATGTCAAACATCTTCTAAAAAGCAATGTTAAATTGAATTCTTACAATAATAATAATTATTATTTTGAAAAAAGAATGTAAAATATTTTTATTTTAAGCTTAAAAAATAACATGTACAAAACGATACATACATATAATACATGATACATCGAGTCTAATAAATACATATGCATTATAAAAATAGTATTTTATTGATTTTTTGAAGATTGAAAACATGCAGCCAACTTTTAGACCATGTGGCCTGTAATATCGTGTGAGTTTGACATGCCTGCTTTACAGCATACTTTTACTTTTTACTTCAGTTTTTTTCCCTATAACAAAATATATTTATTATAGATATGTAACTATAAAATGACTTACTTCTATGCATTTCTTCTCATTTTCCAAAACTCTTTTTTCATCTTGATATTTCAGAAGCACTTTTAACACTTTTCCAAAATGACGATGGGCTAGGAAGAACTTTTCTGTAAAAGCAGCCACCTAAAAGAAGGGTCAGAACTCAATAGCTAGAAATTTACAATGTTACAACTTCACAAATAATTTATATTTATCGCTATCAAAGACACATATTAATAACATAAAATCCTAATACCTTAATCAATTATCCACCTATGTACCTTTTGAAACATTAACCTTTTTTTAAAAAAATCAAAACATATTTTTAAATAGTTATCTGTCGATTTATTAGAAATAAATTGTAGTAAATAGCATTTGGCCTAAATGGTCTAACACAGTACTATAGATCATTAGCCAAAATTCCATTTGAAGGAGCAATGGTATCCAGAAAGTCAACATTATCAAATTAATCATTCCCTGACTAGAGACAAGTGTTAACACAAATGCAATGAAATGGAAAATCAAAAAATGTAGCATTCATTTTAATAGCTCTGCATAATTGGCTATTAGTGACAGATCTTTTGATCTTAAGGTTAAGAAACAAAAACATCACATGGTATTGCACGTCTCCACAATTAGATTATAGCATGATAAGTAATTTTACTATAATTCATATTTATTTAATAGTTTTGCTGTTTTCTGGTAGGCACAAGGCTAATTTTACAATGCAATACAAACATACTGAATAATATAGGTAACATTTATGTTCCATTATTATTAGTAACATTTATGTCCCTAATAAAGATTTTTTCAGGTGACAAATGATACTAAAATTAAACAGTTGGCACAAAGTTTTTAGACCATAAAATGTGTCTCTTTTAATAGATACAAAATATTTCATACCATTAAATATTGAAAGAAAAACATTTTTTAAAAAGATAAAAAGTGACACAAAGCATGATTGTTGTAGTTATATGTAGCATCATTAGATACAACTTATATGTTGTTATCTATAATGATGCTACATAGGTACTGGAACCCATAAAAGGTAGATGGAATCTGATGAACCTTTAATATGTGTGAATGTCCTTTTAATAAATGTAATGAAACAGTTTTGTATAATAGGATGAATACACAATCTGCAAATTTAACTGATTTATCTTTTGTTCAAATACTTTAAAGAAATCATGCTCAAAGCCAAGCAAAATACACTAACCTTGATATCAACTTGATCAGCCCACTTTAGAAGCTCACAATAAATTTCATTTATTTTGTCTAATGCTACACATGCATCAGTTTCCTCAGATTTTCCTTCTGAAGTTACTTGGTTAGTTGAATCTCCACTTTCTAGTGACTTAAAATCATCATTATCATCATCAGTTGCATCTAGGGACAGGAGATCGCACATAGCTCTCCCTTTCCTAACTAAAGCTTCAATGACCCAACCTTTCTGCTGTTCAAGCCTGAAAACAAATTAACTTAAAATGTAAAACTATCTCAGGTAATTGATCAGAAAAGATTAAAATACATTGGCCCTATTCCAGAAAATTTTGAAAATTAACAGTTTTTCAGTAAAAAAGTAAATTAGAGAAAGATTTTAAAAAAAATTTAAACAGAATTTTTTGTGTAGATAAATATAACTTCTCTTGGTTTGAAAAAAAAAAAAGATTCGCTAAAAAGTATTAAATTAAGAATAAATATTAATAGATAAATATCAATTACCAAAAATTTATTAAACAATTATTAAGGTGAAAAAAATTATCTTTTTATAAAATCTAAATCTTCTTATAAGATGTGGAATATTTCAAATAATTTAAAATAAATTCAGAGGTAAATATCTGTAAGCTCTGGAAAAAAAACCTCAGTTTAAATTGATAAAAACATGACTACAAAAAGTTTAGAAATTATAGAGAATACTATTAAAATAAAAAAAACATTACATGATTATCGAATTTGAACAGTAGAAAAATTGCCAAATATCACTCACTTTTTGTGATTGGATTGTTCTTTTTTGTCAGTTTTACATCCCAAAGCAGCTAAGATCTCATTAGGGTTGGATGTAGCCAAAACTTTATCTGCCAGTTTAATCATTTCAAGCAAAAAAGGTTTCTTATCCTCATTTTGTGAAATTTTTTCCTACAGTTGTTAAATGAAATATTATGCTTTTTTTACAAAACTTTACAAATAAATATTTACCAAATGCAATATTTTTACTTACATATTCTTTATCTAGTGACTGCAAGCGAGCTATTAAAATAGGACATAGATTTTCTGTTTCCTTAGCAAGAATTTCTTCAAAAAGCTCTTTTGAAGCTTTTCCAGTTAATCTGAAATTTTTTTCCTCATTAAAATATATCTGATTTTTACAAATACATATAACATGTGTACGAAATTTAATTGATAGAAATGACTTTTAAGTTAACTTATATCAAGAGAACACTCAAAATAGACATTTCTTTGAGATAAGTATTGTTCAACATAATTTTACAAAAGTTATACATAGTTAAACGTCTTCAGAATTATTAGTGTAATGCATATAAATTGCAAAACTCTACAAAAATAAGAAACTTCAAGATGTTTTTTAAAACTCGCCTTTTTACAAAAGGTTGCTGTAGTAAATAATTTTTTTTATAACTTCCTCAATAAAAGTAACAATTCTTATAATTAAGAAATATTACAAAAAAGAAAAGTTCCAAGAATTATAATCAATGATACAAATTTCCTTATCTCAGCTAAGCTTGCAATAGCATGCACAACATCCCCCCCTTTTAGGTTCCCTTCATACCAAACGAACCCTAGTCAGTCACAACCAATCGTAATCACAGCAAATTTGACTGATCATGCCTTGCCTTCAGACCACAAAGTAAGTCAATATGAATCAACCTTTCTTCCACCAGTTGCTATTGAACATGGATGCTGTTTTTAATGTTTTAAGACAATTAAAGTATCAAGCTATTAATTTCACAACTGTTTATTTTCAAATTGAAATACATAAAACAAAAAATATATAAGGGTTTTATTTTTTCTAATATTTTCCCCTTAAATATCAAGTGTAATTACAGTCTGAAAAGTAACAAATTATAAATATGTATTGTAATTATATTAAAATGCAATTACTTTAACAAATAACAAATCTAATGTTTAAAAAAGGCATTTCAAATGAACTATAGAATATAACAATTATTTTTTAATTATGAATTAAAAATGGTTTTACTCTTTTTTAATACATTAATCATTAAAAAATTTTACTCCTTACATATTTGCCAATTGCTTTTTTGTTTGTGTTTTGTCTAACATATAACAAAATTTGGGATTTATGTAGTAATAAAATGGAATCTTGCCAAAAAAATTAAATTATCGACAGTATTGATGTTATATTTTATTTTAGCATTCTTATAAATATTTAATTTTTTCCCTCCCAAAATTAAATAAATTCTTTTCAAATTGATCTCTGAAGCTGTTTCAAACATCATTCATTTTCAGATTTCTTAAATTGAATAAAATAATACATGCACACAAACTCAAGTTTATTATTTATGTAACATAAGCTGAGATAAAATCAACATGCACACTCAGTGATAAGAGCTAGAGTTAGTTCACATAATGAAAAAGAATGCTAATGAACACTAAAAATACAAGCACTATCTATAGGCATACAAACAAAATCATATTAACACTAAATATAAAGTAATTATCTTTAACACATCTGAATCAGTTTCTTAAATAGAAACTTTATATGATATAATCATTAATAAAATAAAAAACAATAAAAACCAACACACTATTGTTTGAAATCACTTTCTTTGAGAAATTGCAACATTTATTACGCCCAACAATTGATGCATGATTGAAGAAAATCTAATCTACTGAGTCATGTGGTAACAAGATTCATGACAGATAAAACCGGATTTGATTGGTGTGAAGACAGGAACTGGTTATATGCTTACTTGAATGGGAAATCCCAAAGCCAAACTTTAGTCAGTTAGATTTCCTGTGGTTTGGATTGATTGCAACTGACTAGAATTCGTTTGGTGTGAAGGGAGTCTTATAAGAATGCACAGTCAAAAGTCACTAGAATTCAGGTCAGTTGAATGTGGTAATCCAGCTTTTGGAAAATGGCAACCAATAATTCAGCCATTCTCAAAAAGGAGATTCACCAGTTCACCAAAGCACTGGTATTGCAATAACGGAATGAGCTGGTTGGACAAAAGAGATTCAAGGTTGGACATAGAGAGCCCAGAAACAGTGCAGTAGAACGCTGTTTATCCGAACGTTTATTATCCGGAGCATCAAATATCCAAAACAAAGTCCAGATACGTTTTCGAACAGTTAAATGCTCAACAGTTGTTTCATACAAGGTCAAAAGTGACGGGAAAACCCAAGGTGAGAGATATTTGGGGAATTTCAGCTATGTGATTTGGTAAACATCTGCGCTGAATATTAGGTTAGTTTATTTCCAAGTGATGGGGTGTATACGTGATCTTTTGTTGAATTTTGTTGATATAGAAAAATGGATGACATGCGATGAAGAATATGGATTTCAAATGCTAAAAAATAACAAGATTGTGACTTCCGTGCAAGAAGAATCCGATCCTGTCAATGATGAAACGGATGAAGACAAGGACAACAACAATGAAAGTAGCAAGGTCCATCAAATGCTGAAGCGTTTTCTGCATTACAGACAGCTATGGAGTGGTACGAACAAAAGTCAGAGTGATGTCCTACTCAATACTGTTGCTGAAGAGAATCAGAAACCTTGCTGTGAAAAAACGAAGGTGTACAATGGTACAGCGAAAAATAAGTGATTATTTTCCACAATCAAGGTAAAGTTGTGACATTTTGAATCTATTTTGCTTTTTCTTCAAGCATGTTTCCCGCATGTGATGATTTTCAATATTTTTAGTGTCCAATATCATATACTGCATGGATCGAATTAAGTTTTCGGTTATCCAAAAAATCCAAACGGTGTCCGGTCCCAATTGATTTGGATAAACGACATTCTACTGTATAGGTTTCAGGACCTGAAGAAACTATCACCTTGAAAAAGAAAGAGCCAATGATAAAATGCAGCCATAAACCTACATCACATAGTAACTTTTGGAGAATAGTTGCATTTGGAATGGATTCTCTCTTTATCCAATCCCTGCAATATTGTGTATTCACAGAAACTTGAAGATAAAAATTGGTTTTGTTTGTCTACAAAATGTTCCATGGCCAATCATTGTCTACTTCCATACAAGCAAGAAATTGCAAGGCAAAATGTTTTGCTTTGGTGGAACTCTCTCGTGGGAACTCCAGAACATATGTAATTTTGTAAGGATAGCATAGGAGAATTTTTCATTAAATTGAGAGGTTTGGTCAATTCCCCGAGCACTATATGTTCCCAAAAGGCTGCTTGACACCTCCTGTGTAGCTATTAGTTCTACTAACATTGAAGTAACCGTTTTCCTTCCTCTTTTTCTCAAATCAATCAAACTCATAGCTTCAAATTTAGTTATCTTCATTAGACCATTTGCATATAGCGAACTCAAACTGCTACTAATACCATATAATGTCCAGTAACAGACATCATTCTTGCAAAGAAGTTTCAAAAACAGAACCTTATCCTCCAATAACAGCATCATGACAACTTTTTCGGACACGGAGAATAATAAGAGCTTCAGTTACCCACCTTTTATCTTAGTTACAATGTGAAGTACACATGTCATGGTTTATAATGCACATTTTATGATAAGTGCACAATGCCATCTATCGACCAATTTTTTAAATTTTTTCTTTCATCAAACAAAATACCATGCTACAACATGTTTATTTAGGAGAAATATCATGTCATTCTGACCAGTGATTCTTACTTTTACAGCTTTTTTAAAACGAGCTGTAATTATGAAATTTTGAAAAAATGCAAACTTGAATAAAATATATAATATAATCCCCCCCCCATGCTGAAGGATATAATTAATTCCCATGCTCTTATTACATAACCATTAAAAATTATATTTCAATTGAAAGGTTACTATAAGGGCAACCTCAACAAATAGTTTTTGGAAAGTTCATTGTAGCATGCAAAAACTTTAAATGGAAAAGTTCTTTGACACAAAAATATGCCTGGAAAACCACGTTAAGAAGTAACAGTTTGTGAGATAACTCGAAATAGTCATTCAGTTCTTAATAATTTTATTACATTTTAAATCTTTCTTGAATTCTCACACATAAATTACTGTAACACATTGATCATTTGATGAAAAAATTGCTTATTTTTTGTATGAGTTTTACTTGAATCCAAGACAAATTAGAAAAGAAATGTATCATTGTTATAACATATTTTACAAATTTAAGTTCCTTATTGGTAAAACCAGGCATTCAAAAAGTAGTTAAGTACAATTTATTGGTTCACTCAGTGGCTTTAGAGTTAAAACTATCTTTATTATGAGGATTTTAATGTGATGATTACACTAATGCTTAATAATTTTCAAATTTCCACAATTTCTTTTTCACATTTTTGTCAATTCCATGACTTTTTTTATACCCTTTCCACACCCAAATTGTTTTTTTAATCAAAACTTTCTTCATAGATAATGTCACGATGGTAACAATATAGCACATATACAAAGTGCTTCAGATATTTGAGAACAAAACAGTGTGTGCAAAACAAATATTTTCAACAGAACAAAATAGATAAAGAGATAAATAGAGTAAAATCTTATTGAATAAAATTGTTGTTTCTGCCTTCAATGCAAGTTCAAAAATGATAGAGAACATAGATTAGGTAATCCTTATAAACATAGCCATAACGCCCACACTAACAATGGCAACCTGCAATGACTCCTTTGTATTGTGAAGCTGCTGGTTGATCTTCCTCTCAGTGATACCTTATATGCAATAATTCAAGGGTTCCATCTGGAGAGCAAAGCAGTCAGGTGAAATGATCATGAAATTCTCAGTCAGACACTCCAGGGTTGCACAGGTTGTGTGAGAAGGAACAGTTTTGCTGAAACATTTAAATGGGCATTCCCTTGATCTCGGGATTGACAACCATTTCTCATTTCTTGAAGTAGGCAAAGGGCATTCACTTTAAGCCCCTGTGGGAAGAAGTTACAAGACATAATATGGTTTTCATTACTAGTCACCCCAAGATCATCACAGATAATGAGGACATGGTGTTCAAACAGTAGGTATCTCAGCTGTCATACAGAAACTACTGCTTATTTCTCTTGTTCACATAATTCCCCAGGGTCTTGTCAGAAATTAACTGCCCTTTCCCCATCACAAAATGTATACCTGATACTCACAACCATAAGCTTGATGGATAATCGCTTACAAAGATTGTGTTCTCAAATACCTTGCACACCCTGTAATGTGCAACATAATAAAAATTGATGCATACTTGGCAACCCAGGTAATTTTCATCTGTCTGACCTCCTCACAAAACTCTTCTTCTAAAGTTTTTTCTTTCTCAGCAGCTGATTTTGAATTCCCTTTCCTTGGAAACTCTGGTATGATATACTTGATGGGATAAACATCCTGAAAATTGAATTCAGCATACAAAACTATCATTACATAATTAATGCAAGCAAATATATGAATACATGTATTTAACAAAAAAACAAAAAAAACATTATGATTAATATTAAAATATTTTTAATGTAGCTTTCTGGAATTTACATTGTTTATTATAAAACTTGCTTTACAAGGTGTGCCTATTAAATTCCAGGACTGTAATAAAAATCAAACTGATGTTTAAAAAACAGAGATGTGGCATTGGAGACAGGCAGATTTGGGGGGAAAAGGAGTCAGAGCTGGAGTCACTAAAAATACATCAGTTTTTGTGCAACAGTTAGAATTTAAAATAAAGTTAATGTTAATTGAACAAAAATTCAATGATAAACTTAATTATTTTTATTTATGGACTATATACATTAATAAATATTTAGTTATTTCCAATTTTACTGGCATATCAATAAATAAATATATAAGGGAGGAGGATGCATGAATGTGATATTTGTCATTCATTAAACTGATTCAGTTTCTTCAATTGATAGATGGCATTATTGCAGCATATTTCACCACAAGAAAAAGGAGCCCATGGGTGCAAAATACATGATGAGTCTCTAATTTGAAACTCAAAAGTAAATTTTTGTATCTCTTTTTAAAATCTGATGTCAAAGAAACAACCCAGAAGGTCAAAGTTTTTATGAATATTTGATCATAATGACAGATGAAAAGTATTTAGTATGTCAATGTGAGACTTTAAAGTATGGGGGTTTATTGATGGTGAGAAAGGAGTATGTGGACAACATAATGTCAGAAGTTCTGACAAGTATGCTCCAACAAGAACCTCCAATTTATTGAGAAACATAGCACGCTTACATCCCCAAAATTTTGATAAGATGGAGGAAAGTAAAAAGCATGTGCAACAGAAAAATAAAAATTAAGTCATTGTACTTCTACTATTGGACAAGCTCACGTAACTAGTTTTTCAATACATACAAGTTAACTATAACCAGTGTTGCACACAAGAGGGGGTCTATGGGTCCGCCCCCTCATAGCCTTCGATTTTTTGATCAATTATAATCCTATGTATATAGTATATAAAATTTAATTAAATGTTATGAAAAATTCATTTTGCTGATTATAATGCTAATCATTTATTCAATGATTTATTTTTTACTGTTTTTTGTTCTCAACAATCAAAATCAAAAGAATATGTTTGGCGGCATATTGGGGTATAATATGAGAATGGTGGACTTTTGATCCTGGACCCCCTCCCCCCAATAAATTCTTATGTGCACCACTGACCATAATTTTGAGAGTTTTAAAAAAAATCTTATTAAAAATAGTGTATCCTTGAATGTATTTTTGCAATCTGCATTTCTAGGACTTAACACATTATTTACCATTGTCCCTTTTTTAGGATGATTGTTTTTTTTTTATTATTTATTTCTACTTAAATGGTGGAACTTTTAGTTTTGATTGTTGTACCTAAATGTTGTACTGACTATTATAAAAGAAACAAAATCAATAAAAAACTTTTTTTAATAATTAGCTTAGTGTAGGAAAAGAATTAATTAGTGCATTTTTTAGTTTTGCTCTTGATAGCATTGCAAGTTTGCTGGTAGGAACTATACAACAATTGAGAGAAACATTTTTATGTGGATGTGTTTGTCAAGAATATACAGATGTCCATGTAACATTTAGTTGATTCTAGAATTCCAGAGGTAAGAGCAAGATCAAATTAGTTTGTGTCCCAATAATGAGACAATCACATATTACGACATCATTCCAATGTTGGTATCAGAATGAAATAAGTCAAAGAAAATGGTAGAATAATGTCAAAGAATTGGTGTTGCCACTCAGATGATCGATATTTGTGTGGTAAACACATGGCGTGCATACCAAATTGCTTATCCAGATTTGAAGCTTTTGCTTTTGGATGTCTAACGGAGAATAGTGCTTTTATACCTCTCAAAGAAAACAGGAACAACATTGAAATGTCTAGGATCTCAAGGAAACAAACTAATGGGAGAACGGTTAGCACAGATGTATGACTCGATCCAGGAAATTACTTCATTAGGTCAACTAAAAGACAGAAGGTGCGAGTACTGTGGAAAAAAAAGACGACAAAAGTGTGCGATAGGTGTAACATTGGAGTTCATGGTATGTGTTTTGTTTCATTCTACACACCATAGAAACACAAAAACATCACAAACCAACAATTTATTTTGTCTCCCATGGTTTTTATTACAGTTTCTTGCATTACTAATAATATTATGGATTTTGATAGCATATTTGGCCAATGTCCCCAAAAAGGAATGGTCTGTAGTTTCTAAACCAATGCACACAGAAATTTGAAAACAGTTTTTCCTTTCATATTTCCTTCATGTTAGAATATTAATGTATTTAGTTTTTGAAAAAATTACAGAATAAAGTTTTGGCAAATAATGGATTAATGAGGAAATAGCAACAAAACTTGTGGTTTCACTGAAAAGTGTGTGAAAAATTATCAATGACACTATGAGTAAGAAATAAAATTTGAAAGATGATCTCAGAGAAAAGTTTATTTACTTAGACACAGCTACCAGAAACAAAGTAAACTATTTTGCAATCAATGCTATTTACTAATAATGATGGAGTGATGGTTATGAAGGCACTGGCAGTAAAAGAAACTGAAGCTCATCATGATAGCAATTATTTCTAGAAAATAATTATCCATGACTTTTAGAACTTATACAAACCAATCCTAAAAATTTAAAAAACTAGACCTTAAAACAGGGGTTGACAATCTAAGACATGTGTACCATGTGGTACAATTCTCAGAAGCACTCTGTACTGCTCTAAAAATTTGTCAATTTTTGACTGGATGGAAGTTGGTAAATTTGTAATGGACCTTATCGACCAACATCTTCAGTATTATAGACATTTACGGAATTTTGAAAAAATTTGAAAGATAACTCTAAAGAAAGATTTACAGCTATTTTGTAAATAATTGAATGTCATTTCTGGAGAGATTTAATTGATTGAAGAGAGAAAATTGTATGTACTCTGCTTTTCGCTTTTGGTTCTACATATCTAACAAGAGGAGGGCACAACTAAGGAAATTCATTTTGGGATGAGACTTGGTATAATAGTAATACTCTATTAAGAGTGTTCCACCCTCAATTTATTAGCGCTGAATGGCCAGTCAATTCAGAGAAAAAAAAGAGTTCGAAATTCATGCTTAGCTTTTATACAATTAAGTTTGAATTATTTCCAATGATTCAGTAGCTCAACTGGCAGAGCATTTGCTTTCTATATGGATGGCTAGGGTTCTAATCACGCAATGAACTCCTCCCTCCCCAATTAATTATTTTTTAAAATTAATTAATAATATTTATCATAAAATATATAATAAATATTAAATGATATTTTATATAAAATTAGTTACGATTAGTTTCACAATGTGAAATACAACAGACTATAAATAAAATATTATTTATAAAATAACAACTATAAAATACATTATTATTTTTATACTAATTGTTTTATAATTAATATACTAACAATAATGTGTCTTTTTTATATATTATTAATTTAATTACTCTATAATTATATAAAATATTTAATAAGTCCTTCTAAATACATTTATTTAAATATAAAAAATAATTAAAGGAATTGAAAAAATAATTGATAGCATGACTCAAACCCTATCCACACATTAAATAAATTTATTTAAAAAGAACTTAATAAATATTTTTATAATTATAAAATAGTTAAATTAACATAAAAAAAAGACAGATTATTTTTATTATATTAATTATAAAATAACTAATTACATAATAATGTATTTATATAATTACAGTAATTATTTTGCTTTATAAAATAATTACTTAAAATATCATTTAATATTTAATAAATTCATTTAATTAAAAAAATAATTAAACAAATTGGGGGGGGGAGTTCATCTGATTAGAACCCTTAGCCATCCGTGTAGAAAGCAGGTGCTCCGCCAGTTGAGCTACTACGTCGGTGGAAATAATTCAAACTTAATTGTATAAAAAGTAAGCAGGAATTTTGAAGGCTATTTTCTCCAAACTGACTGACCATTCGACAATAATACACTGAGGGTTGAACACCCTAAAGGAGTACTACTATTAAACCAAGTCTCGTCCCAAAATGAATTTCCTTAGTCGTGCCCTCCCCTTTTAAGTAAAAAATCTCTCCTCATATAAAATATATTTTGAGTCCACCAAAAGAAATTTTTTTTACAACTGAATGCTCAGAATCATGTCAAATTAAAAGTCACACATAATACCCCTAATTTTGTGATATAAAGGTAAAGCAGTACAAGAACTAAGTTTGTATTAAAATTTTTATTTATTGTTCTCTCTTATTTTAATAAATATGTTTAAAAATACATACTATTTGTATAATTTTAATTTTTTAAATTTTTGTTGAAGAAATAGTTATATTTTTTTTTATACTGTTCATTTTTATGTTAAGAAATATCATTAAATGAGACAAAATAAATATTACAAAACTATAAATCTAAATTATTGACCTTTATTCTCTAATTCTGCATGCATTATCACGGAAACTAAATTGTTTAAAAAATGTCCTATTGTGTGACATGCTGTATCATATTAGTAGATTGTTTTGGCACATCACAGCTAAAAGGTTGCCGACCTCTGCCTTACAGTAACAGCTCTTCCTCTTACTCAAATTAGTGAGGAAAAACTATTCTCAGCTCTAAAGATCAAATTGGATCTACTGCCGTCTATGAAAGATTTTTCTGAAATTATACTGTTTTTTAGAAATTATTAATGCTAATTTTTCCATTTCTTAATAAATGCTAATTAATATAAATAATCTACAATGTTATTTTTTTTCTCTACTATTTAAATTACTTTACATTTTTTTAAAAAAATAAGCTGTAACATACTTTTATACATATATGTGAGGGAGTCAGAGTCGGCCATTTTTATTTCTACGGACTCTACAGCCCTGGTTAAAAGCTATCCAAATAATCATTCCCAAAATCTATACACTTATGAGCATGGCTGTAGAAGTCCTTGAAACATGTAATTAAGCCATTACATTTTTCCATAAGTGAAGTATATTCAGAAATTGCTGTACTTCCAGCATGGATTTGAATTTGGGGAAGAGAAAATGTCAAGAAGTCAGGGAGTCCAGCTCATCTCTATGAACACATTTAGTCGAGAACTGCTTCCCAATAAAACCAAAGCTTGCTATTGTATCATGTAGTAAAAATCAGCTTCTTTTTTTGAAAAATTGCAGTCTTGTCTAGTGGACTCATTCCACCAGCCAATTAAAAATTGCTTTGTAGTATTTGTCAACTGTTTGATTAAGTGGAATAAAACTGTAGTGAAACTATCCATGTGCAATACAGAAAGAGATTAGCAGTTATTGATTGTCCTTCTGCACTGTTTTTAGATCGTATTTATTAAGATTTTTCATTTATTTTGATCAAATCTACAAACAATCGATCTCCATTAGATGAATCAATTCTCCGCAAGCCTCTATTCCAGTGGTTCTTAAACTATGGTCTGTGAACATCAGGGGGCCCCAGCACCTTTCCAGGGAGTACGTGAAGGGTTGTTTCATTTAAGATTTCCCTCTATTACAGATTCTGAAAGGCCTCACAAGAAAAACTGAAAGAATGCCCCATCTTAGACTAGATCACTTAATTGCTCTCAATGAAAACACTCTACTAGAACACGTATTTTGATCAAGAAAATTAATTCATTTTTTTTAACTGCTTGTAACTACATAGCGATTTCTACAATGCGATATTTTTTAATTAACGTTTACGGTTTTCTTAAAGGGAAAAAAGAAAAACAAAGTCTGTATAAGTAGCACAAGCAGCCTTGATATTATTGAGAAACCTTTAAATCACTCATATATGTGTTGGGAGTCAGGGAGGCATGTTCAAAATCTTGGGGGCCACGATGTCAGGAGCGGCAGCAGTGAACAAAAGTTTAAGAACTGCTGCTCTGTTCTGTACTGTTTTTATCTCGCCATGAAAGAATGTAGTACAAAAATCTTAAAAGCAAATCTTTCTTTTCCTTAAAACCACTGTCAAAATTTGAGAACTGTATCCTTACAGATATTTAACTAACCCACAAGCATCCCAAGGGTTATCCAATGGTTTGTAGTAACCAGATATTTTCAGTGACCTTAGTGTTCTAATCCCAGTCTTTTTTCCCCCAGGATATCTGTCATCTTCAGTGGGTTCTTTGCTGCCATGAAACCAAGCATACCATTTGGAAGTATGGGAAAAGGGCATGGCAGCATCCATATAAGTTGTTTTCAGCATTTGGCACGTTTTTCAGACTCTCTTTCATTCATTTGAAATAAAACTTTCAATTTAATCTTTAGTCCATTGCTATATCCATAAAAACAGGTGATAAAAAGCACAAACATCTGACATGTCAAAACTCAAATTTCTTTTGTAATCAATGCAATTTTTTAAACCTGCAATCCAGATGGGTAGGTATGGACAAGTTCCTGTACCTTCTCATTTGTTTGCTACACATACAGTTTTGGAATTTTATAGAAGCAAGTTGTATCATAGTAATGAAATGCGAATTAAAAATGGCAGAAGAAATACAGTTGATGTGGATGGGAGAATATTACGCCTGACATTTTAGAAGAATTCTTATAATACGTTAAAAACATTCTTATGGTATTACATATTGCTATATTGAAAACTTCATTAAATAAAACATTCAAGAGAAGACTTCATATTTCCTTTGCTTTCATACAATAATTAATTTAAATTCATAAGCTTTAGAGCAAGCTTACTATTAATATAAATAATTAATCACTAAAAATGTATTGATGATTTTTAAGCTATGGTATGATTCTGACAAATTGTTAGTAATTAACATCAAGTTGCCTAAAAATAAAATAGCAATATTACAAACACTCTGCTTTTATCTAAAGAGTTTGACTGTTTTTACAGAAAAATAAAATTCTCCGTTTGGAAAATTTCCTTTTCCCTTTTATTAAAAAAATATACATAATACTTTGGAAAGTATTACTTTGTAAATACATGCTTGCAGAAAATAATAATTAAAATTTTCAACAGGTGACTGTAATAACTGCATAATTTTGTATCTTCAGGAGTAAAGTTTCTACTTCCATACCCTTGTTTTGAATGAAATTCAACTAAAATTCTAAAAGTCCTTTTAGGTTAGTTATAGATATCAAATAATTAGAAATATAGATTAAGGGATATTGATTATGGACAACTGAATATTAAAATAACTAAAGCATGAATATAGCTGATTAAATACAAATAATCATATACAACAGTAAATCTGATGCTGAAGCTTGCATTATACTATAAAATTATACAATGCACCAAAAATTTATGTACAAAAAAAAAAAAAGATCAATCATTGGCATGGCCAAGTAATTTTAGCGTATTTTTCACATGTTGTATTTTACAATAATTTTTTTTAAGAAACTTTTTGCAAACAATAAATTTATTAGGTAAAATTTGAGAACATTTTGTAATAAACTAGCAAAATTCAGGAAAATTTGTAGGAAAATTCGGGAAAACTATGGGAAAATTTAAATATGATTCAGCTCATCTAGGGCACAAATGCGACCAAATGCCGAAAACCCGAGGTCAATTGGTTGCTTATTGGCTGAGAAAAAGGTACGACAAAATATGGAACGAAGACGAAATTTGCATCCTAATAGCGCTTTGGTTCCACTACATGAAAAACGCGCTAAAAAGTAATATATTCACATTTACAATTATACTATACCTTAGAACAGGGGTGGCCCACAAGATTCATTAAACTTTACAAAATATGATTATTTTGTATAATAGTCATGTTTTTAGTGCAGTGTTTTGTAACTAATAAGCCCATAACTTTCTATTTTATCATGTTGCTTCTGTTTTTATACATACTTAGAAGTGGGCAGAATTGCATTGCAATGACCTCCTACAGCATCAAGCTTGTGTGTGTGTGATTGCTGTAACTTTATCGTGCTGCTTATTGCTAGGGCTAGACATACTTAGATATGAGCAGTAGGGTTGTGCCCCAACCACTCGATGAGTCTTTACGAACGGTGGATTATCAACAACAAATGTTCTCTCAGTGTCAATTGATAACTTATTTTCCAGTTTTATTTTGTGACTGCAGGATACTTATTTTATTTTCAACAAAAACAGTCAGGTAATATAAATTCCATTAAAATAAAAATGAAGTTAAATCAAAAATTAAAAAATATGTGTATATGTACATGTAAAAATTATGCATATATATGTATACATAAATATTTTTATTTTCTTCATATTTTTAGTACGAGTGGAAAGAAAAGAATTGTAGATGAAAAAAAATTAAAGATATAGTGATGAATGGGAAGAAAAGTACTTTTTGTCATTCAAAAAACAAATTAAGCACATTAATTTTGTGGAGAGACCATTGCTGTATTTAAGGAATACAACGTTACAAGGCATTACATAGCAATAGCAAAACATAATAATTATTTGAAATCCTACAAAGAAGAGAACCTCTGTATAGAACTTTTAGTTCTCTTTCATACATACTACTGATTTTTTTTGTTTTGTTTTCGCATTTTAAACATGTCTGAAAAAGGAATGTTTTGAGAGTCATTTCACAAATTTAAACAAATACAAAAAAATTATTTGAAATACATTCATCTCCCTTTCGTGTTGATGTCGAATTGGCCCCAAAATATCTCCAAATGGAACTGAATGACTTCCAATACAAAAACGAATTTTAAATTTTAATTAAAAAATTTTCCAATTTGAGAGATCTGGCACAAAAAAGTGCAAGAGCTTTTGAATCTATTTACACCTGTGGAAGTCATTTTTTGTAAATGAAGTTTGTTGAAATGAAATTGCCTCTAACTCAACAGACAAAAACCTGCAATATCAATTATAATGTGCAAATACACGCATTGAGACTGACTTACATAAACTAAGTGAAAGAGTTCAGAAAGAAATACACATCACTGATTAAATAAATTAAAAATGATTTGATCATTGCATCATTATTATATTATCAATGCATATACATGAAAAATAGTTCATTCTGTTTCATCACATTTTCACTCCAATAAATGTTTACAATGACTCCAAAAATCAAAATATATATACATATATATACTTTTATATACAGCCAGCAGGGATCATGTTTTCCCCAAGTGGCTCGCAAGATCATTTGGGTTGGCCACTCCTGCCTTAGAAGACACTTTTGAAATTCTTAGATAGTTTTATATCTTATTTCTACAATATAGGGGAAACACTGCAAATTATCTACCTTTCCCCTTTTATACATGCCTATAATTTAACTAGCTCATTAACAGAAACAGTTTTACAATTTTTCAATAATTTTCTTTTTAGGCTCTTAATAATCATGGGACCACACAAATTCACTACAACAATTAAGATATTTTTAATATTTTTTCCACACACTTTTCTATTTTTTTTTTTTTCATTATATATTCTATATTCACCCCAAAATTTTCTTTGAATAATATGTCTATAAAATAATACCAATGGAAATCAATAATCTTAAATGAAGCTCATAGAAAATCTGAAATAATATACTCAGAGATTTTTTAAAATATATATATATAAAAACACAAATTATAAATTACATTTACAGAAGGTTTAATTGGATTATAATATTGATGACCATTTTTTTCACAGTACTGAATTTAGTTCTAACTCACAAGTGAGAACAGATCACTGTCATTGAACAAATAAAATTAACTCAAACTTTTTTAGATCTATTATTTTTAACATTACAATTGAAAATTCTCTAATAGCTGAAGTCATTAACTTTAATGGATTAAAAATAAAAAAAATTAAGATTATTTTAAATGAATCGAAGTAGAAATTTGCAGTGCAGAAAAAGAGAGAAAACTTGCTGCTACATGAAATATTCTAGTCTAACGTTTCATAATTTTAAAAAGCAGATTAAAAAAATTTTCTGATAAAAATTAAACTGAAATGGAAAACTTCAGCATTTAATTGAAATTAAAAAAAAAAAAAAAACACTTACAGCCTTTTTGGAAGCATCATCTTTAAAGAAAGTTACATTCCCTGAAAGATAATTACCGGCAATGGCACTTTTAGGCAATCTAATAAAAAAAAAGAAAATAGTAGTTGAGCGATAGTATTACTAAATAATTACTACAATTTAACAAACACGTGTGAAATTTAAAAATTTATTAATAAGTAATCATAACAACTAAAAAAAACCTGGGTCTATAAAAAAGCTGTCTAAGTACTGCGCAAATCTAAGCAAACATATACAGTCAGACCTCCATGTAATGAACTTTTATTTTGTGAATTTCTTAATTTTGCGAACTTTTCCCTAAAAACAAGAACATTTTACAATTCCTTTGTAAAATAATCTCCAAATATGGATGTGTATTTTCTAGTTAACAAACTTCTCTTGTGATTTGACTTTTCCCCCTCATTTTAAAAATATTTCAGGACATTTTTCAAATTATTCTCTCTTTTAGCTCATTTTGCAGCATACAATGACTTTTAACTGGCTTTACTAGGTGTCTAACTCACATATAGCAATAAAATTACCATAATCTTTCAAACAAAATTAGCAGATTTTATCAGTAATTTAATTTAATGATGCATGTGGTAGTGCATGCTTAAAATTCCTGGTTATAAATAATGCACATTTAAAATTAGTAATTGGCATTAAAAAATTCATTCATTTTAAAATAAAATTATTTTTCATAGATGAAAATTTTTCAGTGTATTCCTGGACAAAGTCCCCCCCCCCTTTATTTTCTTTGCAAATTTCCTATTGATGGGTAAGATATATAAAATAAACAGAAATTAATTTACAATAAATGTGCAAACAATTACCTTTTTAAATAATACATAGTTTATGAATTTAAAATTTGTTTTATGTGGTTTTTAAAGTATATTAAAAGATAATTACACATTTAGCAAATTTTCCACATAACAAACATTTCTTTTTTAAGGGGGGGGGGGTTAGTGACTTTGTTAAATAGAGAGGTCTGACTGTATTTATAAAGGTCATACATGCTTCCAGAAAAGGAAAAAATAATTATTAAGGAAAAAAAAACAACAATACACATCAATGCATATCATCTGAGAAACTTTCAATAATTCTACAAAATTTACTTCTTTGTTGTAGAAATGTTTAGAAAAAATTATTAAAGCAGCTTTAATCACTCTTTTTATATAAATCAAATAAAAGCGGCACAAGTAATTGACAAATATACACTGATAATTTTTTTAAAAAAAAAATGTACAAGATAAAAAAAGTTTAATAAAAACAAAAATGAGAAAATCATTAAACATTTCCACACTTTTTTTTTTAAAGCACAATTTTGAATTTAAAAATTAATACATGAATTTCCAATGAAAATATTGGGGAAAAGATTAAATGAATCATATCATTAGTTGATATTTTAACAATACAATTTATATGTGCTCTTAATACAGTTTTACACTTTAAACATAGTAAAGAAATTCTTTTCAGAAAAATGATATTTCATACCTATTACATATGTGTGTGTGAAAAGAGACAAAAATAAATATATAACTACATCTTTAAATTTGCTTTTAAATAGTTTTACAATTTGGGACATTTTTATTTTAGAAGATTGAATAAACAAAATAAGTAGATATTTATATCAATCTTGATATTTTAGTCACTGTTTAAAAGGAAACTAAAAATCATTGAAAACCATGAATATACACTAAGAATCCATAAATGTTTGGTATTAATATGATTATTAAAAAATGAACATGGAAGCTAAATCCCAGCACTATAAAATATGATTAAGTTTTTCATACTTGTAGGGAATTAACAGTTAAATGGTGCAGCATTCTTAATTATGTCTAAGTTTGCTTATTAAAGGCTGCACAACAATTTAAACAAGCAAACAAGACTGATGTAAAAATAAGAAATAAATGAAGAGAAATTCTGAAAGGGATGTTGCACATTATAAAAGGCATATATTCTTGAAATGAAATTATATTTATTCAAATTTTAACTAGCATATTTTGATGAACTTCTTTATTCCAAGGGTTGAAATATTTGTAAAAACATTCAGATGAAATGTTATAAATGAATAACATTAGAAAACATACATAATTACACTAAAATATGTACAATTTGAGCAATTAGTAATACAAAATATGAATGAAAATGTGCAATTTTTTTAAAAATTAAACTTACTTTTCAGTTAGAATTGGAGCAAAGAAAATTGGAACAGTTGTACCAGGTGCAACAACTTGTGAACTTATTTTTTTCCCATTAATCAAAGCATTAGAATGCTTATCATAAATATCCACAGTTACATTTGATTGCAGTTTTAGACATATTAATATTGGGACATCAGACAACTTTTCCAGCTGAGCAGAATCTTCATGACGAATTTGCAATTTTAAGGTATATTCTCCTTTATCAACTTTCACAGCATACTGAAGGAAAATACAAATCAAATTTACGAAAAAAATTCATATAAAAATAAGTTAATTATATACTGTACCAAATTGTAGCTAACAATTTTTGAGGAGGGGGCATATACAGAGACTCAATTAGAACAGTGATTTTTTAATATATATCTATACTCAGTTCCACCTTAACTTGACAGCATTCGGGAAGATAGAAAATGTATCTATCTGCTTGAAAAATAGTTCTACACTGTTTTGGAATTTAAAAATAAAGCAAATGCATAGAAACTTGTAAAAAAAAGTCATATTACAGAAAATGTGATTTTTTGGCTAGAAAGCGGTTTTTGAGAAATCATTGCTGGGGAGCTTGTTATGCTCTCATGCCAATACTACACCCATTAGTTCTGGGTTCTTAGCTCTCTTTCATACATACTACTGATTTCCCCGTATACACCATCAAAATGCAGAAAATCAATCATAAGTGAAGCCGGAGAAACATATTGAATGATTATTCTCGACTTAAGAGTCAAGCAATAAAAAAAAATAAAAAACATTAGTATAATAGTTATAGAGTAAAAGAATTAGAAGAAAAATTTGGCCATAAGTTCTAAAAATACCCCTTTACCATTGCGAGCTCAATTCAATGAGATGATTTAGACCCAAATAAAAAGGACATGTTGCAAGAGAAAATAAGACTTGGAAACATAATGAAGTGAAGGATCTTGTTATAAAGGTATAGATAAGGTTTCAATTCAAAATTGAACAAACTGCATTAATCATCTGACCAAAAAAAAAAGAAAAAGAGAGAGAAACTTGGCCAATGGATGGACTTGATGAAATGTGGCAAAACCAAAATTTAATTATATCTGTGAACAGTGATTCTACTAATAGCAATTCAGAACTATTAAGTGCAGATAATCCGTAAAAAATATTATGTGATGCAACATAATATAACTATATGCTCTCATAATCAATGTAGTGTGGCAAAAGACCCACAAGGTAGAGGGACCAATGTATGTTAAATCCATCAAGGCTTAAAGTCCTCTGTTGGCAAGGTGTAGCTTGGAGAGGGGGGTGCCAGACCAGGTGTTGTCCTTGTTACTTGAATGTGGCTCAAAATTACGAGGTCTGTCGATGCTGGTCTTGTGTTACTTTATAATGTGACGTTAATAAACACTCACTCATTGTCAATGATATATGAAAAAGGTTCGCTCAGAATTTTAAATCACCTCATTTGTGTAACTATTTGAAGTATAATAAATACTATACTGTATAAGCGATTTGTAATACTGATTCATAAAGTTGATTTGGAGATCGGCTTAAGAAGTTCAAGAAATAAACACATTTCAGCAGGCAATGCTCTCCCTGGCCTGTTCAATTGAAGTACAAAGAGAAAAAGAAACATTGAAATAAATAATTGAATTCAATTAAATTTGTTTAAAGTAGCATGTGTTTAACCCCTTAAGTATTAATCACGAGTCTGAATCGTGTAAACTTATTTTTACTGTGTAAATCAATCACGGGTCCTACTCGTCTAAACTTATTTCTTAAACTTATTTTTAAATAATTATTTCAGGCACATAATTTATAAATAAGTAATCATTTCAAACTTTGCAATTTATTCAAACAATTAAAACTACAAGGGTTAAAATCAAAATGGGTAAAAATTTCTTTTTCAAAATCAAATATGAGATTTTTTGCTTTTTTGACAATTTTGAAGTTATATATATCGATACATATAAGAGTCCCTTATTTTTATAACCAAAATATATCAATGTATAAATTTTCTTGTGTTTCTTCCATTTTGGTTCTGAATGTTTTCTACATGAACAGTGTTAAAAATATATTTAAAAAATTGATTTATGAAAGCACCTAATAAAAAATACAGTTGTCTTAGAAAGGACGACTATAAATGAAACTTTTTAAAATAAATATAAGGCTAAATTTCAAAGTAAATAATAATAATTATTGTATGAAATAATAGTTTTAAATCGATCACTTTCTTTATAAGTTATGCTTATTGAACTGAATATATCTGGGAATTTAACTTTGCATATTATGTCAGTAATGTAATTTTCAGAGGTACATCAAGATATTTTTACGTAAACTATAAGCTTTATAGAGAAAATTTTTTAACATTGATACATTTTTTTAATGAATCCCAAACTTCTATTTCATGTGCTTCATTATATCTTAAAATAGCATACAAAAACGACATTTACATGTATTGTAAATAATTATTTATAATATTATAAATTGGTTCAAAATAATGCTAACAGAGTAAAAGCAATTAAGATTTTTACAAGTCTTATAGAAATTTTTGTTTTATTAGCAGATGTAATAAATGAACTTATAGAATTAAAGATATGTATTTATAATGAAACAAAAATAAATTTTTCACAAACATTTTTTTCTCACGAAATTTTGGTGAATTTCATTTGTTATAGCCCCCCAACCTGTTCTCCCGGAGTAACCCAGAAATGGCTATGATTTTGTCATCTTACCCTTCCTTACACTGCCAAGTTAAGGTGGAATGGAGTATAAAAAGTTTTTCAGTAAATAATAGATCACATTTTTTAAAACAAAGAAAAGTAATATTTTTTCCTTAATTTATCTATTGTTCGATTAGATAGGATGTAAAAGTAGGACTAAATCCTTTAAAGATTTCTAATTATTAATGTATAAAATTTATAACTGGTTACAATAATGTATACATGTTTATGGCATCTTTTCATACTGATTTATCTTGTTTTAACAAAACACAAAAATAAGTGACAAGAAGTCTTTAAAAATGTCAACATAATAAATGATGATTAGATCATTAACTTCATGAAAACTTTTAGCTTTAAACACTATAAAATATATATTGCTATAAAAAAATATTTAATTGCCCTTCATTTAAATGTTAAGCACTACATCAAAAGACAAAAGCAAAGATTTAAATTTAAAAACTGAGATTTTAATCTGCATTAACTGTGTGTCCATTAAAATATATTTAGAGCTGTCAAGCTTTGGATTTTAACCCAAAGAATACATAATGAACTAAAGAAATGTACCTAAACTTGTAAAAGCACTTTATCACAATATTTTCCAATGTAGAACTTTTCCAGATTAACTTTGGATTCCCCCTCCCAAATTCTTTTTTTTTTTTTAACTATTAGCATAATGTTGGATTAAAGATTGGTACTTAGAGAGAGAGAGAGAGATAAAGAGAATATCTTTATACATCATATATATAAATATAGTTAATCAAATTCAAAGTTCATATTAATCTTTCATGAGTAATATAGTAATTTGCATATGTATATATAAATAATGTCTGTCTTACATTATTATAAATGTTTTATGACACATGCTCAAAATAACTAAATAGCTTAAAATTATATATGCTATATATAATTTAAAAATATCAACCTTTACTAGAAAGTCATATGCATCTTATAAAATAGAAACAATTTCTACAAGGAAGGGCCAAAATATATTCACCAAGTTTTTCACTTCATATTTTAAATAAAAGAGGAAAGGTTTAATTCTTTTCTCTAAAATAATTAAATCATGAAAAATAATATAAATTTTAACTATGTATTACTTTGATGTATTCTCCAAAGATGTACAAAATGTGCAGATAAATATAATATAATCAGTTCCATATGTTAAAAAATTTATTTCAGTCCCAATTTTCAAAAGCTTTATATTTCCTTTATAATGCCAAGAAATTGATATGTTTACAACTGAGTTCATGCAAACATTTTTTTAAAAAATAACATGGAGCTACAGCGATCTTCGAACACAAGCCCAAATGAAACAAAATACTATAAAAATAAAGCACAGTCCTATTATTCCAAGAAAAAATAAAAGCAATAAAACATAACAATTATACTACAAAAAAAAAGTTTCAGCAGAGCATTGACATATTCAAAAAATATTCCTTACATATTATATATATATATATCATTGAAAAATTTTATGAATATACTTAAGTTTAAACACAATAGATTATTCACACACCTTTGAAGGATAAGCATCACCAACTCCAATTAACTGCTTATTATAATCAAATAACATCCAAATTTGTGACTCGTATTCTGATTCATACAGAAGTTCAGAAAGTAATGAAAATATAGGAGTAATTTCACTTGACCTACTCTAAGAGAAATAAAACAATTTATAAATTTTACTTCAATATTTAATGTCCTAAAATAAACTAAAAAACTATCAACTGAAATCAATTTTCACGTCTTAAAATATTGAAGTATAAAATGGTTATAAATATAATGATACATTGAAATGGTCAGATTAATGTATTAAATAAAAATACAGAATCAAATAGAATTTATGCATATTTAAAGAAATTTTCATGAATTCATTTTTACTTTTATAATACTACAATTATAAAAACAGAGCTTAAATATTACATTTTTAAAATTACATTGCTCCCAAGGGATTCAACATGATTAAAAACTTTTTATTTGATAAAAATACTAAAACGAAGCATTTACAAGTTTTCAGTTCATATTTACAAATCCAAAGAATTGTATATTATACATAAGTTTTAAAAAATTACATGTTTAAAAATTCTCCATTTTAAACTATAACTAATAGAATGGGAAATTCAACACAACTAAAAGAGCAATTTCAGTAGGAGAAAACAATTCAAAAAGTAAACATTTACTACAATTATCCTGTTTTATTAATATCAACTACTAAAATGCTGTATTTGGACACATTGACTGCCATAAACTTTTTACTTATGCATTGGTGGAGGTCAGCACCATGATTCCATGACATTCTATGAGAAAGATTCAGAGATAGTTTTGCTCATTCAACATATTAAAAAACATATTTGATTAACCAGTAAATAAACAATACATTAATATCATTGGAAGTGCAAATCACACTTAGCGGTTACTTACTATTGAATATAACATAATTTATTTTTAAAAAAAAAATTACATTTATATAATTAATAGTAATTGCATACGCATTTAAAGAAAGATATTTTCATAAGTTTTATGCAATGTTAAGAATGAAACCCAAATTCAGGATTAGAACTGGACTACACAAGGGAGCAAAAGTCGAGATTTCCACAAAATTTAATTAAGGATTTGCAAAAGAACTGGACAACACTAGGAAGTAAAAGTCTAGATATATCCACAAAATTTTTATGGATGTTATTACATTCACATACAGAATGGCAAAAATGGAAATCACTTACCTTTTATACAATTTTCATAAAGCAAAATAATAACAAAGTTTAGTATTAAATATATATCCAGCAAAATCAGATGAAATTCTGAATATTGGAACCACACGAAGGCCCATTATGAAAAAGTAAATGGACCAAAATGCTAAACTAATGTTTTCTAAAGCTGTCACTGATTTAGGACAGTGTGATGTAGGTTTTATTCTATTCTATTTTTATTAATGTTGCCCTCTTAAGCAATGTAAGAGCTATAACAGAGGTGAGGAGCACAGCCTTCATAAAAGTTAGCACTTGTGTTAATATTTAATTATATATATTACAGCAAATTACAAATGAATGGAATTAAATAAAGAATGGTATGAATGCATGTGTTTCAATGACTGCTAGTGGGAATAAAAAATTGTACAATTCAAATGTTAGAAAGCCACCTAGTGCAACATAGACAGACATGTTATATGATCTCCAAATAAAAACCACTTTCCTACTATTATTGTTGTAACTGATTCCCTGAATGGTAAAACATATTTTTTCTGCACAAATGGCATTTGAATATTAATGAAGTGTTTTATTAAAAGTTTTTGTTGATTGAGGTATAACAATTGTACTAAAAAAGACGCTTGTGACTTATTTGTAAATTTTGAGATGTGCTGGTAACAGACTTGTCTTGTATAGCTAATGCAGCCATTGTGAAAATCTAGTTATCATTTTACTTATTTTGAGGTTTCACTAGTACAATGTGTTAGTGTATTTCTAGCACAAGTATACATTTTTAAAGAGAAATTATTTAAAATTTGTCCCATCAAAATGTAAGAGAAGAAAATTAAATGAAGAAAACAAAACATTTAGAACAGAAGTTTCTTGTTAAAAGTGTGTTAACTTAGCACTCGGATAAATACGGTACTATTTCACAAAACATTTTAATTTCAAACCATTCAGGAGAGATATTTAATGTTAAAGTAGATATTAAGAATTTGAATGAAATATTAAATATTACAAATAAATCAGATGATATTTCAATAGAATAAATCAAGTTTATACATACATAGAGGGTTATTGTGTGCACAATATAAAATTCAAATGTTTTTATTGCAAATATATATTTGTTTTAGATAAGCAGATTAATTTTGACCCAGAAAACGTCGAAGGGACAAAACATTTGAGACTTCTGAATAGAGGTTTAAAAATGGCCACAGATATTGTTATGAAAATCATTTCAATGCAATATTTCATTTTTAATTTGTTAATATTGAATCAAAGTTTCTTTAAGTTGATTGCCAATTACCTTGCTTTACAAGCATAACAGAAGTGTATCTGGAATTACATGAATTGTGGAATGTCTTGCATTCATTTCATTCCCCTTGTGTAAGCTGTAACATACTTGCACTTTCATATTTTTAAAAAATATTCATTACATTCAGGAATATATGCTTAAATAATTATTCAAAAAAGCACAGTGAAGAAATTTTAATGGTGAAGGATAACCGAAAAATGAAGAAATTTAAGCCCAATTAAAATGATGTTTGCTTTTTACATTTTTCTGTTTTATTTATTTAAATATTCAATTATCAATTAGTATATAATTCAATGTACATCCTTGTAATTAATTTTTTTATACTATATACATTTTATGAATATGTTTAATTGTTCCCATAACTATTATTTGATGAAAAATTCTATTTACATTATTCATTTAAATTATCTTCGTGGAGATTTTAGCATTCAAAGTATGTTAAATGTTATTTTTTAAAAATTTCAAAACTTTTGATTTTTAGATATTTTTGTCATAGCATAATATTTACTTTTAATGCTTAAAAACAATGTAATTAATAGTTTAAATAATATCATCACAAATGCAAATGATTCAAAATTTTAAACTAATCAGTACATTGCCTCATTAATGATATATTCAATGAAAAGGTTTTTTCTTGATTATTAATAGGTAAGTGTGTATATATATATACTAATGTATATATATTTTTAGTATATATACTAATGTATATATTATATATATATTTAGCATATAATCTAGAATCTATTTTTGCAATATAATTATTATAGTGTCGAACTGTTTGTGCCAATTATATATTTGCATATATTTTTTTATATAAAAATATGTCTCTAATGCTTTACTTTTCATATTTTCTTTACAAGTAAATGTTTCTTTCTTTTTATTTTATTTGATTCAAATTTTATATTTTTGAATATTGAATGAATGACTTTAATTGAATATATTTTTAATGCATAATCTAGAATCTATTTTGGTTATATAATTATAGTGGTGTCTAAAACTGTCATTTCTATATATTTGTATATATTTTTGCATGCATTTTTTTTCTTTCCTTTGTTATGATTCATTGATTCTATGAGCATAAAAAATGTCATTTCACAGGAAAAAGTAACTCCAGCAAAATGTTTCCACATTCACATGATTTCTTAATAACATGCCTCTAATGCTCTACCTTTCGAATTTTCTTTGCAAGTAAATGTTTCTTTTTTAAAAATTTTATCTGATTGAAATTATTTTACATTGAGTCAGTTATTTCTTAGATATTCCTTATATTGTTATGAGAATTTCATGAGTGATATTTGTCCTCTTTTCCAGGAAAATATTAGACGTCATTCTAGAGTATTAATACATAACTTTCATCAGAAAACATTCTAAGTGAGAATCAAAAAAATAATCAATATAAATGTGTAAATATTAATCTATGATCTGAAAAGAAATAATAAATATCATAAGCTCTATATTCCTGACAGAGCAACTGCGAGTAGTAAAGCATTCTCTCCTTTAAAGACGCCGTCAAAACGCTGTCAAGCCCTGTTATTTAAGGTGACTTTACAGTTATTAGTCAATACTTTATCTCAGGACAAAAAATAAAACTAGTTTAATAAGACAAATTACTCATTAAGAGGTTCAATTAAGGCTTCCCATTATGAAGCTTAATTGAAATATTCAATTACTTTCAAGAAAGAAACAAATGCAAATATATTCCAATATAACCTAAATTTTCCATCAGATTTTAAAAAATTTTTAGGAATTATTGCTATTTCAGTTACTTATCATTTAATACTGTTATTTTTCTATTGTATTTCTTTAAAATGTTAAAATTATTTAAAAATACTTCTACTTTATTATTTAAAGTTATATATTAAAATATGTACTAGATTACTAAAATTTAAAAATCTGGATGAATATATATGTGTGTGCTTACATAAATAAAAATAGTATTACTGAAATATAAAAAATTACAGTAGTATCTAACAATTTACAACACAAAAACTATAATAATTTTATAAAAGTTGTATAAATAGACATCAACATAAGCAGCCTTCTTTATTACTACGCAATTTACATTTGGAAGTGAAACACACATGAAGCTTAAACAAAGATATAACCTGCTCACTGGATATATGAGAGAAAAATTCTCAAAGCTATCTTTGGCCCAGTGCTGGAAGGAGAATGGTGGAGAACCAGATATAATTTAGGACTGTACAGACTTTACAGCAACCACAAATAACATGCCATCTGTATGGAATAAAGATGGCTTGGCTATATTTCCGGAAGCTCGGAAGATTACCCCATTAACCTCTTACTTCTCGCTTCCATCAAATTCACGGGGTGAAATTTCCCTCTCCATTCCTCGTGCCTGTGATATTTCCGGGTTGAAGTGTTGAAAAGTATCTCGCCAAAAAAAGCTTCAAACAATCTATTTTTTAAGCCTGGAATAGTATTTTTTCTTAATCTATACACCAGATGGCAGTACCACATTATTTGTAACGTGTTTAGCGATAATTATTTTTTTTAACTAGATGTCAGCACAATCAAACATATATATTAGCGATACATTTTTGTAATCTTAGGTCAAGTACTTAGTTATGCTCTTCGTGAAAACACACAAGTTACATTCTCAGAAAAAAAATATTTTTTAATATTGTTTGCATTTTGGAGTTAGAGTCAGGAAATGAATCGGTTTCTACTTTTAGTACTTTTTTTGTCACTGACTACAATAACAATATGTAAGCCGTAGACTTGTAGACCAATATATTGGAGATTACTTTATTGCTCGAAAACGAGGTAAGAAGTACTATAAGAAAATATTTTTTTGATTTGTTAGATTAAACTAGTTTGAACTTGTACCTTATTTACAAAAAACAAGGAGGCAAAAAAATCATATTTGATGGTCTGTTTATCTTTAGTAGATGAACTTTTTGAAAAGTATTCTATAACAGAAACCACTACTAAAAGAGTCCAGCCCCTAAGCTTGGAGAATAACTCCAACCATTTGATAGAAAGACATTTTATTAGACAAATACCTTCAACTGATAAGAAGCGGCAACTATAAAAAGAATGCAAAGTTTGTTTTCCAAAAGAGATGAAAACTTTTAGAGATGCAGAAAGGAAACACGGTACAGTACTACTGTCCAGATTGTGATGTTGGCCTTTACATATCCTGCTTTGAAATTTATGACACAAGAAAAAATTACTAATGTTTATTTATATTATGCATAAGTGTAATAAAATTTTCCTTTAATGCTTATTTTTAAATTTGTTCTCTTTGTTAGAAAACCAACATTCAGTACTTATAACCCTAAATCCAAAAATTAAAAATGAATACATTTGTTAAACATATACTTAGTTGTGTATAATTTTTTTGAATAAAAAAATAGGCAATTTTAGGACTGTTTTCTTCAAAATTATCTGATCGTTAAGGGGTTAAAGGGACACAGTACGATTCAATTGACAAAAATCAGTCAAAAAATCAAATCTAACTTTTTTTTAGCATGAATTATTCATTACATACATTTCTATAGCCTCACAAAATTTGAAAGCTCAAATCTTAAAAAACACAGAATTGTGATAGCTTTTACGTTCGTTTTTATCCACATCCCTAGGGTAAATCAAAACTTTAAACTTACTTCTCAAAAAGATAAAATAACTAGTTTGGTCTTCATTTAAAATGTAAACGCATTTTTTTCTATTGTGCCTAATGCTTTGAATTTTTTTTTTTTTACCTATTGCTAATAGTAAATGTAAAAATAATTGAACTCAAGAGTTTATACATCTTTTTAAGGAATTTTCAATAAGCATTGATAAAAAGAAGTATTGTAAGAATACCAATCATATTATCACAAATTCCATACCAACTTTTGTTGCACATAGTTTGACATATTTGTAAATCAAATTCATGCGTTCACATAAGTTTTTGTGGGAGGAGAGGCATTTAAAATCACTTCACAAATTTTTTCTTTAAAAAATTAAATAGCTAGCTTTTAATGAAATTTTGAGCATAAAATCTGTTTTACATAGTATACATAGAAGGCAACCAAAATTTTTTTGAAAATCCTTAAATTAAAAATTTTAGTGTAAATCGTACCATGTCCCCTAAAGATCTTGGCATTTAAAAAACATGAGGGAACCCGAGCTAAAGGGAGACAAAAAACTAGATGACATCAAGAAAAGCCTAATTACTTTGAAAATTAAAAATTGGCGAGAAGTTGCTAAAAGAGGATGCTAGAAAGAGCATGTTGTTGAGGCAGCCAAGTCCTGTAAGGGGCTGTTGAAGAATTTACATGCGGTGCCTAATGGTAAAAAAGTTCCCCACCTGTGGGCTATAGACAGCAGACTCATAATATTGAATCTCAGTCAAGTGATGAGGGTGACAAATCTGACCTGGCACCCCAATCTCTAAACTTCCACCATTGCCTATGTGAGGACTCTTGAGCCATGGCAAATTTAGCATGCATTAGCTCATCTACATGGCAAGTCTTAAGTAGCACAAGGAATCAGACTTGCTAGCTACCAGTTCAGGACCATTCAACTACTACAGCCACAGAGATGTAGGGTTAAG
The DNA here is from genome assembly GCA_019973975.1 of Trichonephila clavata. Taxonomy (NCBI): domain Eukaryota; kingdom Metazoa; phylum Arthropoda; class Arachnida; order Araneae; family Nephilidae; genus Trichonephila; species Trichonephila clavata. The sequence goes on along the minus strand of BMAO01021060.1, from coordinate 213,022 downwards.
CTTCCTTTATAGGATACTAATCTCCTTCAGCAGAAAATTTATGCATAATAGCACAAAGAATATAATGAACAGAATCCTAAATTGAATATCAGTTACGCCTAAAATTTACACACATATTGGAACATGTATGGAAATAGCAACATAATGAAATCAATTAGAAACAGCAAACATAAATTTTTTAAAAACATCAATTTTCAAAAACAAAAAATTAACAAATGGAAGGGAAATGTGTAATTTAGAATGAAATGACAATATTAACAGGTTACATTTTATAGCAATGTTGTAATATGTATGAAGAGTTTAAAACTAATAGAATTTTAGGGAAAGAAATTGGAAAAATTGAAAGTTAAAACGGCATTGAAATAAAAATATAAACTATTATTTACATTACTTGTTATGAAGTTAACAGGATAATCATGTTCAAACCAATTTTTATAAAATTATTTTTAATCATTGAGTTAGGAAAACTCAAACCTTTTGGGAAAGCAGTATTCACACAAAGAGAAATTGCTTTCCCAAAAAACTCTTTAATAACATTATAATCGAAGATATGTCTCTATTATAAATATTACATTCTAAAATACAGTTATTAAGTATATATATGTTTGAATAAAATTGTTGAGCATGTTTCATTCACAAAATACCTTTACATTTTTTTAAAGAGAAATGAATATTTTAAATTTAATTTCATGAAAATAAAAGAACAAAAGAAAACATGTTATGCAAATTATCATATAAACATTACAGAATATTTTTAAATGTATTTTTATTTCAGTATTTATGGAATGTAAAAATTAAATTTCAAATAATTTACTAATATTAAATGAATTTATCATGTTAAATTTGGAGATATTTTTAAATGAATTACTCAAACTTTAGAATGAAATCAAATGTCCAATTAAAAAAAAAAAAGACTGTCCAAGATCATTCAGATAAAGACATTTTAAGAATTGTGAAGATTATTCTTGCTTTTATTATGTGTGTGAACAAATCTTCTCTTTACATATAAGAATATATTGCTGTTTAACTGATTCCATATCCTCTAATATTACAAATGTGTGTATTTAGCACAAGTATTTCTACAATTTTTTATTTATTCTAATTCATAGCAAGTAACCTACAATTTTGGAAAGTTCTTCATTTAAACACATGCATTACTCTCCTTCCTATATTAAACCATTTTAAAAATCAAAATTATTTTCATTTAGAAATTTTAGAAACATTACATAAAAATACAAAAAACATGCATTTGAATACATTTTAGTTCTAATGAAATTAAATCTTTAAATTAATCAGAATTTTAAAATGTTTTCTTAAAGAGAACTAAACAATTATGAATATGCTGATAATCATGCCATATCTCAAATATCTTACTAATATATATATATAGTAAAATTTTTTAAGACATAGTATAAAAATTCTCCAAAACATTAAAAAATATGGAAGCACAAAAAATAATGAATGAAAAATATTAAATTTCCTTCCTTTAAAAATATATTATCACTTTCTATTACAAAACCTCCTCTGTGTTTTAAAACATAAGAACCTGCCCCCTCCCCTTTTTTTGTGCTGGTATGATGATCTCCCTATATTTTTTCTCAGTCAACAATAACATTTAAATGCATTAAATACCATCTGCATATTCAAATATTTATTACAGCATGTAGAACATTTAAAACTTAATAATTTAAAAACACAATTATTCTTTCCATTACACAAAAAACAAGAGTGCCCACTTTAGGTCAGAGTGATTAGTCAATATGAAGTCCAGCAAACTGTGCTCCTTTTCTAATTTTTTCAGAGGAAGTTAATAAATTAATTTTATTAGTGAAACATCTAACTATGATGTTTAAAATTTTGTATCCTCAGAAAAATCTACAAGTCTGTATTTAGATTCCTGCCTTATTTTTAAAAACAAACTTCATACGCGACAAAGATTTTTTTTTAATGGGCTAGGATTCTTTCCAACTTTAAAGTATTAAGCTCTTTAGACCCCCTCCTGTTAGATTGAAAATTAATTGCATATTTCTACTAGAATACTAAGTTATTTTAAATGCAAAGACAGCACTGAGGAAAGGGTAATTTTATAAGTTGGGCCTATGAAGGTGAATTAAAAAGTGAAAGCATGATATAAATAAAAGTAATTGCTATAAATAGAATGGAAACTATTTGCGAAGGAATGTTCCATAATGCAGCAGCAATGCTTCTCTGCAATGTTAAATAGTTCTGGAGAGCAATGGGACATTTTTAATTTGGATATTATTCTTAAAATGAATATCTCTTGTAGAATTTTTTTAAAATTATTTATTATCTTAGAAAACATTCCCTATTATATGTGTAAAAATTCAGTTTAAAAATTATTTAAATTCAGAGGATAATATATTTAAATCTTTTGTATAAAATAAAGTTTCAGTTAAATTTAAAAACTTTTCAGCAAATTTTTTGCAGTATTCAATACAGATAATATTAAAATAAGATTCATGGAAGGGATGAATATTTAATTGTAAATCAATTAGAAAGTGTTAATGTCCCTTGAAGAGCCTGAAAATCATTACAAAATAAATCAACATGGTATTTTGAAATCATTAAACCCACTTAAAAGTATTTTAGCTCAAGAAATAACTTAATTAGGGGAGAGCAATATGTTGCTACACTGCACTAGTACAAAAAGAGAAAAAACATTATTTATGCAACTTTAATACTTAAAGATATTTATGAATTTTAAAACTTACAATGCTACTTACAATGTTGAATACATAAGTGAGTTGTATCTCATATATTTGTCGACCATCTGGAATTATGTCTCTGGATTTTAAAGGTTTTACCTTGTGCTCAGTAGGCCTAAAAATTGAAGAAGAACCAATCAGATAATTTTCCATAAAATACACATAAGAAATTAAATACTTGAACTATAAAGCAACACAAGTGCTATTTGCGACGGACCCTGTAATTTTGAGCCACAGTTAAGTAACAAGGGCGACACCTGAGTTGGCACTCACTCTGAGTTTCCACACCACGACAATGGGAGGACTTTGAGCCTCAAAAGATTTAATGTCCCTCTACACAGTGGGTCCTCAGTGGAACTAGAGTTGTTATTCATGACATGCTGGCCATGAGTCCATGATCTTTAGCATTGGCTGCTGCAATCACATTTTATATAGGGACCATGACATATGTTTGGGCAAATCAACCAAACTGCACATATTGAGGATGATCAGCAAACTGGATCTAAAGTCTGCATTAATTTTCAAATGTTAGACATTATTTTAAGTAGAACTTAAACAATTTAAGAAGGGAATTTCTTAAAGCTTGGATTGTAAATTCCTTTTGTACCATACAGTAACAGATGACAACATATCGGATATCAGTAGTCATACAAGGAATTGGTACTCACCACTTCATGCCCTGTATGATTGACATTTATTATCTTAATCTTAGAGCGTGGATGTACAATACCATTCGTCTTGTAGCTTAGAATAGCCTCTCGTGTCACAAAATACTGTTGACATTGAATGCTTCATGTAGATAATAAATTTGTGTTTATTCAGGATTAAAGAGTTCTTTTTCCTCTAACAATGATTGCTGACATACAGTTGCATTTAGATCTGAAGTCAATTCTTACACTAGGTTTAAAATTAATTTTGAGGAACAATAAATTAAAATTATGACTTACTTAAGAAAAACAAATTAATTTACTTTTGGTTTGTAAAAATATATAAATTATTTAATTCAGAAAACTGGAAAAAATCATACATATTACTCATTTTTACAGTATTACTAATGTAAATGACTTTTAGAATAAAAGTAGTCACACATAGACTCTACTTCATAACCTTTAAAAAAGTTCTTTATAGTTCCTGTTTTTTACATTTTTAATGTGTTGCCAAGAGTGAATGAATATTAATGCCGCACTTCTCAGCTACATGAGGGCTTTTGGAGATGGACCATGTAATTTTGAACCATGGTCAAGTGACACGCATGACACCTGAGCTGGCACACCCTTCTCCTAACTACCACACCACACCAACAGGAGTACATTTGAGCTCTCAACAGATTTAACGTGCATCACTCCCCTACACGGCGGGTTTTCAGTGGTACTGGGCTCTAGCCTTGACACGCTAGCCATGATCAGATACCTTGACCACTTGGCTACTGCGGCCACAATGTGTTGTCATGAAAACTGCTTGTGATATAAAACTTTGATTTAATTAATAAATTTGCAGGACCAGTTGGTTTATATTCTGATATACTCAGCTATACAAAAAAAGTTAAATATTTTATTAGAAAACAATTATCATTGGAAATTTTAAATCAATATGAGAAATAATTTGTACTTCAAAAAATAAAGAGGTAAATCAATATGATTTAGCATCAAATTCTTTATTATTTTTTTTATCTACTTTGATTAGAACAGTTACTTTTGAAATTCAAAACAAACAATAGTTTTGAAGGGAGTCAAAATCAAAGTAATTACTAGAACAGAAAATAGAATTTACAAATTCCTTTTTCTAAAAAATAATTGATATATCTTTTAAAACGGCCATTGAAAATTAGCCATGGGTGCCAACATGATACCTCTTAACACTAAAGATATTTAAATATAAAGAAATATAAAAAACTTGTTTAAATTTAATCTAAATGTTACTGATAAGAATAAAAAGCAAAGAGTTTCATTCTATTAAATACACTGTTATAGTAAAGCTTAAAATTTCATGTACAATTAAAATTTTATAAAATAATAATAAAGGAGTTTACCTTAAAACCAAAACTAGACTCTTTAAAATGGCAGAGGGCAACATGTCTTCATATGCAACAGAGGAATGAACATCTACCCGACAAATGCCGTCAGCTCCATGCTGAAGTAGATACAACAATATTTATCACATACAAAATATATATATATTTTAAGAAAAATCATTGGGTATTTCAATTGTAAAATAATTATAAAATATATATACAGTCACATTCGTGATATGTTATATTTGCACTTTAAAAAATTGTGTATAATGCTACACATAACATCTTAATTTTATGAATTATGTATATGAAATAGTCGATATTAATCTAACAACTAACTAGAAAACCATTATTCAAGTATAATAAAGTATTGTGCAAAAATATTCAAAGAAATTTGAGATAAGAGAAATTTATTGCTATATTCTTTTTTAAGCTACTTTACACTTATAGAAGTACTGTATACTTGTTGTGCAGATTTAACAGTTAAATTCAACACCTTTTTTTTTGTAATGCTCATAAATATTCTATTTTCAAAATTTAAATTAAGTATTTAAATTAAGCATATAGAGAAAAATTAATAGCTTCATTGAATGTTGAGTTTTCAAACTATTAACACTAACTCAGTTTTAATAAGGCAAAAACTGAGAAAAACAGTATAACAAAGAAATATCAAATATTTTCGTAAATTAAGATATCTAAGTGAAAAAGTTTGCAACTTGAATAGAAAAACATAAAAGTTAATGTGACTATACTAATGTAATTAATAGGTCTTGATAACTACCATAAAATTCAGTGTATAAGACACACCAATACTTTCAAGCTGAATTTTTTTTAAGTGCATTAGCGGTACAATGTGTACCCCCCTTTTTTAGGAAGAAACCTGAAATGTACAAGTGAAATGCTTTTATGTCTTGAAGTCATTTGTTCGTGGCATTATCCCAAGCTTTAAAAAAAAGTATACTTCTAACTACAATTCTTTAAGTTCTTAAGGAATGTCATTTATTTTAAATAAGCAGTATTTGGATATATGTAGAAGTATGATTTTTTTTCCATGCTCATCTTTTTTTACGTATATTTTTGAAGCTATCATTTTTATACCTGGCATATAATACACACTTTTAAATTTCTATCTTATTTTTTTGTGTTAAAAAAAGTGTGTTATATGCCGAATTTTATGGTAGTCTTCAAATAATTTCACAAATTTAGAACTTACTCTATGTCTATCCTAATCTCTGAAGTACAGCAGTGTATTTATTATTACATAATAAATACATAATTATAAAAACATAATAATTCATAAAGGGATAAGTTGATCACATAAGACTTAAAATAGATCAGAGGTGCACAACCTTTTTGGGTGAGAGAGAATATTAACGTTGCACTGATTAGCAACACGAGGAACAACCTTTTTGGGATGAGGGGCCAAAAAATTTAATAGGATCATATCGAGGGCCAAAGTGTTATGCAATTAGCAAATATGTTATAAACATGAAAACACGGTTTAATGACAATACACATTTTTCACAATTATTAATTTATTTATTTTAATCATGTACACATTATACAGTTGATAAATGGATGAAACACAAACACTTTCTGAATGATTAAAATACTTTAGCTAAAAAACGATTCCTGCTAAAAAGATGGCAAACTTAAAATTATATAACAGACGAAAAGTTTTGCTAATTATACAGAGAACACAAATTAAATTTTGAAGAACAAAATTAGAACTTAAAATTACAAAAATTTAATGAGTTGGCTGGGACTGAATATTTGGATTTAGTGATTTTATGACATTAAGACTTGTTGTGGCAATATGTAGAACAGAAGAAAGGTTCTCATGTGCTATTCTATTTCTTATTTTTGATTCGTTTAAATTCATTAGTGAGAAAGTTCGCTCAGAAATGTAAGTGCTGCTGAAGAAAGTGGCACATACAGCTGCATTTTGCTTTAAACACAAAAAATTCTCAGGTAAGTTTTTATAAAATTCTAATATCAATTTTCCTTTGAATTGATTTTTGATAACATCAGAATTCTGTAAATCAATTAAGGCTTGCTGCATACTCTCATCCACTAGATTTATATCAACAGAAAATGGAGAAGAAAAGACATCAATTTTTGCTTGGCATATTTTTCAAATCTAAAACCCGATCATCAAATAATTCATTGTGCAAAATTTGAATTTGTTCCTCATACTGCATCTTCATGTGTGGAAATTTTTCATGCATTTTCTGGCAGTAGGGAAAGTGTGCAAAATTTTTAGTTTTCAGCTGGTTTTGAAATAAACATAATTTTTTTGTTTAAATGCCTTTACGTTATTTATCAATTGAAAAATGAATTGATTCTTTCCTTGTAGCTTTGAGTTAAGTCATTCAAATGGCCTGTTGTGTCTGTGAGAAAAGCCAAATCACACTGGAAACTTGCTTCTTTTAACCTTGTAATATTTCTACCACAGTCATTTAGAAATGTAACAATTTCATCAAATAGTTCCATAAAATGCTTGAGGGCAACTCCTCAGCTGAGCCATCTAACATCTGTATAATAAAGAATATCAGAAGGTAGATCATCAAAATCTTTTAAAAATTCTTTAAATTACCTATGTTTGAAGGCATTACTACGAATAAAGTTAATTGCTTCAGATACACATTGCATTAAGGTTGCAAATCCTAATTCTTTACCACATAAATTCTCTTGATGAATAATGCGATGAAGTTGCAACAGTTCTGCACCACAATGAGCAAGGCGTTCTTTTAGCAGCATAACCATTCCAATTTTCGTACCAATCATTAATTTTGCTCCATCTGTGGTAATGCTAACACAATTGTTCATGTTTAAGGAAGCTGCATCGCACATATGTATCAAACTGAAAAGAAGTTCATTTCCAGTTCTTTGCCCTTTCATGGGAAACCATTCCAAGAAGTTCATCCATAACCCAAAAATTTTTATCAATCAATTCCACAAACAACACAAGCAATTGGCTAACTGATGCTCGATCTGTAGATTCATCAACAGCTAAAGAAAAATATACAAATTTTGAAGCAGCTGATATTACTTTATTTTCAATGTCCTCATTCAATTGTTGAATTCTTCTTTGAATAGTCATTCTATTTAAGCTTATATTTTCAAATTTCCTTTTTGCTTCAGGACAAAGTTTATCAGATGCAATTAACAAACACTTTTTAACAAAATCATCATCTGTGAATGGCCAACCTTCTTTAGCGATACTGAACATTTTTGAAAAAAATTTACATACCTACTAAACGTTTTTTGAGTTGTTCGAATTTTTGTGATCGTTCATATCCTTTCATAGATGCAAAATGTTCATGCTTTGTTTCATAATGCCGCTTTACGTTATACTCTTATGCCACAGCAATCTTGCAACTACAGATTAAGCATGTGAGAGTATCATTGTAATAGATAAAACAGTATTTATCTGTCCATGCATCTTTAAATATCTCAAATATTGAAAATCACTTTTTTTCTCTCTCATTATCTAAAATATTTTATATGGCTTTATAAATAAATGATACTACACTAAAAATGTGAAATCATAAAAGAATATCAGATCCATTCAGTGACAGCGATTTCAACCTTCCCGATCTACTAGCAAAACCACAGGGTTGTTTAAAAGAATGAACATTGCAGCTAAGTAGAAGTTAAAGGTTTTTTTGGTAATGCTCACCACGAAGAAAAACACGAGTTTGATAGGTACTTTTGATAGGCTCAGCATAATTTTGAATCGAGACTGTTTCGGCATGCGTGTGTGAATACGCATTGGCTCTTCGAACTTCCCTGCATCCAGACCATGTGATGGAAGAAATAATGGCTTCCGGTGATCACGTCTACAAGCTTCTCTTATTCGAGGAAAACGCATACTCTCAGATAGCCATGAAGGAAACATATTGAAAAGTCGCATAATTTAAAAAAAAAACTTAATGAACAACTGTAAAACAATTATTTGCTGTAATACTGTTTTCATATATGATTTTTCCCTATTTAATTAACAAAGGTCAATTCCATTTTAGATTACTCTTCTTTTATAATAGACATTCACAGGCCAACTTTAAAGGCTTTGCGGGCCAAAATTGGCCCACTGGCCTTAGGTTGTGCATCCCTGACGTAGATGAACAGAAAATAGATAAATTCTTAATTAAACATATTTATGAAATAAAAATAACACTCCTAAAATATAAAATTTTATTAACGCACCATGCTAATGCTAGGAGTATCAGGAAGAAGACCTCGAAATGAAATAGTGTAATTAACTGTAGAAGATTCAAGAGATGTCCACCACTGCGAAATAACAACCTCCAAAACAAGTTTTTCCTATAACAATTTTAAAAAGTTTAGAAACACAAATAGGCTTTAGTCAAGAAATATTTTTCTCTTAGTATGAAAAGTCGGATTAGCTGAATGTGTGAGTGGAGAATCTTAAAAATTTGAATGAATGAACAATTTAAAAACACATTTTTAAAGAGATGACAAATTTAAAACTCAAAATACCCAACTCAGAATTTTTTTAAACAAAATTCATACTCTAATTAAATGTAAAAACCATCTATTAATAATACTGATTTTTTAACATGTTATTTTTAATTTATTTCATAAAATAATTAAACTTTTGGAATGATGTACTATTGAAATTATTTTAAGTAGCATTTTGAAAAATTTTTGGTCTGATTTATACAGAAAACATTCAGAAATTATAGAATATATTAATTTAAATAGCCTGTCACAAAAGAAACTAAGTTTAAAAGTGAAATAATCTGAATATCAAACTATTTGGAACTTATGAATTTCAAAGGATTACTATAATCCAGGAGTATTTTCAAGATAGATTAATTAGATAAACACAAAGTAACATCATTACATGATTGTTTATTAATGTTGCATTTCAAAGCAACAATAAGGAATATGGCTGAAGACCTAATTTTTAATCTTAGTCAAGGGATGGGGATGATAAAAGAGAGCTGACAACCCCACTTTCCAAACTTCCACACCACACCAATATGAGATTTAAAGGGCATCAGTCTCACTACACGAATAATCAAAGAAGCCCTCACAACTGAACAGAAAAAGTTTGCTGCCATTACGATTCTACTTCAACAGGCACGTGTTACGGGTTTAACTAACATTTCATAACATTACATTACCCTTTATCTATGGCCGCCCATTCGGTATAGTGGTTAGTGACGCTGACTACAGTACCGTAGGACTTGTGTTTGAATCCCGGAGAAGGCATGGATGTTTGGAAAAGTATAGTGCCTTCGCAGCATGGGGGGACTGTAAATAGCAGTAGAGCCGCAAGTTCTCTTGTGAGGTTGGTGGAAGGGGAGAGAGGTGGAAGGCTTCCGATCCTCCTTCAAAATTTTGGTGGAAATGAGCAAAATTCTACTGTCACCAGCATGGTGCTCAAAGCTAAGGCTAACAACTAGAGCAAAAATCTAGTCCTTTACTGCAATGAATTTCGTGGGCCTTGATCTGATGCTACTGTCCATCAGGTGGCATAAGTAGCAACAACACCCTTTATCTATTATTAGGTTACTAGTGACAGACATAATATTAAACCAAGGTCAAATGTAAAAAAAAAATGGCAATTCATCTAAGAATTTTCAGGCCTTGTTCCATTTAACATGGAGCACCCTTAGTTAAGTATAATAATCTTAAACGAATCAGGCTCAATTGAATTACAGCTCAATTTGAACAATTCTGACTATGAAGGTCCATGGAACAATAATTTGTTAAAAGGTAAGAGCATAAAATTCAATTAAAAATTATTAGCAAAATTAAGATCATATTTAATGATTCTAGATTCAATATATTTCTTATTACACTAAATTAAATTATACATGCTAGGGCCGTGGGTAGCCTAGTGGTTAGAGCATCCGACTCCAGACCGGAGGGCCTGGGTTCGATGCCACTAAATACCACCGAGTGTAGACGGAGTACGTGCTCGTTAAATCAGTGGGTCCGAAAGTCTTGTGGGCGGTCGCAGCAGAAACCACGAGTGCAAGGGGCTGGAGAATATTTCCCTCCCCTTCAGTTTCATGCCAAAATTGTGGAGATAGGTGGTGTCGCCATCTATTATTAAGAAGTCCAACCTGTCTCACAGGCAATGGCAACTTTCATTCCTTCCCTGCGGGAAGGACACGACGACAACAACAACATACATGCTGTTAACACAATTTAAAAGCAAAACTAATATTTAGACAACACAGTAATGCTTAAATGCAACATATGTAATAATACTCAGGATGTTAAAGATTATGAACCCAACTTCAGTAATCTAGTTGGATAAAATAGAGAAATGGAGCATTAATGCGAGAGCATATTTTTTATTTAAAGAAAAATTTGAAACACTATTACATAAAATTAGTTACTAGAATTATAAAAAATATTGATGAATAAAATGACATTTAATAACGAAGTCATTTGAAAAGTAACATGCCTATTAAATATAAATTTGAGTATTTATGAATATAGAACAGTTATTTGCAAAATAGCCTAAGCTAAAAAAATTTAAAAATAACCGATGACTGTTGCCATTAATAACAAGGATTAAGATGCATACAATCAGAGTTCACTTAAATACAATGATCTAAACAAGAAATCAATTCTATAATTTTTATTCTGTGTGACTAAATGCATTTTATAAAATTAAAATAAAATCTTTAAAATACTGCATGTGTTATTATATTTTACTTTTGAGTATGACATAATGTAAGATGCAAAAAAATTCACAAGAAATATGATGATTAACAACTTTTAATTAAAATTTGCCTTCCAGTTATATGTACTACATTTAAAAAACATAAGCTGTTATGGTATACTTCAGTTTTATTTAACATAGGTATTATTACTATCATTAATATATCCCCTGAATTTAAAGAATGAAATTGAAATGCAAGTCATTTAGAGTAATTTTTGTTTATATTTCACTTCTGTTCTCTAAAATCAAATGCAAGGAACCAATTTCATAAACAACATGAAATGGTTTTCTTACTTACAAATGAAAAATATTGTTTCACAAGAAAACATTCAAAAACCACATGCTGAATAAAAATTCCATAAACTATTAAACATGTCATTACCTTAACAGAAAAAACACAAAATGATTCCTCTTTTGGTCCAAGACGAAATATTTTATAGTACTCATGATCCTTACAACAGAGTTGTGGACGGAGCTGGACAGCATGAACAACGATGCTACAGCTATTTTTTGTATCGCAAGAGGTAAGGCGCAAACCTGAAAAAATTTGGAATAGAAGAATTCTGTCTAAAAGATTATACAGTATTCAATGATAAATGTTAAAACATATAACAATAATAAATATATCTAATAAAATTTCATGACCTATTATATTAAAGGTCTATTAATTAATGTTATTAAAATATTAGTGCTATATACTATAGTAAAAATTCCAACATATTTGAAAAGAAAATCTGCATGAACAATTTTTTCCCCGGAATAATGTGCATTAGTTTTAAAATTAATCTGGTTCAGAAACAATAAGCTCGGTGGATTTATATTCATGTTTATAAATAAGTTATATTCAATATTCATTTGAAGGACTATGGTAGTTTCTTTTACAAAAATTCTGTTTAGATGTCTATTACTCTAAATAAAGATTCTAAAATTATCATAATTTTACCTTTTTCAAATAAGAAAATAAAGATCTCTCATTAAAATGAACATTAACATATAAATAAACAGAAATTATATGTGCAACTTACAAGCAACAGTAGCACCAGCAGGAACTTCCAAAAATTCTCTAACAGCTTTTCCAGGATGCAAATGAAGTGAGTCATTACGAATCAATGTTTCTCCATTCATTCTAAAAATAATTATTTTTTCATAAGATTTTTTAAAATTCACAATAGCAATTTTAATTTACAATTTACTTGGTTTTATGCTTTTTAAAAAAAAAAAAAATTAACTGAATATACGAAGAGAATAATAATATCAAATTAGTGTGCTGCTGTCATATCAGAAGCAACAAAACCTTTAAAATACATGGGAAACAATAAATCTATAAAAAGGAACTCTAAGTCTTTTTTGAAAAGAAAATGTGAAGATGGAATTTGCAAGAATCTATATTTGACACTTATTTTGAATTTTACAAAATATCCAACCAGAAAAGAATTAAGGAAAAATTGTTTATAATGTAGCATTGCTACACAGATCTAAGAATGAGTGAGTGAATATTAACGTCCCACTGTTCAGCTACACGAGGGCTTTTGGGGACGGTCTGCGTAATTTTGAACCATGGTCAAGTGACGCGGACGACTCCTGAGCTGGCACCCCCTCTCCTAACTACTGCACCACGCCAACGGGAGGACGTTTGAGCTCTCAACAGATTTAACATGCATCGCTCCCCTACACGGCGGGTGTTCAGTGGTACTGGGATCGAACTCATGACACACTAGCAAAAATCCGATGCCTAGACCACTTGGCTACCGCGGCCACACAGATCTAAGAAAAGCAAAATAAACAATTTAATCCAAACTTATTATTTAAATAAATTCAATTAAATATCCAGCATGGACAAACAGGGAATGTAAATTTTTTTCATTAACTAACATAATTAAAAATTCCCCCTAATGGTTTTTAGCTATTAATCAGGTGATGAAATATAATACAAAAACTATCTCAAAAGGAGCTTTAAATTTAGAGATATATCATTTAAGATTTTCTCCAGAAGGGCAATATATCATAGAATTATCTTTTTCAGTAACTGTATCCTAATCTTTTAGGCATCTTTTCCCCCTATTGAATTAGTGATTTTTTTAAAAGCCAAATTTTAATAAATTAAATAGTTGTCACTTAAAATCTTCTTCTACCCTAACTATTCATTAAAACAAAAGTTTAACAGAATATATAATATATATTGAAAATTAAACATTTTAACAAATTTATATATGCAATAAATGAGTGAGTGAGTATTAACACTGCACTGTTCATCTACACGAGGGCTTTTGGCGACAGACCTTGTAATTTTAAATTATGGTCAAGGGACAAGGGCGACACCTGAGCTGGCACCCCCTCACCTAACTATTTACACCACGCCAACGGAAGGATGTTTGAGCTCTCAACAGATTTGATGTTCATCGCTCCTCTACACAACAGGTCTTTAGTGGTGCTGGGCTTCAGCCCATGACACGCCAGCCACAATCTGATACTTTGACCACTAGGCTGCCGAGCCCCATAAATGAAGTGAATGATTTATATTTATACTTTTTAATCAATTAAATTTAGAATCAAAATTAATCCACATGCACAGGATTAAAAAAAAAGACTTTAAGAAAATCATTAATTCAAGAACTGTTTAATGAAACAAAATCAATTGTGAAAAATTAATGAACATTGCTATTTAAATTATCATAATTTATTTTGAAGAATCACCTTTTAACTTTCGATAGAATAATCCATTTAACTCAATACTGTAAACAATACCAAAAAGTATGAAATTAAAGCAGGATATATAAAATATTTAACTTATTAGGCTGCCCCTAGTTCATCAACAGAAATGATTGATTTATTTTAACTGAGTAAAAAGTTACATTAATCCAAAGAACTAACAAAGAAAAAAATTATTTAAAATTATGAACTTTGTAGTGTTGATTTACTTAACAAAAAAAAATTTGCAACTCTAAAATATATATATAGAATATTCACTCACGGAAACTAGTATAATGAAAAGAAATGTTTCAGTAAGACAAAATAATTAGAATACAAGGTGACATAAAACAATATTTCACACTGAAAATTTCCATTGTTTGTTAATATTTACCATTAATCTACCTTTAATAACATGATTTTTAATAAAAGTTAATAAATTTTAAAAGATAATAACCAAATAACAGAATTACAATAATTGCACATAATAATTTGAGAAGGTATGAATTTATTAATACCAAATTGCTTTAAAATGTTATAAATGGAAACATATAAACAGGTTATCCCGAAACTCAATATTAAATGGGCACAGTGTGGAAGAGGGTCATATCTCTGAATAAAATTCTCAATCACTTATTTAAGGGTCTCATAGACAGAAATTCCAAGTCTAAAATGATGAAAGTACCCTCTTTTGGGAAGGGGGAATGGGTGTTTCTAAAGGAAAGGCCCAGTACTCAAGTAGTACTGGTCTTAATGATCGAAGGTAAATAGTTCCTTCATAAAAGATAAATTATATGCCTTTTTTTCTTAATTTTCTATATTTTCTCGACTTTGAAATAAACATTTTATTTCATGCTATTATTTTTCCAAACTTATGTTTACTTTATTTCATTTTCTGATGATTATGTTCTGACAGCTGTCATGATGAAAGAAAATGACGTCACAGAATCATACAAGCCTCTTTTACAACAGTTGAGAGAAAGATTCTGTTTGTTCCCAAGTGCAATTGGAGCTTGAGACAGGAAAACCCCTTTCTTTCCCCTTCTATTTTTGTTCTTGGAGGGTCCAGTTTACAACCAACAACTGTAAGACTATTTATATGAAAACTGACCCCTCTTTTACAGCCCACCCCATCGTTCACCTACATGAAAACTGTCCGACATTCTAGTTATACAAAGAAACTGCTTTTTTTCCGCTGTTTCGTTTCTGCCTGAGGAATATCAGTTTAGCAGGGGTGTTTGTGGGACCCCAAAAAATCCCCTGAAACTTTTACGGACTTACTACTGACATTTTGGAGTTTCGAGAAAGGGGGGGGATGAAAAATTACAATTATGAAGTATTGAAGTAAGAAGTTTTCCCCCCTTTTCATGCATTATCACTGCCTTTGGAGAAAGAAAGGAAAAGTTTTCACCACACACACTGACCTTGCGTTTTCTGCTTTCAAAGCAAACAAAATTACCCAGATCAAAATAAATAATTCATTATAATTCCTACTTCCTTTTGAACGACGATCCCCGGAATTTCCGGGTATCGAAGTTCAAAATCCCCGGAGCACAAACACCCCTGGTTTAGGCTTCTTCATTTTTCAATCCAATATTTCCATTTGTTATATCTACAACGACAATTAAATATGTTTAATGAGTACGAAATAAGGAATATTCTGAATTTTGTACAGTAATTAATTTTATAAAAATATAAGTTTTAGTTAAGACAGAAACCTTTATATATAAATATATATTTCTATACATTCAAAACAATTTTCTGTGATATTTCTAAATATTAAATTGCATCAAAATACTTTTTTAAACAGTTTAATGATAAGAGAATATAAGAATAATGGAATGAATAGTGTAATGTAATTTAAATTATTTTCTTTCCTGAAATATTTCAGAACAGTTCTTTATTTCTAATTCAGTTCAATAACTTTATGTAAAAATATCTTAAGACATCTAACAAAAAAATCGTATATAAATTTAATAAAGTACAGTGACATAACTACCAATGGGCTAGGTGGTGCCCTTCACCTGGGCCCTTATGCTCAGGGGGCCCTCGCGCCTTGACCACCAAGCAAGCCGAACTTGCGATAATTTCTCCGTTAATTGAGGTATAAATATAAAAGATTGTTACAAGATATAATCATGGCAACTCCATTGAAAGTAATTACAAACCTTGTAAGGAATTCCCCTAAATTCTTTCCTTTGTTTGTATAGAGTTGCAAATTTTACTTATTAAAAAGATTATATTATTTTTCAATTTTTTTATTTTTTTAATTGTTGCTTGAAAATAAACATCAAGTTCCATGAAAAATCTTACCATACATCTAAAAGAACCTACACAAGAAGCTATTTCTTCTTTGTCATTTTATTTTTTATAGCAATGATGATTCATAATAAGCTATTTTCCTGTTTTAATATTTTGCAATCTGGTATCTGCAACAGACTGACGTAATTTTGTCCCCCTCCTCTGTTTTTTCGTGCGTTTTATTTTAAATAATTATGATTTTTTTTTTCTTGTTCATGCATACTTTTTTTTATCATTTCTTGTATATCAGGTGTAAAATTGAACCTGGGTAATCACTAAATTTCACACAAGGAAAAACTCATATGCATACATGTAAGTAGTACATAGCTTTGCTTTCCTATGTTCTGCAGAGCTTGACACAGGACTGATGTTAAAGTAACTTTGTATATCTAAAATACTAATATATTTTTACTTTTTTTACTTCATAAAACTCAACCAAGATTTTCTCTTTTTTTACACCAAAGCCTTTGGGTACCTAGCTACGCCACTGATAAAGTATATTGAGTATCTCTGAGTATTGGTTTTGGGGCCCACAAAATTTTCTGGAAGAAGAGTTTTGGTGTTGGAATTCCCAATACAAATAAATTAATTTTAAAAAATTCTTGCAACAGTTTTCGTTTTAAAGCTATTGTATTCGAGATTTCAATTTCAATTACCTTTTCCCCCAATCATACAAAATATTTTTATTATTTATCATACTAATGTGAAATAACAATAAAAATAATTTAAATCAGCGTTTAAAACTGTGGAGGATTAGATACCATAATGGCTAAAAATGCGAGATTCCCAAGTTCAAAAAAGATCATGAAGAATACAAAGAAACTGTAAACTCAAGTGTCATTTTTGCTATCCGATCTTGGCTTAGAACAGGGATGGCCAACTCAAATGACCTTGCAGGCCACTTCGAAAAAACATTATAATCCTGCAGGATGCAAATAAAAATTATATATCTATAAATTATATTTAGACCCATAACAAACATTTTTTGGAGTGAAAATTTAAAACAGAATGAATTATTATTGATTTCATTATTTTTCATCTATACAAGCATAGATTAAATAATTTAATAATAACAATGCAATGATCAAATGTGTCTAACTCTAACAATAGGCAGCACAATGGAGTTACAGGAATCGAGCGTGATGCAATACTGCTCACTTCTAAGAATGTATTAAAATAAAAGCAACGTAATAAAATAAAAACAGTTATGGAATATATTTATTACAATAAAACCAAAATATTTCGCAAAATAATCGTATTTTGTAATGAATCTTGAGGGCCACAAAATTATTCAAGGCGGGCCGGGTTTGGCCACCTTTGGCTTAGAATTACGAAGTCTGTCACAAATAACATATTATATTGCTTTAGAGCAGCAGTCTTCAAACTTTTTCAACTCATGGAAACCTTTGAACTTGAAGGTGTTTTTGTGGATCCCCTAGAACTAGGAAGTGTTTTTGACGAACCCCCTTCCACACACATCTTAAAAGAATATATCTCAAAATAATATTTAAATTAGATCAACATGTTATAGGTCAGGGATGGCGAACCAATGGCATGCGTGCCATTGATGGCATGCAACACAATATTTTGAACACTCCATCGATCAAAACGGTTTGCATTTTAGTTTAAAATAACAAAGTTCACTAAGAAGTATTACAAAAAAAACAAGAGCTATTTGGTCACGAGGTGGCGATTTACTCTTCAATGAAGGAATTTTCAGTGAGATTTTCTCAGTTGAAAGAATTATTGAAAACACTCAAGTTCATTATGTAACTTGATGTGACTTTATTTGATAAACTGAATTTGTCCCAATTCGATTGGTTGGGAATTAAAATACAACTGATTGGTTTCCAGTCTAGTTCAATATGGATTCAAAAATTTATTGAAACAAAGGAAAAGTTGGAATTGATTGAAACAGAAAGATTAACAAAAAATATAAGTAAAAATGTTAGTAACGAAATTTTGGAAACATGGAATTCGATTCCAGACACATGCAACTATTTGAGAAGAAGCTGATTCCTGCTATTTTAACCATACTTTCATCTACCTATGCCTGAGAGTCCTTATTTTTAATAATGAAGAACGTTAAAGACTCTCTTAGAAACTGTTTGGCAGATGACTCCAATTCAGCATGCATTCTGCAAAAAGTAACATCTTACAATGTTATTTGTCATCTAATCTGCAACAACAGAAATCAGACTAATGTTACTTTATATAATTTGAATTACACATATAACTAAAACATTTACTACTATACAGTGTATGTGTGTGCAAAATGCATTTTTTTCAAAATAAATAAAGAGTTTTGAGTTGTCATTATTTAGTTTTATTATTTTCCCAATAATCACAAATAAAAATTGTTTGACAGTTCATCTATACTTCATTAAATATTTCTTAAGAAAAAATATGGCACATTTTTCCATCAAAGTTTGCCACCCCTGTGTGTGTTATAGGTACTTATGTAAAGGCAATTAAAAAGTATTACATTTATTATTAAGAACTTCTAATTTAATTTTTTTAATATAATTTACTCATTAATAATATTAATTTGTGATCCAAGTGCCACCTACCCATGCTTTACAGTTAGTAACTGGGATAGATAGTTTTTCAACTCATGGAACCCATTGAACTTTAAGGTGTTTTTGTGGAGCCATTAGAACTAGAAAGTGTTTTCGTGCAATCCCATTCCAATCAGAATTTTCTGGGATTTTTAGGGGAAATCTCTTCTAATTCCTGAAATGTCAAAGATTAAAATTGTGGAGTGAGAGAGTGAATATTAACGTCACATCATTCAGCTACATGAGGGCTTTTGGCAGCGGACCTTACAATTTTGAACCATGATCAAGTGACGAGGATGACACCTGAGCTGGCATTCCATCTTCTAACTTCCACACCACACCAATGGAAGGACGTTTAAGCTCTCAACAGATTTAATGTGCATCGCTCCCCTATATGGCATATCTTTAGTGGTACTGGGCTTGAACTCATGACACGCTAGCCATGTCTGTGCATTAAATATTATATTTAAAGCACAGTTTCTAGAGGGAGGGGCGAGGACCCTGTCCCACGTGTTACAAAACAGTATGTAACAAGTGTTTACGTAAAAACTATTTAAAAATTGATTAGGTATACACTTATATTACAATATAAAAAATTCATATGGCAGTTTTCAATAGCTTGGCTAAATTTTTTAAATTTTAAGGGTACCAACACATTAAAAAAAATCAATTTTTCAACTGTAGTTTCTTTTTAAAACTTGCATTTATTGAAGACATGAAACTTTATAAGATGTAACTAATACAAAACAATAAAAAACAGATAAAACAAAAAAATTCTTTTTTATGATTTCATTATATATATTTCATGATGCAAAGTATTTACATATACATTTACATTACCTAATTAGCAATAATAGTTCATTGCATCAATTTATATAATCCAGCAAAAAGATTTACTTACGAGGTTTTTTGCTATTTAGGTTATATTTTAAAAGGTGAACCATTTAGTAATGATTCCAAAGAGGTACAACACTTGTTACTTTTCTATCTATAACAATCAATGCCATTTTTTTTTCCCTTTTCACAAAATGACTTCATTTGAAAAAACTAAATCATAAGTTAGTAACCCAAATTGTGTTTACCCCATTAAGTGTTTAACTATTTTTTAGTGTTCGCTAGTCTGGTGGAAAACCTCAGAAGTACGACCATTGATATAATTTCAGATGAAGTTAAAAACCTTTCCAATACTTCAGTACCACTGGAGAACCGAAAAATATTGCTCCTCGTACCTTAAAAAACAAACAAATTTAATCCATATCAAATGCAACATGCACAAAGTCTTCTACCTTGTGACTATATTCCAAAGCTTGAGTTTTGCAGAAAATGTTGGTGAAAAATAGTGAAGATCCAAAATTCCTGAACAAAACATAGTGAGCTAATGAATCTACATTTAAATAGAATATTTAAACTAAAACAACTTGCAGAGATGGCACTAGGTAAACCTGCATTTAAAATCAACTTGTGGACCAGAATATTAAATGAAGAAATAATTGAATCATTTGTGCTACCCATAATTTTAAATGGAGACAACTACCTAAATTTTCTTCGAAAAAATTTCTCAGATCCGATGCTGGAGAAGATGTGCCACTCAACATTTATAGGGATATGCAGTTCCCACAAGATGGTTGCCCAGCGTATTATGTGTATCCTTATACAGTAGTATTTGGATATGCAATATCCCCAGAAGCGGATTGGACATCATGGTTCAATTTCATGACCGGCTCATTCACCATACTTAACACCCATCAATTTTTTATACAGGGGATGCATAAAAAAGTTTATTTTAAACCAATTGAAAATGTAACTGAACTCTGCCAAAGGATTGCAGCAACAGTGGAAAAAATAAATTTAACTAGTAAACTCCCAATTCATCAAGTAGTCACTTAAAATATGTAGAGCTTGCAATAGTGTGCAAGGTAAACACATTTCAAATATTTACTTCATTAATGTGTTAAAAAACGTCTTACATTTTATTTTTAAATTTATTGCACATTTGGTTTACACACTTAAGACTGAGTTTTATTAAAATTAAGTCATTTTGTTAAAAAAACAACTAATGTTTTGGATAGAAAAGTAGCAAGTGTCATACTATTTTGTAACCATCGTTTAAACTTGTTCAGAGCAGTATGTAATATTTTTCTTTTTTTGAAGCATCCATGTTAAGTGAAATCATTTTTTAAAACCCTGATTCTAACAAACAACTTTAATTTTAACTAAGCCAGCAAAATTTTTTCCCTGACTTGTGATAGTTATTAATAACATGTCTAAGTGAGAGTTATATTAATGTTGCATGAAGGCTATTAGATATGAACCTTGTAATTTTGAATCATAGTCAAGTGAGGAGGCAAACACAGAGCTGGCACCTACTCTCCTAACTTCCATACCACATTAAGGGGAGGACATTTGAGCCTCGACATATTTAATATGCAACAACCCTTTCTACATGGTGGGTCTTCAGAGGCACTAAGCTCAAACTCATGATACGCCAGCCATGATTACATCAATGAAAAAATCATTGTAAAATTTGTGGTCACAGTAGCCAATGCAAGATGGAGAATGTAAGCTTTCCACATTTTCAAAAATATGAATATCTTCACTTAACCAAGAGATTAGGAATTTCTTCACATTTTGCCTTTAGAACAGATAAGACCCTCTTTCATTTTGCACCAGCTTAACCTTTTGCACACCAATGTTCCATTATTGGAACATCAATTTTGAAATTTTCTGAAAAAGTCAATTTTATTCATATTGTTCCGTAAAAATTATTTTGAAGACAAAAAATATGGATTATTTTTTGGAATTGTAGAACTGCTGCTAAAGTAAATAGTCTCTCTGAGAAAAAAATTCTAAACTATTCACTTTTTTAAAAAAGTTTTTGATGCTGTAAAATTCAAAATTTCATATAAAATTCAAAATTTTAAAAATATTTTTGTTAATTGGTAGAAGTAATTAAAAAGGATCATTTTAACTATAGACTGCAAGATATCATAAAAAATATCGTTATTTTTTTACTATCGAGTTTGAAACTTCAATGTTTCAAAAATGGAACATTGGCGTGTAAAGGTATACTTTTCACAAATGCAGTTATTATGTTTACAGTTCATAGAAGAGTGGAAAAAGATTTCTGAACGCTAAAAACTTATGGTATGCGTTGGAAGAAGATATCTATGACTGTTGATTTTTGTTTCGGCTCTCTCTCTCTCAACTCCCCTCCTCTTTTACCTTTTTCTGGACAATCTCAAGGGAATTTCTCAGCTACAGCAAAACTGCATGTGCATTTGTTGATAGTTAGATGTTGCGTATGTCTTATTTGGAGAGAAACATCACATAATAAGGTCTTATATTATTTTCCTATTTTCTGCATATTTTGTGCTTATCAGTTAGTGAATATCCATTACACTGATAACATGTCACATTCAAAGCCATTCCAGGCTGTAGAAGACGCTTTGGAATATTTTTATACACTATCAGATGAACCTATTGATATTTGTTAGATGACCCTAGAAGAAAGTGGGTGTTTGACTAACGAGGAAGATATTAATGACGATACTTTTCAGTCTGCTTTAAAAGCAGATGTTTATGGCAAAATCGAAATTTCTACAAGCATAGATGATAAAATATCTCATGAAGGCATGTTTGATCCTGAAGAACCTTCAACCTCAAAAGGAAGGTTGAATTTGAAGAGAAAACTCAAATCAAATGAAAAAAATGTTGAACTTAGTTGGAGAAAAAAGGTAAATTTAAACAAAATATTAAAAACTAGCAGCACTGAAAATATATGTGAAAAGTTTCCTGAGTTAGTTACCTTGTCTCCAACAACAATGGGAGAATGTAAGAAGTTGATTTACTAAACAAACTTCTTGGAACATATCGACTTCTCTTTAGAAACAAAAAAGTGGTAATGGAATCTATTTAGCAAAGCGCTAAACATGGCTCTTGTGGCTGGATGGATATTACACGCACATTTGCGCAAAGATACTAAAGCAGAACAATGCCATCTCAATTTCCGTAGAGAAGTAACTTTAGTTTTGCTTCACATGAAACTGAAAATTCACTCTGTTACAGGACCTCACACTCATAGCTCTAAAACTTCAAGACAGATGCTCATTATCTTCTTTCATCAACATAAGGACGTTTGTGCTGTATGTCAGAAAAACGCAACGAAAAAATGCATCGAGTGCGAAAAAAGATTAATGAGAAATGTTTTCGTAACTACCAGAGACAGTAAAAATATTTTAGGACATATAAGAGCACATATAAAAAAAATACATTCTGTCTTTATTTCTCATTTTAAGAATTTTGGTAAGTCTGTATGTTTATTTTTTTTGCTTTATTTTACTATTAGCTTTGAGAATTTTGATAAGAAAGTTATTTGTTTATTTCTTTTTCCTACTGATGTTCCTGAATGTATTTCTAAGTGGCTGTAAATATTTTATATTCCTGCTTATAAATTAAATTTTCAGCTTAATTTGTTTTATTTTGGAATTATATTTAAAAGTGTTTACTTCAGAAGTGGCGCCAGCCAGGGACAACCGTAGGGAAACCTGTCCCCCCCCCCATCGGGGCACATTTAAAAAACTCTGCAGGGGAAAAATGATAGATTCTTCTCGTTCGCATGCAAATTTTTAGTTATTTTACACCATTCTATAATTTTTAGATTTTTAAAGCTTGTTTCAATTGTTTGTTGGGTATCATGCCCCCCCCACCCCCACAATGGAGAATGATGAAACATCAAGGGGAAATGTTTAGTGATACCACTGCTTAAGATGCTACTTCTTAAAAATGCATATAATGATTGATTTTAGAATTAAAATATCATTGGTCATACTTTTAAAAAAAAGTGAAAAAACTAAATGGTACCCGCCAATGTGCCTTTTTAAAACACGCTAAAAATCTTAAAAGCTTTTTTTTTGAAATTTTTTTTCTTAATAGATCTTATGTTTCAAGTTTAATTTTATTTTTATCAAAATTTAGTGAATGTTACTTTTCAATCATAGTGCAGCATTTAAAAGGTTAACATTGAGTTCCGGGACACTATGTATATACATTATACAAAAGATATGGTAATTACACAAATATGAAGAAATATTATTTATATTTAAATATTTTTAAAACATAGTATTTTATTATTATTTCACTCCTCTGCCATCATATAGAGGAATAAATTATCCAACAACATTTAACGATTGCTTCTCAAAAACCTGAATAAATGCAAATAACTAAAGCAGGAAGTTATTGTTCCAATGTAAAGGCAATTTAACACAATCCAATAAAGTTATGAATTTTACTTACTTTCGGCTTATTATGACAGTAACAGGAAAATGGAATACAGGCCCTTTTTCAATGCAAATGCTATCATAAGCTTTGATCTATTAAATGTAAAAAAAAAATTACACAAATTAAACTATCTTTCACCATTTCCTACAAATTTTTTTAACACACAAGAATTTTCTAAAAAGTCTAAAACACAACAAATTATAAATAATGACAGTTCATGTTAACTTTTTTACCCCAGTATTTCTCAAAAAGAGAGAACTGGGTCATTCAAGAAGTCATCAATTTGCAAGTGATGAATAGAAAGTAAAAAAATGGTTCAGAATATCGAATTAAAAAACAGAGAAAAGCAGATTTTCCAAAACAATATGATTAAATTTATATTTCAAAAGCAGTCACATGCAGAATCTTAAAATGAATACAGAGAACAACAAACTGTTACATCTTCTAAAGATCAAACAGTCAAGAGTAATAAAATTTGTTAAAACTGCAGTTAAATTATATTGGTATAATTTTTTTCTTTTAATGACAAGATTCTTTATTAACGTTATACTAAAAGCAACACTCACACAAAAGGGGCTATTAGTAAGTTTGAACAATGATCATAACACAAGAACACTTTAACAGGCATACAACTTTTAATTTCCACAACATATATGACTGGCCCTGACATATTTAAAATGCACATCATCCCCATTACTCTTAAGCTATGATTTTATTAGACTAAGAACCCAAGCATTCAAAGTTGCCCTTTTATTGATGAGAACTATTAGAGTCATATTATGCTGTGGTTACTTATGCCACCTGATGTACAGTAATATCAGATCAAATCTCATGAAATTTATCATGGCAAGGGGTAGATTTATGCCTGTCTTTAGCCATAGCTTTGAGCACTATAAAGGTGATAGTGTGATTTGGTTCGGTTCCATTCCAATTTTGAGGAAGAGCACCCTGGAGATGTCAGGGCCTCCCACCTCTCTTCCCCTTCCACCAACCTCATGAAATGACTTGAAACTTGATGCCTATTTATAGACAGCCCAATGCCAAAAAGGCACTATACATTTACAACAATAGCCCAATGACACAGCAGTCAATGTCACTAAGCACTATACTGGATGGGCAGCAGAGACAAACTATTTTAACATGAAAATAAAAATTCCAGCCAAAAAGTCTTTCACTAAAAATATTCTTTCTTAGTTTCTTAGAAATACTAGTTTTTCTTTGTCAGCACCATATAAAAATTATTTGTCTTGTGTTGCAATATACATTATTTTGGCTATATATCCTGAATTTCAGGCATTTACAGATTGTTAATACATCTACTGGACATCAAAAAGTTTTTATTATCAGGTAAATAAGACTTTTTTATGAAGTTAAAAATAATTGATTCATTAACATTTTTTAATTCAACATAAAATTATATATTTTGTTAGTACGTCAAATATTTCAAATTTACAATAACCTGCATCATATTTATGACTTTTCTTAATCCGTTTAAAAAGCTAAACTAAATATGTAAACATCAACAAAGTAAACAAATATTATACATAAACATATATTAACTATTGATATTATTTTAAATTTTCATACATGTGACTTACAAATTCCAGTTATTTTTAACAAAAAAGAAACTCAAAATCTATATCAAAAAAGAAAAACGGATAAGATTTTGAGGAATACATTAAGAATAGCTTCATAATATCATTATCAAATAAACTTTCATTGTGCTTAACTTACAAAAGGTTATATTCTAAGAAGGTAATGAAACACTTTCCACATTTACATAAAAATTCAGGCAAAAAAAATCATAATATTCATAGACGGCTCTAAAAATTCATAAAACTTGTGAAACCGTGCTATCTGTTATTTTGAAATTGAATACTTGTTTGTTTCATAGAAATACTTCAATACTTTCCTATTCAATATAATGAAAAATATATTTGTATACCACATGTTATAAAATTTTTCTGTTTTTAATTTTGGAATGAAGAATTGAAAGTCAACTTCCGTAATTTGAATGTACCATATAATTATAAATTATCTTTCTTATTTCATATAAAGACGTAAGAATAAATTTGCAGTTCAGAAACTGCCCCTAGTTCATTCTAAATCATAAATGTACTGCATATTATCTTTAATAATATGAAACGAAAAAGGACATATCAATCAAAAGACAATGAATATTATTATTGAATACATCCTTTTACAATACTGCTTTGTGGAAGAATGAATAAATATAAGAATTCATATAGGAATAAGTTAAAGAAACATTACTTTACACCAGGGGAAGGCAAACTATCAGCTGTGGCATGCCAAACCAACCTACCAACATGATTCAGCATGCCATGCAATAGGAAATATTTGAAACAATTCCCATGACAATGCATACAAAATTGGGAAATAGAGTGCATTAGTGAAAGATATTTATTGACATAAAATATAACTATTACTTCAACATAAATAAAAAAAAGTGTGCTCATAAATTTTATCTTTTAAGTATTTTTATTAAAATAAAGGGTAAACTATTCTTCAATATAAATAAAACATTAAAATTGTACATATTATGCATAAACCACAAGCGTTCATGCAACAAAGTTAAATAAAAAATAAAATTTTAATGCAAACCTTGACCCAGTAGAGCTCTAAATAATGTTGCAATATAGGAGTATAGTTTGTCACTTTCAATTTAACACAGGATTCTGAATGTTCAGCAGTTAAACAATTTCTTAGAGGACTCAAAATATATTTCATATGAGAAAAAATTTGTTCACATAGATATGTGGAACCAAAAGCAGAGCACACATGCTATTTTTTCAAACAATTAAATTGTTCTGGCAATGACATCCAACAATTTAAAATAGCTGTCGATTTATTGTGTGCTAGAGTTAAGTTCCAAATTTTTCCATAACTCCATAAATTTCGTTTTCCATAACTCTGAAGATGCTAATTAAATAAGTTCCATTTCAAAATTATCAACTTCCATCCACTCAAAAATTGACAAATCAAATGGGAATATTAATGGGTCTGTTAATTTAGGTTTGATTAGGAACAAAAATGCAGGCATACAAACTTCAAAGTCTTAATCTTTTAGAAAACTCCTCCTTAAGTGCTTCAACGTAGGTTTGAAGTTTATCTATGTCTATGGTTGATGTATTTGCAAAAACTTTTAACATTTGGGAAGTTTTGGAGGCACTAGTATCAAAATCACAGGAAAATATATTTAATTTTGTAACAAAGCCTTTCCAATACTCAAAAAGTTCAAGCACTGTTTGAATTTTTACTTGCAAATCCTAAGTTTAGTTCATTAAGATGTTTAGTTATATCTGTCAGAAATATCAATTTACATAACCATTCCTTATCGTCTAATTCGGGGAAATGTTGTCCCTTCTCATTAAGAAAAATTTTAATGTGCTCCATGCATGACCCAAACTTATTCAATACATTACCACGATTAAGCCAACAGACATGACTGTACAAGGAAAGATCCCCATATTCACCTTCCATTTCTTCTCAAAGAGATTTAAATTGTCTTCATGCTAATGAAGATCGAGACATTATAAAATTAACTATTTTAACAGTAATTTCATTACAGAAATTAAGCACTGAGATGAAATTTTGGCAACTTAACTTTCCTGATGTATTATGTAATGAAAGTTCATTATTTTAAGTCCAATATGGTTTTCAAGAAGTCTGACAAATCCTTTTTCCCTGCCAATCATTCCAGGAGCACAATCAGTAGTCATACAAAATATTTTATTTATATTAATATTTTTTCTTTCAAAAACGACTTATAAATAAATAAAAAAAGAATATCCTATCTTTTAGTTGCAGCAGACAGAGGAATCATGCTGCATTACTCTTCATAAATTCGATTTTTATCACAATATTGTGCAATTACTACAAGGCGTGCAACATCGTTGACACCTTTACTTTCATCAAGAGCAATGCTAAATGCAACAGTTTTTTGTAAACCTGAATTTTGTTTTGCAGTTACATTTCCTGACATTTGTGTTATTCTTCTTTCAACAGTTTGCGTAGAAGCAGGTATTTCTTGAGTTCGGGATAATATTGTTTGGAAGTTAGGTAAATCACTGAACAATATTCCAACACTTTTTTAAAATATGTCCTTTATATGTTCAACATCTGTAAAATGTTCTCCTTTGGCTGCTAAACAATGAGCAATGACGAAACTACATTCTGTTGCTTTTAGTTTGACTCCAATTTTTTAACATAAAAATGTAATTTCCTTTTTATATCAAGAAACAGCTCTTTCTAAAACTTCACATTTATCATCAGAATTCTTGAATGCGGTCTGGTGTTTAGATTGAAAACGTCATTGTACAATTAACGTACAACATACAATACTTTCGCGACATAGCACACATACAGTGCAATCTTTTTGTTGCATGAATCCAAATTCATCCGTCCAAGAATCTTGGAAATCGCGAACATCAAGTTTTCTTTTTTTATCACCATTTCATTCAATATGTAACTAGGAATTCTCGTAATAATTGTTGTTGTTGTTGTCATGTATGACAAAGTGCAAAGGTATTGTATATAACAAAATAAAGATAAAGAAATGAGTCAAATATTACCAAAGGCGTGAATCACTGCCATGACAACATCCATGGCACGATCCGAGTATAGGATGTCCATGCTGTAGTCATTGTCTATTTTAAAAAGGGCAGTTGCAATAATTAAACAAACAATATACAAATTTTCACAAAACTAACAACGTGACAAAGTTAAGAGTAGGCTAAAAATCGTGTCATGCATTAAACTAAATTCAGCTTTCGACTGCAATCATACTTGATATTTGTACATTGATGTGACTAATAGAGAACATGAGAGGAACATAAAAAAAATAAAACTGTGTTTTAATTTATATTTCTATTAGCTTGATTTGCACAAAAAGTAAGAAATAAAATAATTATGACTTCTTTAACACAACATTAAAAAAATTACAGTTGCTCTTAATATTTAGCTAAAAGGCATATTTGTTATGAAATTTGATTCATTTGCCTAATTAACTCATGATGGGTTTTTTTTTTACCGAATTTATTCCCAATCCAAATGAAATATGTTGGTAGAGAGAGAATAACTATTTTTGTTTATTATATTTCCACTGCAAAGCATTTGTTAAACAGAATTTTGATTTATACATAGGACATTTATTTTTTCTTTTTCCATCCATGCCCAAGCTTTTGGTGGATAAACTGCTTTCTTTTTTATTCCCTCAGTCAGTGCCGGTTTATCTGCTGGGTGCATGGTACGGGCCTGGATAATCTGGGCTTAACCAAATTTTCTGGTTATAAATTTCGATCCTCCAGTGCCAAGGGAGACTGTCGATCTTCTGCACCCAGAGCCCGAAATGAG
Source organism: Trichonephila clavata (assembly GCA_019973975.1). Lineage (NCBI taxonomy): Eukaryota > Metazoa > Arthropoda > Arachnida > Araneae > Nephilidae > Trichonephila > Trichonephila clavata. The sequence goes on along the minus strand of BMAO01021060.1, from coordinate 183,379 downwards.
CTTAAACTAGCACTGCACTGAGCTGTAATGAATGATTCTTCATTTTACAAGTATTATTGAATCATTTTTATTTGCGTCAAATATTTAACACTAATAATAAGTCACATTTAAATGGAAGATGTTTTCTTTTACATAAAGCACACAAACTACAAGCAAGCTGATTCAGCAGAATTGTTTTATGGCAGAGAATTGAAAGCAAAAAATAGCCTTTAGATAAAAATGTATGAGGCATTGAAAGGAGAGACAGAGCAATTTAGCTTTATCTTATAATTTTGTAGAGAGGTGGCGTGCCACTGAGAATTGCTTCACGTTCCACATCTGACACGTATGTAATAGGTTGCCAACCCCTGCTTTACACCATTATTTTTAGTACAAAAGCTATCCTATTAACAAATTAAAATATTATAAATATTTTTATCAGTAGAAGTGTGTTATATCAAGAGATGGACAAAACTATTATATCAAGTGATCGAAGTTTACTTTATATCTCTGGTTGTTTAATTTATTAATCAAAAGTCATATGGATGAATTTAATTTTTGCAAGAGAAAAAACTTTAAAAATTTTAAAAAAAATTTATTTTTAATTTAAACCATTTTTAACAGAGTTACAAAAAACTATACTAAATAAATTTTAAATATGCTTATATATAGCAACTGAAAACAAAATCCATGAAGTTCAAAATTCTTAAATTATAAATTACATAACTCTTACCCATGCAAAATGTTCCCCTAAAGGAAGTCCACTAGGATCAATACGAATGCTAAAAGTTCGAGAAGTATACATCAAACACAAGTTGGATGGTATAAAAATCCAAGAAGCATCACAAGTTAGTTTCAAATTCATCTCGAAATTTATTTTATTCTCAGGATCTGCAATAAATAAAAAATTAGAAAAAACGTATAAATTACTAGTCATTACCCAACTGCTTTCGTTGGGTATATATTTCATGATATATTATAAATATATACTGTTTATAGATATATAGATAAATTTAGATCCAAGTCCTAGCATTAAGAATTCGATTGTATTGAAAAATATACTTATACCTGTAACAGCCGCCTCTTGATAAAAAAAAAAGATGCAGAACTCATCAATTTTGTATATTCTAAAAATCTCTAAAATTGAAGTATAGAATGATGTTTGCACTTTCGTAACCCTACAACCAAGTGTATTCCCGCAAAACCAATTTTCGGTGGATCTCTACTCTGTGAAATGAACATGTAAGCCAAATTTCAAGTCTAAATCTAATAGAGCAAAATCGAAAGTTTTATCAACAATATCCCCCGTAATCTCATTGAGAGTCATTCTCTGAAATAACCATTCTTAGTGGAGTTCAATTCAACAAAAGAAAAATGCAAACCAAATTCCAATATTATAGTCCTTGTAGTTCGAAAAAAAGAATTTTCTTTGTTAATATGCCCCAGTAACCCCTAGCTCCCCCAGGAGTTGATTTCCCTCAAATACATTCTTAGTGGATCCCTATTCAACAACAACAACAAAAAAAACATGCGTAACCAATTTCAAGTATGTGGATCTAACAATTCAAAAACAGGAATTTTTTTCTATAACTCCCATTGACCCCTCGCAACTCTCCTTAGGGGTCAATTTTCGTTTACTCTTTGTTAGAAGAATCATATTCCATGAAAGGAACAAGCCTACCAATTTTCAAGCAGGTTGATCTAATAGTTTAAAAATGGAAATATTTATCTATTAGACCCTTAATCTGACAAAATGAAACTTGAGGGTCGATTTTGACCAAACTCCTTTTTGTAGAGGATCTCTACTCTATGAAAGGAATCTGCTCACCCAATTTCAAGATTGTATGTCGAGTAATTTAAAAATGGAAACATTTATTTATAACTCCCCTAAACCCCAGTAAAACCCCTTGCGGTTCGAATTTCACAAAATCCGTTCTTAGCAAATCTCTACTCAATGAAAGCAACATGTCTACCAAATTTCAAGTCTGTATATTGAATAGTTCCGGAGATATCCTGATTAGTCAGTCGCTTTTCTCAAGGATTTTGATTTGTTTTCTATTACTGTCACATTCTAAAGAAAACACAAGGTCTTTTGGGAAAAGACCATGTAATTCTGAACCTTGGTCAAATGACAGGAACGATACCTGAGCAAGTACCCCACTCTCCAAACTTTCCCAACACAACAACATGAGGTCTTTGAGCTATGTGTGAAAACTTTATTGTGCATTTGTCCCTCCACATGGCAAATCTTCAAAGACGCTAGGAATTGAACTCCTGATAAACCAAGCACAATTCCATTACCATGGCACCAGGACCCGAACCTACAATTCACTGCTGGCCACAAATTCATGACCATGAGCATTTGGTTACCACAGCCACAGAATAAATGACTAAGATGACAAGTTAAAAATTTCGGATAGATTATATATAAAATAAAAACAGATCCTTCATATTATAAATCCAAACCAATTAATTTCAATCCTCAAGCACAATTTTATTTTAAAAAATTAAAAAAAGTTAATCATATTCATTATATGTTTGATCATGCAATAAGTAGAAAAAAATACTTAAACCATTCAATTTAGTAAAAAATACTTGAATAAGATGGGTTTGGGTCACAACAAAATTAAATATCATCATGAAATAAAGTTGTACAAATGGATATTTACAAATGTTACTAATATAAAGAAATATTCAACTTCTGTTTTGAAATGAATATGCAAATGGGTTATACAATATAATCATTTTATACCTTGCAATGCTCTGAAATAAAGATAAATATATTAAGAATTGTTGGTTGTGCCAGAGATGATGCAAGTGGATGTGGTGAAGAATACTCATTCATTTAAACATTTTGCTGCTGCAAAGACTGAAAAGTTGGAGAAGCGAAAACATGTGAAGGTACATTGAGAACATGTTAAACTGTGTTGAATGTATATTGGTCAATAAGAGGGGAAAAGGAGAAGGCTATTTAAACCCTATTTCTAAGGAGAACCTACCTTTATCAACATATCATTTAGATTTCATTGGGCCATTGTCAACAATCAATAAAAATTACAATCATATAATCACTGTTATTGATGCATTAACAAAATTTACTAGGTTATATCCAACTAAAAATACCACAGCTCAATAAACCATTGAAAAACTGAAGTTGCAACAGAAAATCTTTGAAAATTATTCATTAATAGCTAGTGACTAAGGAGGAGTGTTTAGATCTAAGGAATTCAAAGACTATTGTGCCAAGGAAAAGATTAGTAATGTGCAAATAACTACAGGAACACAAAGAGGGAATGTACAGGTTGAAAGAATTCCTGGAGTCCTGATTCCAGTGTTGACAAAGATGTCCATCAATGATGCTACTAAATGGTTCAAGCATGTTGATTCACTACAAGTGTTAACCCCTTAAAGATTGGATATTTTTAAAGAAAACGGTCTTAAAAGTGCCTATTTTTTTTATTCAAGAAAATTATAAAAAACTTAGTACATTTTCAATATATGTATTCATTTTTAATTTTTGGATTAATTTTTAGCTTGAAATACGAAATTTAATTTTTTTAGTAAAGCAAACATTTAGGGTTATAATCACTGAATGTTGGCTTTCCAACAAAGAGGAAAATTTTTAAAAAACATGTGTTTTAAACATAAAATGCATTTTATTACACTTTTGCATAAAAAATAACCATTAGTAATTTTTTTTTTGTGAGAAGTTTCAAAACATGGGATGCAAAGGCCAAAATCACAAACTGGACAGTAGTACCGAGTTTCCTTTCCGCTTCTCTTATTGTTTTCATCTCTTTTGGAACAACAAACTTTGCATTCTCTTGATGGTTGCCACTTCTTATCAGTTGGAGGTATCTGTCTAATAAAATGTCTTTTAATCAAACCGTTGGAGTTATTCTCCAAATTCGGCTGCCTCTTTTTTGCATTGGTTTCTGATATAATACTTTTCAATAAGTTCATCTACTAAAGATAAACGAACATCAAATGTGATTTTTTTTGCCTCCTTGTTTTTTATAAATAAGATACTAGTTCAAAATAGTTTGATTTAACAAATAAAAAAATATTTTCTTATAGTACTTCTAACCTTGTTTTCGAGTAATTCAGTAATCTCCAATATATTGGTCTACAATGTCTACTGCTCCGATATTTTTATTGTAGTCAGTGACAAAAAAGTACTAAAAGTATAATCCCATTTTACTTCCTGACTAAACGTATAATGTATACAATATTAAAAAAAATATCTATTTTTTTATCAGTTTTTCTTCCAGAACTTTTATCCACGTGTTTTTACGAAGAGTGAAAATGAGTATTTGACCTAAGATTAAAACCCCGTATCACTAACGTATATGTTTGTTGTGCTGAAATTTAGTTAAAAAAAATTATTATCGCTAAACACGTTAAAAATAATCTGGTGCTGCCATCTGGTGTATAGATTAAGAAGAAAAAAAATTCCAGTCTTAAGAAACGGATTGTTTCAAGCTTTTATGTCAAGTTACTTTTCAACACTCCAGCCCGGAAATATCACGGGCACGAGGAATAGAGAGGGAAATTTCACCCCGTGAATTTGATGGGAGCGAGAGGCAAGGGGTTAAACAGTGTACCTCCACGCAGCACTAAATATTCACCATTTGAATTGCTCTTAGGAATTCAAATGAAGAATCTTGAAGATATGATGAGAAATTTGCTTGAAGAGAGTCAAAAGCAACTCTATCAACATCTTGACAACATTAGACCAGATGCAAAACAGAACATTTTGAAGATACAAGAGTAGAATTGGAGAACTTAAAACCGAAAACGTTAAGAAGTTACCAGTGCGAGAAAGGAGAGTTGTTAATTAGTTATATTTAAGTTGCACTAAAAGCTGCTTGAGAACTTTTGGTGATGTACCTCATAATTTTAAATCATGGTCAAGTGATGAGGATGCAACTTGAGCTTTGCCAACCCCCTCTCATAACTTCCACACCACACCAATGTGAGGACACTTGAGCCTCGACATATTTAACATGCATCGGCCCCAACTGTATGGTAGGTGTTCAGCAGTACTAAGCCTGAACCCACTGATGCCAGCCAGGAGTCAGTGACCATCTCCACAAGGCTACCGCAGCCTCATAGAGAAATGGTAGCAATCATGAGAACTCAGTTTGGAAACAAATTGAAACTCCAAACAAATATTTTGAACTCTATACCACCTGAATCTTATATTAATACTGTGGTAGTAACTGTGTAACCACATTTGGGAATCAGAAGTGTTTTATATGAATGTGGGGGACCTAAGTCCTCTTTATGTCCAATTGTGCGATCCTACTTCATATGTTCCCCATTAAACGTTAGTGTTCTTTGCAGAAGACAATGTCATCTTTTACCCACCCTAGATGAACATTGTGTTGTAACTCCATAAATATAGGATGGTGACAAATAAAAGAAACATTTTTATATAAAAATTAACATTAAAAAAACAATACACACATTGCATCTTTTTGACATATGATGTCTAGAAGGCATCCATTTCATGTGTCATAGATTTTGATGTCAAGAATTGTTTTTGCATAAGGTTGTGCAATTCCATTTTGTTTCGAATCCTAAGGAATCTTCTCCTTCTCAATAATAGCAGAAATTCACACACCCAGGGAAATAGAAATCAAGCATCAAAGTCTTTATATTTGTATGCCAAGGAGTTAATCAAGTTTCCCAAACATATATTTTATGGGTTCAGATTTTATGTATACAGTACAATTAAACTGTATTTAATATAACTTGTTAATGTTTAAGTATGCTTGAAAAATATTTAAATATTTTATATTATTCCACTTAATGTATTAGAATATTGAACAATTTTATAGAAATATCTGTTTGATAAACATTCACGTAAATAAAAATTATAATTAATCAAGAATGAAGCATAGCAATCAATTCACAATACAATTTTCAGGTAACAAATATTCTTTTTATTATGATCATAGCTTCAAAAAGTTAGATATAATTATAATAGCTAATACTCATAGAAAATCTGAACCTTTCAGTGACATCATTCTGAGATTTCAATCTTGTGTCAAATACAATTATTTTGAATGAATGAGGTTGAGGTTTTTGCAAATATTAATGCGATAGTAAAATATTATTTATGAAAAATGAAAGCTTAACTGGACATATACATATTGTATGTTACTTTGCGGTGCTTTTTTTTGTTTACTTATTCTTAATTCAACAAAGGAAACAACTGCCTACTAAAGGCATTTTTTAAACTCAACTCTTTAGATGGACCTGTTTAAGCATAGGATGAAAATTTTCATATGAATGAAGAGTTTGTCAGAAAACTTTTTGTTCAAGTTTCAAACATTGTTTTTGAAACTAAAAAGTTGTTAGATGGAATGAAAGAATGAAATACAGGAGAACTACATATATCGTAAAATAATTCTAATATAATCTAAGAATTATTAATAGCACCAATATTCTGATACTGATATGATAATAGAATTAAAATATGTAAGAGTGAAATAAAATGAAAATACATGATGTTAAACAAGTGAGTGATATAAGAATAATAAGAGATCCCTAACACAAATTCTATTGTGAAATTTAAATGAATACTTGACAATATAACTTTTTTTTAGATTAAAGCACTCAGAAAAATAAATTAACTCTGTGTTTCCCAATGCTAAGAAATAATCTTATATTTCCTGATTTATTGCAATGAAACTGAAAAAATATGTTGTATGAAAATGGAAAATGAATAAATATATTGGACATAGTACATGCATCAATATATCTGAAGTTAATATAAAGATATTACAAGCATTCATACAGAAAAGTGTAATATATAATAGTGATTACCTGCATCAGCATCTCTCAAGAATATTGGCTCTACAGTTATATTGTACAAAGCTGGACCTTTAGTATTAACAGATTCTCGTAGATAGATGCCACTCTTTTGATTACAAGTAACTTGAAAGCGAATGGATCTTTCTATACTTTTAGAATAGTTAACCAAGTGATCAAAAGCTTTATCAACCTGAAGGAAAGCAAAATGTTTTTTTAATGGATTGACAATAGGTTTGAAGAGAAACATATTGAAGCAGTTTGAAAGGTTAAAAAAATGACATAATGATTTAAAAGATTAAAACTTTTATTATATATATTTTAAGACCAAACCACAATTAAGCATAATCCATGGAAATAAGTAAAATAATTAAATGACTACTTGTAATTACAAAATTTTAGCCTTCCTGTGTAGTGAGAACACCAAGTATTTAGGAGTAACCTCTTATCATAAACTGACTTGGAAATTGTACATTGATAACATTCAGCAAAAGGTTGAGAAGTGCTCATTGTCTTGTCAAATGTCAAATGAAGTCATTGCTCAAATGTCTTGCAAAAGATAGATGAGGTTGTAGAACCTCAAATCTCCTTGCTACTAATTGGACTTACATAAAACCAGAATTAACTTATTACAAGGCCTCCCTCATTATGGCCTCTCAAAAAGGAATGAATAGACAGGAACAGTTATAGGATAATGCCTTTCACCTAATAAGTGGTGCTGCCAAGACTACACTGATTGATGCCTTATTATTTATTACTAATGAATTATGTATATATGTAATATGAAATTAAAGGTGCTTTGAAGCTTCATCAAAAATTAAGATGTTTATTGAAAACAGGATCTTGGATTCATTCTGGGCTTTGCCCCCATACATTGAAAATACAGGAGGGCTTTCAACAAGTTGTTTTGAGATGGATAAGCTCGAGCCAGTTACCATCTACTAACCCTTTGGAAGCTTGTAATGTCTTCATACTTTCTTGGATCTTTTGAACAATGTATTTAAGTCTCAAGATTGCACTGCAGCTTTGTTCAGCAAGGGTACAGAAACTATCTATAATCGTTTTCTTCCCTGTATCTGGTTGCAAATCAACACTGATGTCTCAAAACTTGATATAAATGGTGTGAGTGAGTGAATATTTGCATCACACTTTTAAGTTATACGAGGGCTTTTGACAACGGACCTCATAATTTTGAACCATAGTCAAGTGACGAGGACAACACTTGAGCTCGCACCTCCTCTCCTAACTACCACACCACACCAATGGGAGGACATTTGAGCTCTTGACAGATTTAATGTGCATTGCTCTCCTACATGATGATATAAATGGTATAACAGGAGCTGAAATTTTCTGTGAGCATTTTTCACAATATCTTTCTTTACTTAATATAAATTACTCTTTAATCCTTTATATACTATTATTTTCATTTTCTTTTTATGCGATACTTTGTACAGACTTTTCAGAGTACATTTTTGTGTTGTGTTTTATATATTGCATTACTATATTTAACTTTGTGTGGTTTTCTGTATGACATAAGGATACTTGTCTTTGTATTGCCAGCTGCATAAGAAACAAAATTTCACAATTTATCCAAATTTTTTCCACCCTTTCAATAATTAAATTATTTATAATTTTTTTTAAAAGCAAGATTAACAAATAAGACCACACTAACTCTTGATTGGTCCAAAGTGTTTAAATTGTTCAGGCATTGCTAGATTTCACAATAATGTTATGTTAGAAAATGGGTGGTCTTACAATTTTATGATTGTTTAGGTTAATAAAACCAATCAAAAATATTAATAATTGTTAAAATACAAAAAAATCTTAAAAACTCACTTCTAAATAACAAAAAACTCAAATTCAGTGGCGCAACAGCCCATGAGGGCCAAGGCCTACTGTGCCCATCTCGGTATACGTGCCCATTGGGCGCTGGGGTGCATGAGCAGATGTTCCGATCAGGTGGTCAGCCTGAAGCGAAACCCCCAGTGTTTAGTCCCCAAGTAAGCTTGGTTCTCATTTTATCGACCCACTGATGGGATGAAAGGCTGAGTCAACCTTGCCCAGCCCGGGGTTTGAACCTCGGTCCTGTGGTGTGGAAGCGCGATGCACTAACCATTCAGCCACTGGGCTTCCTCTAAATAACAGTAGTGAGTGTTTATTAGTGTTGCATTGCAAAGCAACATGAGGGCTATTGACAACAGACCATGTAATTTTGAACCATGTCAAATGACAAGGATGGCACCTGAACTGACATCCAACTCTCCTAACTTCCACCTCATGCAAACATGAGAACTTAGCACTCCTACAGATTTAATGTACATCAGCTCCTCTACACAGCATGTCTTCAGTGGCACTGGGGTACAAACTTGTGACATGTAAACCACAGGACTGTGACCATGATCAAAAGGCCACAGCGACCATTTTAAGCAACAGTATTTGATTTTGATAAAAAGTACACATCAAATCTGAGTGATTTCGGGTTGACTAATGATGTGAAACATTTAAAAATTTTGTAAAATATTTTGCGAACACAGAAAAAAATATGCATTTTATACAGTGAATAAATACCATACCATTTATGTGTTTCTTTACACCTTAAAAAAATTCACAAGAGAAGAATTCCCAAATTAAAACAGGGAAAATAAACACATATCATTCTAGTCGCTATTTTACTTATTGGAGCAGAAAAAAAATTATTCATTTCAAAGAGTTATAAGTTAAATAAATTTAAATATTTCATCCACAAAAAGTTTGGCAATTAAAAATCTAGTTCAAAATATGCTATTATTAAAATATACTGCTATTAAAGATATGCTACATTTTGGTAAATTTTCCTAAGAATCAGAAAAGCTGTTAATATAACCAGATTCCAATTAATGATATTCTTCAATTATTTCATGCATACATCTTTTGATTATTTTTACTAATCAGAACTAAAAGATTTTATTAGAACGTCATCAGAATTTATCAATTTAAAATGCAAGCTGTTCACATATAAATACAAATGTTAGAAATATAAATCCATAACAATTTTTTTCAGGAGGGGGATAAAATTTTTTTTTTTTTCTTTACTTAAAAAAATAAACCCTGGAATTTTTTAATGAATACATCTATTTTAATTTGTTTTAAAATAAGAAAAGAACATTTAAAAAAGAAAACAAACAGCATATAAAGAAATATACAACATTAAATCATTAGTAGAAACTATCTGCATTGCCACAAATAAAATACACACATTACCATATAAATTTTAACACCAAGAAAGACACGTCAGATTAAAATAAAATTTTACATACATAAATACAACATTTATGTAAGAGATTACAAAATCAAAGCAAAATGATCATTTACCATGGGAAAAATTATAAATGAATAAAGGTTTTAATACTCTGTTGGACAACCTCTAGTATGAATATATGTGATACAGCAAATGAAAATGTGATGCAATAAGAACAGGAAAAAGCACACAGAGGCATACAAGTTCCTTATGGTGTCCAGTGACATCTCATTCACACTTGATGTAAACCTGCCTCTAATTCGACCAAAGACGCAGGCTGTCTAACTTGCTGTCATAAATGATCCCAGATATGATTGGTGACAAATTTGGAGATTGAATAGACGAGGGAAGGATGGAAAGGTGGCAGAAGCTATCTTGTGAAATCCTTGCAGTGTGTGGGCTAGCATTGTCCAGCTGAAAAATGGCTCTCGAGAGCTCTGCCATGAGTGGAAACGCATGGGGCGGAAGAATGTCATGAACATACCCCTGGGCTGTCAAGGTGGCAAGGATCAATATTAGGGATGATTGTATGTCGTACACAATAGCACCCCATACCATCACACCAATTGTGGGAGTGGTGTGTACCTGTACAGCAAAGGCAGGATTGAGACATTCACCAAAGGGCCTCCACACGATTGTCATCGCTGCCCAAATTGAATCTGGATTCATCCCTGATGACAACCCGATTATATTCGGCTGCAATCCAATTTCTTTGAGCTCAATACCACTCCAAACATAGGTGACAGGGAGTGGGTGTCAATGGCAGTACATGGAGTGGGTGCCACAATAGCAACTGTACTTCAACAAAGAGCCTTGCAATGGTACAGACTGACACAGAGGCCTGTTCAAAGGTGCTGCCCATATATTAATGGTGAACAATGAGACAGTTCGTGCTAAGTATGCATGTCATATGTGACAATCTTCTTGACTGATGGGTAGTTGAGGGCGTCCTGGACCTGGTTGCTGTGTAACAGACTTTTCTCTTGTCGACTGATCCCAACACTTCACGGTGAAATCAGAACAGCTAAGGTTCCCTGAGTTCCCCGAACTGACCACTAGGTTTCCTATGATTCTTCCCCTTTTGAACTCTGACAGCTGCTCATTTTTCATTGGATGGTGGTATAATGGCATCTCTAGTTAAAAGTGTCCCTCTGCAACAGATTAAATAGATAAAACAAGCTCAGCTTACCTGTTTCACAATCGAAGGAGAAACAAAGTTCAAGCCCTCTGATGACATTACAGAATGTGCAATCCTGCAGCCTTTCTAATCATTTAGATATCTGCTGACACGTACCTTCATGCCAAATTTTGTAACAATCATACTCTTACTTCTTGGTGTATAAAATTTTATGGCAATGAGTGTATATTAAATTAATCAAACATCCCTAAATAAATTCTATAAATACATCTGATTTAAGATTTGCAAAAATTAATTGGAAAGCAAATGCAAAAAACTCATTAAAATATATTATAGCATTAATGTAAGTTAATATTGTTATAACATATATATTATTTATTTATTTAGAGTTTAGAATATTCACCTGTTTTGTTTTTTTTACCTTCTTTTTTTCAAGATACAGAGTAGAAGTAATAGCATGGAACATAATTTTTATAGAAAAAACATTGATGAATTCAGAGAAAACTAAAAGAAATACAGTACTCTTTTCAACAATATATGTAGGCATTTTTATCAAGGAAAAATTTAATAAACTTTGGTCCTATTTTTACGAAATCATTTGGAATGTGTGTGTGGATATGGTAATAGTATACAGTCGGGCCTCTATTTAACAAAGATGGTAAATCCCGAAAAAGTTTGTTATGTGGAAAATTAGATGATATATACACTATATATTATTACTTAAAAAGTAATTAATCAGAAATTTTTTGCAAATTAATTTCTGTTTATTTTATATATCTTAACCATCAAAAAAATTTGCAAAGAAAAAAAAATAGTCCAGGCATACTCTGTATTTTCAACTTCCAGTAATTTTAAGCATACACTAACACATGCCTCCTTAAACTTATTACTGATTGAATCGGTTAATTTTATTGCAGTTTTTTGTTTGAAAAATGCTTTGTTCATCAAATGCCTAATATCTTTGCCAATGCACCAAAAATCCCTTCAGGCATATTTTCTTCACACTGCAATCCGCGTCGAATTATTTCAAAGGAATTTATCATATGAAGGTTTATTGATTTCTACATTATTGCTCTATGGGAGAAGACACCTTGTAAAATCAGTTCAAGGTCATTGATCACCATAATATGTGCTTAAAGAGAGAATAGTTAGGAAAACATCCTGAAATACTTTTAAAAATAAAGAGAAAAAAAATCAAATCACAAGAAAAAAAAGTACCGTAAAACATGGTGTATAACGCGCACTCAAAAAAATAAATCGAATTTTACAGGTAAGCGTTAAACGCTGGGTATCAAAATGAGAGCTTTAAAAAATAATAATAAAAAAGATATGAGCATAAAAAAAATTACACTTCTACATATATTGAAATATACTTACTTTAAGAAATGATATTCCTTATGTGAGTTTTTGGAATACCTTGAATAAATGACTTCAAAACATAAGAGTATTGCACACGCACATTTCAGGATTCTTTGTAAAAAAGGGGTGTGGTGCACGTTATGCAGAAAATATATCTAAAAATCAAAAACTGCAGCTTAAAAGTATAAGTGCGCATTATACACCAGTGCACGCTGTATGCCGGATTTTACAGTATGTTAAATAGAAAATACACTTCGCTATTTGGAGATTTTAATACAATGAAAATAATAAAATGTTCTTGGTTTTAGGAAAAAGTTCACAAAATAGAAGTTGGTTATATGGAGGTCCGACATAATTTTAATTGTATTTCAAGTACTGTGAGCTTGAAACTAAGATTTTTAAGTTAAAAAATACAAAAATTGCTAAAACAGTTTGCTTATTGTCAAGTGATATAAATTATATTAGAAGAAACAAACAATTACAACACCTGAATTAAACCATGTCCCATACTAAATGCCTCCCATGTGCTAACTTTCAAAGCAGTATTTTCAATTGCTCGACGAACACTGTAAGGCGAGTATGGGATATTCTGTTGCTTCAATCCAGATAATAAAATACCTGAAACAATATTTTCATTAGTGTTGGAAAAAAAATTTCAAATATACTTTTGCAATAAATTTTATTTAAGTCCTATCAACATAAAATCTTTACTAAAATTACATTCCAGATATGAAAATATTCACACCTGTATCAAGTGCTTATTTTGAATATACCTATTGTAACCGTTCAGCATTATAAGTTTATTCAAGAAAAATAATAATTGCTTGCAAATTCAATTGCCTCATTTTTTTATTCTAATTCAAATATATATATCAAATATGATTAATTACTAATTCACGTGTAGATACATTTAACACTTTTTGTGCTTAAGTATTTATGCTTTAAATACTTTGACACAACTTACGGATTAAAAATTAGCCAAATGCTCGTTCTTTTTATGTAGTAAACAAAAAAACTTTTAATCCTACCAAATAAAGTGTTAAGTATTCCATACAACAACGATACCTATATTCAAAACAAATTTCTTGTATAAAAAGAGCAATTATGACTCACTGTTTTAAATTACAATTCAAAATTTGGAAATATAATTTACGATTAAAAATTCTTTAACTTTATTTTTGATAACAGTATCTCAATTCACCAACCATAAATCATTTTTGAAATGCTGTTTTAAATTTTTACCAGGTTGTGCAGTTTCCATTTAATTCTCCATCTGAAATTTTTACATAAATGTCTGCTTTACAACCCCTCATTAATATAAATTTTTTACACACATCCTGTCACATTTTCCAAATAAATTCTCTAGAAAATTTTTCTACATTTTAGGAGCCTCTTTTTTACAGTTCTCTAGTCCAGCATTCAGTACACAACCACCCACTAACCATGACCATTTCTTGCTTAATCCTATAAGAGGACCAGGGCCATTTCTACCCTTCATCATTATGAGCACATATCCAGGGTTCATTCAGAGGCATCAGCACTTAAATTTTTAAAAGTTTGTTGATGTCCTGTGTTTCTATATGTGCAAAAATTATTTTTCCTTACACTGATTTCTGTTTGTTTTAGATGTATTTTTTTAATAAAAATTGATTCTTTAAGCTTTATGTTAAGAGGTACAATGATTATTTTCTCTCAGAATTCCATAACTTCATGCATTTTTCAGCTAATCAATCATAACATATTAACCACTGCTACATCAGCACATAATTCATTATCATGTAATGACATATCTGCCAACTTTTGAAAATGATGAAGCATAAAAAAGCATTGGATTGATATTTCAAGTAAATTTTTAAAATAAAGGACAGACACTATTTTAAATTTTATAAAATCAAGCCTGATTTACAAATATTTTCAAAATAAAGTAAAGGATATTTTCAAAGATATTTTAGAACAACTAACAACATAACAAAATAACATAAATTTAACGGCATGTAAATAGTAACATACAAGAAAGTAATTATTTGCTTTATGTTAAGACAACAACATAACAATGCCTTTTATAAAAAATTCAGAAAAATTATTAATCAACTTTTATATTATACTTTGAAACAGACATTTTGCAGGATAAAAATAAATGACCACCATAGGGCAAAATGTACAATTTGTACAATTACAGCCATCAGCTTATGCAGCAAAAGAACTTCCTCATGCTTTGAATCGTGCTTTCTCTGATGAGGCTAATTCACTAATTACAATATTTTTTAATCTTAGCACATCAGTACTGCTTTGTAATATCACACTTTGAAAACATTTTTAAAAAAGTGGCATGGCAAGATCAACTGAAATCAAATGAAACAATACGTTTTACAAGAAAAGTTGTAAAAATTATATTTCAGCCCTTATTACATATGACTGGACATAGTCCTTGAAAAAATGATCCAATTTTCAGCAACAGTTACTTAATTTTTTATTTGCCACAGGCTTTAGTTTTCACATGGCAGACGATAGAGTGGAGAATCAAATAGGTTACTGTGATGAATGCATATCAGCATGACACATCACAAAATGCATTACCCTTCCTTTTTTGAGAAAAATTCTGCAACATGTTACTGCAACAGGATTTCCTTTTAGTAACATTCTATAGCCCACAAAGCAACCTACATCAGTGATTCCCAAAGTGGACCCCCAGAGCTCTATAACGACCTGCAAGATGTCCACATCAGCAAAAAAATAATTTGGGAGACCATGAGGTGTAAATGAGGGTCTATTATAGTAGTTCTCATTTAACCAGATTGTTGCTTTAAATTTAAAAGAAATTTAACCAAATGGAAACCAGATATTACCTATTTAGCAGATTTATTTACTAAATTTAATGAGGTTCACTTGCAGCTACTAGATGACAGCAGAAATTTTATTAAAACAAGGACCATCATTTCAGCGTTTCTGGACAGAATTAAGCTAAAGAAGTATAAATTAGACGTCATGAATTTCCACAGTTTCTCAATTGATCAAAGACTATCTACCAGGAAAATGACATTTCAGCTTGTGTTCAGCATTCAAATGATCTTCATTCAGCTTTTGAAATTAGGCTTAAGAATGCTTTGACTGAGGCAATTACCACAATAGACAATGAATTCATATAGACACACTGAAAAAAAAACCACAAGTGTCATAATACAAGAGAAAATTATCAGAAGAGGATATAACGGAGATCTTACAGTAAAGTTTAGAAATGGATGTCAGCTATTTTGAATTTAAAAAACAAACCTGTAATTTATCCTAAATTATGGAGTATTGTGAGAAAGTTTTTAATTGCTTTTTTCAGTGAGAAGGAATGTCAGTGCAGCTGCATATCTCCTAAATAAAAAAAAAAGAAAGAAAAAGCCTGGATATTAAATTTAAGGTTAAACCTGACAAGACTGATGCCAAATGTTGCCGAAAAACATGGCAAGGGGTCTACGAGACAAAAAGTTTGGGAACCTCAGACCTATATCACTAAAATCTTTTAACATAGATACCTGTAGCTAAACAACTTTTTGAACAAATGGAAGAATGCCATGACCACTGCTATCCAAAAACCTGGCAAAGGTTCAAAATTTTCAAATAATTACTGCTCTAAACAGCCTTATTAACTCGTTAGGAAAAACTTTACAGAAAGAAAGTTACAGATCACTGAGATAGCAATCATCTTATTCTAAACTTTCAACAGGGGTTCTGAGCTGAAACATTAACACCCCATCAACCCCTCAGATTTACAAATAAAATTATAACTGGCTTCAAAAACAAAATGTACACATAGGGTGTTTGACTGAACATTAGAAAAATGTTTGATTGGATGTAGCAGAACAGATTGATTTATAAAATGATCCTCAATAAATTTCCTACTGACCTAATAAAGATCATTCCTCAATACCTCCACAATAGGACCTTCAATGTTATAAATACAACTTCTCCATAACCAGCTACATTGCTACAGGAACATCCTAAGGCCCGACACTTTTTAATATTCATAACAGTGACATTTCTGTTGTCAATCTGTCATCTGCCTTTTTGCAATAAAGCCGCAATTCTATGCAACAGAAAAACCGCCGACCTCTTTAGATTTACCTGACAAGATTACAAGAATGACTTGTAAAAAGGCATATATTCTTCAACATTGAAAAATCAACAGTTATAACTTTTTTTTTTAAAGTTGTTCTATTCTTAATTCACAAATGCTTATCTTCTTTCATCAACCTATAAACTGGTCTTCTGAGGTTAATTACCATAGGCAGATTCTCGGTGACAAGCTAACTAAAAAAAAAAAACAAATTAACTGAAATTTAAAAAAATACTTGACCAATTACTTTACCCTTGTTATAGGGAAAAAAATCCAAACTCTCCATCAAAAATTGACAGTTAATTTAAATTTACAACACACAGCACTTCTCTATGCAGGTCCAATCTGGGGATCAGCTGCATATAACCACCTCAATGACATTCTAAGAGTCCAAAATAAAACTTATAAATGCCAGAGAACTTTTCTTCATTCCAAGAACTATTTACTCCATGAACAACTAAAAATCGAACCCACACACACATAGCCAACCTTGCTGCAAGATTTTATCCCTCTGTATCATACAAATCCTACTATCAACATTCAGAATTTCACAAATCCTTTTAGAAGTCTTTTCCACTCCACTCCTAGACTCCCCAGTAAAGCTCCATTCTCAAAATGAAAAAGCTCTTTACTCCCACTCATTCTTCATTCATTAAGAAATCAGCTTATTCTCACTTTCATCCAACTCATTTCGCCTTCTCAATAAGATGAAATTTACCAACCTTACTAACTTTCTCATGGCTGATGTTACAATAATTGACCTGCAACCAGTTTTAAAAACTGAGTCCCCTCTACTCTCGATTCTATTTATGATCTGACTGTAGAAGAGGCAATTTTCTGTTAAAGTCAGGTTTTAAGCTTTTACTTATTCCAGGGTAAGATCAACATAAGAGGAAAAATTTTGCTACATCATACTCTTGCTTCATTTTCGTGTGTTTTAAATTTAACCGATTGAGTTTTCTCAATTTTTTAAAATTTCAAGACATTTCATAAGATTTGTTCTTTATTAAATAGAAAAAAATGGACAAACAAATGCTAAATAAACATATATTTTCCCTTTTATTTAAACAGCAGAAAAGGTTTATTTGATAGCAGATTTTATACCCTGTAAAATTAAGTAAAATGTCTTGTATGAATGTGTAGGGATATAATTTATATAAGCCAGTAACAACCTCCGCACCATGGTGATCATTTTGGTGTAGTGGTTAAGTTACTCAGTTTCAGATCCAAAGGTCCCGGGTTGTGTCCTCCGGATAAGCGTGCCACGTCAAATGCATATTTCAAGGCATTCAATTTAAATTTAAGTGATTGTTCATAAATTACAGAGACATAGGAAATAATAAGCAATATGTATTTATAATTCAAACTATAAATTAATGAAATTTTTGAAAACACTTAAGAAAACCATACAACTATATAAACTCATGCAATTTGGGAAATGGTTACATAAGGCAATAAATTACATTTCAATTAGAACATAACAGAGAATCATATTTGAAAGTTACAATATTGTATAGCAAGAAAATTTGCTTTTTTCACTTTTTCAAACAATGGTAACTAACTCAAAATTTGTGTAAAATGATTATGTCCAAGAAATATGTAATGTTCAGCAGTTGCAATGTCTTTATTGGATGAATAAAATTTGAGATAGAAAAGTCTGTATGTCTTGGATAATTATGGGAGAGGGGGATGTTAATTAGTATGTTGGATGTTGGCCGCTTTCCCTCCGAAAAATCTAAGACATCCAGTTAGTGATCATTGCTTTTACTTTGTAAAAGCATATAAATTCTATATACATCTATGATTATTCAAATAGAGTTTCTTTCAACCTTTTATTTTCAAGCTGTCATTTTCAGTGCCAAAACAATAAGAAGATCCTTGAGTTTATCTTATAATATTTGTCTTTTTCTTCCTGAACTGTTCATACACTGCTGTGGAAGGCCTAAATATATGCATGTAAGTGATGTAGTTTAAAAACCACCCCTTTAATGCAATCCTTTAATTATTTTTATATCATACTACAATTTTTCACATTTTTAAATTTCCCTGGGCATGAAAAGAGAATTAAATACACAATAAAAATATTCTCTAAATTAAACAGAGATAGAAATGTAGTGTTAAAGCTGTCATCACTACATGTAAAATTAGATTTCTACATTAAAGAGTAATTCCTACTGTCATCAAATGTGTTCAATACTCTATTGTTTTAAGTATTAAAACATTCCATACATAAATATGGACTCCATAAATAAGCAAGGACACTTTCCCATGAAAATCATTT
This sequence comes from Trichonephila clavata, assembly GCA_019973975.1. Taxonomy (NCBI): domain Eukaryota; kingdom Metazoa; phylum Arthropoda; class Arachnida; order Araneae; family Nephilidae; genus Trichonephila; species Trichonephila clavata. The sequence continues at coordinate 164,424 of BMAO01021060.1, read as the reverse complement.
AACATTACAATTGACTGAATGTTAATTCATTAACAGTGCATTTTAAAGCTACATGAGAAACTATTGGCGATTAATCTTGCAATTCCAAACCATAGTCAAGTGACAAGGATGACACCCCCAAGGACCCCACACATTTTCCCAAAATTCCACATCATAAAATATTTGAGCTTCAGATTTTTTGCATTATGGTATTGAAGATGAAATGTTAAACACAATTTATGCCATAAAAAGTAGATTGATTAACTCATATAAAAATTAGAATTAAGTAAGCTGTTCTCAATAGGACGGAAATTCAAAATTTTAAAATACTTTTATATTTCACAGGAAAGTTCTGATTGAGTTTTTAGCATAGCTTTAAATAATATGCAAAAAATTTATTTTCCTTAACAGCAACAAAAAACTAATATTTTTTCTTTTTTCAATTAATTTATAAATCAAACTAAATTTAAAATAGTTAAAAAAATTTAATTTGCGATAGTTTTTGCTTTATATTATCTCATTTTATTTATGAAAATTTTTTTTAATTCAGATTATCATTTATTTTATATTAATGGATTTTATCTTTTAATGTTATGTACAATTTTTATTAACTATTTAATTGCACAACAAGTTCATTTAAGTCTTCCACTCCTTATGCAAAGTTAGGTTAAATTTTTTACACAACAAACTATTTTCCTTCACTATGCATTTGTCACAATATGTCCCACCAGCCATTTAAAAAAAAATCCTGAAAGATTGTTAGCAGTAAAGTAGTCATGTTTCAGTTAGCTTATAAAAATAACTAATATAAAGAAACATTTTATACTTATAAATAAAACTTAGTAAAAAAAAAACATACAGTACTGAAAATGTAATCATTTTCTTGATATAACATCAACAAACCTTTCTCTTGCCACTTAGTGGATCACATGCCTTAGGTTAATCAGTTGCAATTGTAAACTAAATATTTACAAAATTTGCTGATAAATACTTACTTTTTCTCAGAATAAACATTCTGGAAGATATATATATATATATTTTATTCTAAAAAGCCTTTTTGGCATGGTGTAAAACTATATTTCTATACTTTATGTCAGTGGTCTTCAAACTTATACAACCCATGGAACCCTTAGAAGTATTAGATATTTTGGGGGAACCCTATTCCACACCTACACTTAGGATACATCTACAAATTTTTAAAATTAGATCAACATGTTATATGTACTTTATGTAAAGATAATTAAAGAAAGTATTGTATTTATTAAAATTTGTTAACATAATTTACTCATTAATAATATTAATCTGTGATCCAAGAGTCACCTACCCATGTATTATGTTTAGTAATTGGGATATGTGCTTGCTTTAATTACATAAGCTGTCGAAGCATAGGTCAATTGAAATAATCTGCAGTCACATTTCATATATTCATTTAATTTTTCTTTGTATTTTGTTTTTGTTGCCACATACATTCAGAACATTTTTTTAACTTAAATACTATGACCTAATGACCTAAAATTTAGAAGCTTTTCTTGCTTAAATTTAGATTTTAACATTTGAATCTGTTGATATGTTACCAAGTTGTTCCCTTCCTTTCATTATAGGTATTTTTTTCGACAAGTGAATTTACCATTCAAAAACTAATTGTGCTAACAAGTGTACAATTGTTTCATGGAACCCAGAACAACAAACAATAGAATGTTCACAATAAGTACATATAAAAAAAGCGTTTTTAAAATTTATTAATAAATTACAATTAAAAGCTTAAAAAGTACTACAAAATAAAGTTATATTATATATATAAATAAAAATTTCAGTTTTAAAAACTGGGATGAGATTTAGATGCTTGTAGTTATAAGAACTTCAAAAAGAATGTGAATCCATTTCACATACACATAATTTTCCGTTCAATTTTTTGACGACTCCTGGAACTCCTGAGTGTGCCTTGTAAACTCCCAGGGTTCCATAGAAAATAGTTTGAAGACCACTGCTATACATATATCTAACATTAATATGTGTGAATTTTTTTTAAAGGAGGATTTTATATTGTATGAGATTAGCAGAATCTATAACTATTGACATTTTACATTGAACAGGAGAATTTCTTTCTGCAATGGAAAATTTTTAAATAAATAAAAATTTCTATTTCTTAGGTTTTTAAGAAAAATTTATGATATATTACAGTATTTTAATCTTGATAATAATATTCATTTACTGTTGACAAATTCTCTTTCATAATCTATTTGTCAGAATAAAATCTTTTTAACAGGAAATTTCTAAAATTTCACATTGATAAAAATGTTTATTTAAATCAGGTATTTTCCAAATGAACCAGAATTATTTAAAATAAATGAAGTTTGCTCCTTATTAAACAAGCTATTCAAATTGAAATTGAGATAAAAAAATAATTACACATAAATATAATTCAAGAATATATTATATACTTAATGATAAATTGGTTGAAAAAATAAGGTTAGATTCACTTATTTTCTCAAACATTAGGCAATATAATTTTTTAAAAAACATTTTTGAAAATAAGATAAGTTTAAAAGATTATGATATTATGTTTATATTTAAAAAAGTTAACTACATATTTTTCTTAAGAATCTGTAAGCATTATGTGCAGTAAAACATAAATCCAAATTAAAAAAACAATTTGTTTATCCATTTTAACATTACATCTAAATAAATAGAAGAAAATAAATTATTTATACTTTTGACAATAGTAATCTGATGTTACAAAAGTTGATGGTTTCAGGCTAATTAAAAGGGCAAATGATATTTTCCTTCTTTAAAAAAATATTCAACAAATATTAAAATCTATCTATTGTTTCATTTTCTTTGCAATCTTACTTCAAAAGAAATTAAAGATAATTATTTAATCACTTCTTGTATAAGTTGTGATGTCAATATATGCATTTTTATTCAAAAGTAGAAATATAATTCTCAGCCTCTTGATCATTTTAAAACAATATATCAAATGATTCAAAATAATTATGTGGTACTCATATAGTATATTGATTTATCATTCCAAATTTAAGAGATACTGGATATTCAATAAAACTATTAAAAATATCAATTTCCAGTTACATAAAATGTCTGTTAACCAACATTACATTTGATCAACAAAAGATTTTCAGTTGTCACAGCAAACTACAGTAATTTGAGACAAAATTGTAATAAAAAATCAGAACATGCTGATAAGACATTAAATTGAAAAAACAATCCTACACACTTTAGTAACAAATTCAAATAGTGTTTTCTTACCAACACATCCTGCCACATGTGGAGAACTCATAGAAGTTCCATTCATTAATTGTGATCCCCGTAAAGTCCATTTAGGAACAGATGTAATAGCACCACCTGGAGCACATACACTTACAGCTAAAGCTCCATGCATTCTAAAAATAAAATGGTAGAAATATCAGAACCCCTTTAATACAGACAGTAAGACCACATTCAATTAATAAGAATATCAATATTTATTTTTGTAAGAAATGATACTATATACATGAAGATGTTAGGTTATTATAGATATTACTATACAAATTAACATATTTGTAAAATACAGTTTCTACTAAATATAATAGCAAAAAAAAAAAAAAATTTAAATAGAGATAATATTTTTAGATGTCATACAGTTTAATTTCAGTTTTAACACAATAATCTACTTTAAATGAGATGTTGCAATTAGTAAATTTGTACAGAATTAACATTTTAAAATTTTAAACTCAAATGAAAAAAGAATATATGAATTGCAGTAAAATTTTACATAAAAATACAATGCAAATTCTTAAATGATTAAAATTTCTAATTTAGTTTTTCCATAAGGTATTCAATCTGATTATTGCTTTTTTTTTAAAGCAGAATTTGCCCAAAGGAATATTATTGAAAAATATTCATAGTTAAAAAATTTTAATTCAACTTTTCAGGGGGGGGGGGGATAAAAGAATAAATTACTATTCAAATAATATTTTTCATGCATCATTATATGTATTAAAATTTAAATACAATACATTTTAATTTTATATAACAGCAAAGAAAATTTCATTCAATATTGAATATAAAAAGTGCATACCCAGGTCCTCGAGATGTCCATGTGTATCCTAGACCAGGGATTTTGTCACGCATAGAATATTCAGCAAGCATCATGTCTGGAGATACATAAGCTCCCACACCTAAAGAAAAAAAAGATAGTTTATGATTATTTAAAGTGATTATTCTTAGTAAATCAAAAATATTTGTTTCTAAAATTTTTGGTTCTAAATAATTGCACTAATAAAGTACTTAGCTTACCAATAATTGTATCTGTTGGTGTAATAGGAGGGGTCCCAACTGTCGATAATGCAGGACCACGATTTCCAGCACTAGATACCATGATTACGCCATGTTTATCAATTACCTGATGTATAAGTTCCAATACTCTTCTGTTAAAAATATAAAAAATTATATTTAGTATTAAAGAGTTAAAATTTCTAGCATTAGCTTAAGAATTCGATCATAAAAATTCTAGCAAGAGTGGACATTTCAAATAAAAAATTCATGAGTAGCAGTATTCTCTTATAAATATTAAAACAGAAAAAAGAAAAAGTTTCGAGTAATATATATCAAATTATTGCAGGACAATACATTTAATTTTTAAATTTGTTAACTTTGTGCAAGTTTAACTTTTTTATATTGGAAAAGAACATTAAATGCCCCTCACTGAAATATGAAAAATAACAATTGCTTGATCAGTTGATGAGAAAATTTTTCTCAACAGCAAATACAGATTTATTTATTTTAGTTTCAAACAAGGACAATCAATGTCATAAATGAACTATGCTAATAGAAAATAATTTGTATTATGAAAGAATTATCAGTTGCTATATAACTATTCATTCTTTCATATAAAGAAGTATTTTGGAAGTTTAACCATATCAACTTGATTTTACGACTGTACCATGTGCCAGGCTTCTATGCTTAAAATCGTACTTAACCCTCTCAGTGGTTTGAACATCTTTTTCCGCATGTCTAGAGATGCTTCGAAAACGCACCACACGTCTTTTTCTGACTTCAAGAGAGTGCTTCAAAAGCTGGTAGGCCGTATTTTTCTGAAATCCTTTCCCCCTTTAATCGCTTGACATCATGAAAGATAATTAGGGAGGGTTGGGACGACACAATGGACACTGACAGGAAGTTTTAAGGCTCACAGGGAACCCTGCATTTTGACCCTGAAGCAATTAAGTTTTAACAAGTTGGGATGGTAATCTGCTATTTTATATAATTGGACAAATTACTTTTTAAGTATATTCTCTTTGCTTGATTAATTCGTATTTTTTTCTACACCTTAAAATGATCAAACGGAAAATTAAGTTTTTAAAATATATATATATAGATCTATATAATATCTGCAACTATATTTTATTGCTTCATTTTTCTTCTCTTAGCCAATGCTTTCAGTTTTTAAAACATGATTATTTAATTATAAGGTGACAAAAAAAAAATTAAGAAACCGAACGCTTCAAACTTTAAAATCTTTTCAACTTTCCAACTACTAAACATGAATAATTTTTTATCTTTCGCATTAAATTATTTGTTAAAAAATTCTTACTCTTTGATAAAAAATAACAACGAAAAAACTAATTCAAATCCATTAGTCTTTTTTTTTTAAATTTTAAAGCGAGGTGAGCAGGGCATCTTACGTATTGTTAAGATACATCAAACTATATTTGAATTTTAAAAAAAATGCTTGAATTTCAGTTTACTTCAGAGAGAACATGAATGAGGGAGTTTTTCCACAAATTCATATTTTTAAACTTGAATACTTGAATAAATAGTAATTAAAAATATACGGATCCATTTACAGTTAGCATTTACGCATATACATAAATATAAAGATCAATTTTAAATTTATTTTTAAAAAATACTTATTTATGCAAAATTAATCAATATTTATTTTTTTAAAAGCTAACTGAAGAACAAGTAATTGAAATCTGGATATCTATTATAATTAACATTCAAAAAATATCCAGATTTTCATACAAAACTAGGAATTTTATATTAGAAATTGCATTTGAAATTTCGGAAAAAAATATTTATGTATCGCGCACATACACAGGTAAAAATTATTTACCATAAGTACTAACAATTCTTCGAATAAAGTATTAAATTAAAATTTTAATGTATAGAATTTTAAGCATTTTGTAAATTTCATATAATTCGGTTAAAAACTGTATGTTAAGAGCAAAAAATATGCTGAAAAATTTGATGAATATACAAACCAGTTTTAAGTAGAAGCAATACTGAGAAGTTAAAACACAGGAATGAAAAATTATGATCATATCTACAAGAGTTTTTGAAATATTTATTTTCAAATTCAGAAAATCTGTGCATTAAGTTATACTTAATATTAATTAAATAGTCAACATAATAATATAATCGTTTAAAGACGCATTCATGTACTATTGAAAAACTTATAAAGGGCATTGTTGCGAATGTAAAGAATTTCATATAATTTTAAATTCAGATTTTAACAGATTGATGTAGAAAAAAAAAGAACATCTAAAATACATGATGCAGTCTGCAATGCCATAATCTTGATAAACAGAAGACGGCATTTTCCCTTGCTAGGGCAGAGCCGGTTTAGGTAGGGGCGAGCTGGGCAAAAAGTGCTTTTGGCTACAGCTTATAAAGTGTACTTAAATAAGTGGAGAAACAGTATTTTCACATAATATGAATATTTTTGACTGCAGTAAGTCAGATATTTATATTTCAGTTTCTTTACAATTTGAATTGAAGTTGTAAGCAATTTTACGAAGCGGATATTGAATATAAACTCCTTGGCTATTTAAAAGTAAAATGTTTTATTTTGATACCTCACACTCTAAAATAAGAATCATTTACAATCACGATACGCTTTGGTGATATTTAAATTTTCAAAAATACTCTACAAGTACGAAAACATTCTTTCAAAACCATACATCACATCTTATTCTCTGTCTTCTCCACAGCAGGCATTATTTTCTTAAACTCAAAAAATTGAATACAGAATATATTTCCAAATGTTATTTCTTTTTAAAATTTGATATGAATACATTGCGGAATTTTCAGTTAGCTTCACTGAACAAAATTGTTTTAAGTGTACTGTTTCTCTCAATAGAATTTGCAATGACTGAATTGTGTGAAGGATTTATTTATCGATGAATTTTCCATTTTAACACTAAAGAAACAGAAAAATAAAAAATTAAATTTGAATAGAAAATGGTTAGAAATGCTTTCACATTTTGAAGGAAAATATATTCCCATTGAAATAAAAAAATTTGACAAAATTTGCTTTTTGCTCCGTCACAAATGCTGATGTAAAGAAGGTATTTTTGCTTATTACAAGTTGTTTGACTATGAAATAAAATTTTAGAATTTTTGGAAAAATTCCTTTAACATAAAAACATCATTTATAGGATTAAAATATATATAAATTAAAAGTATTGAAATCCCTCTTTATGTTACTTTAAATTTAAAATATAATTGAAAAGAAGAGGATTGATTTTATTTCATAAATCTAATCGTCGTATGTAGTGATACTCCATTTATTCTCTTATTGTTTAAAAAAAGAGAGAGAGATTGTCACTTTTACTCTTTTTAACATAGTTACTTTTATTTAGAAAAAACATTAAAATGTACTTGTGTTTTCTTAGTCTCATATTCCACAACAAATTCAAGGTGCTTTTTCCTGGCTCAAATCGTAATACCAAAATAATTTATTTTTCTTAAATTAATTTTTAAAAATTTTGTTTAGTTTTAAAGTAAACAAGTATTTTTCCACTTTTGTAACAAGTTTCTTCCTTTCGAGTTTTTTTTCTTCTTTTTTTTTTCAACTCTTCACTTTTATTGTAACTTAACAGATCACAACCAGGTGGACCCCACTTTTAACACCCAAGATTTGCAGAAAGCAACATCACAATTGTGAAAGAGTTTTCTCCCAGTTTTAAATTAACAAAGAGGCCGAACCGAGTAATAAAATCTTCTCCTGTAGACCTCCCGCGAACTTTAAAGGGGGAAGGAATTAAATCTGTTGCACTTTCGAGGAATTTGCAAAAGAGAAGTAAACGCTTTCGGAATGATTTTTCAGGACAGGGACGAACGCTCAGAGGGTTAAAAATTTCTGAATAAATAACCATAAATGTTCTTAAAAAAGCTTATATTGAATTCCACCACAATAAGACTTTTATAGCCATATATATGCATACACATGCTGAAGAGGATTCTTCACTAGAAGCAATATTACATGTTTTTGTAATTCTCAAAAAGTTTATTTCAGCATATCTTTCAAACAATCAGCATAAATTTTTCTTTTTTATATTTATCTTACCATATGTTTCTTATTATGAGGACAGGACATCATATATTTCTTATTTTGTTTATACAGATACATATGTATTGGGATATCTTTTCATGTTCTACGGTTTTTCAAAACGAAGTGCAGCCACTAATAAGGAGTGTAATCTTGAATGATGTAGATATGAGCACTCAGACTTTTCTGCATAAATCTTGCCCATCCTGTGATATACTTTTTATCACTACATTAGCAAAATATTTCAGTGCCCTTCTAAGAATAAAAGATCAAAAAATTCATAAATGTCATATTATTTCAAGAAGGTAAAAAGGCTAGTCACACTGCTTATAAAGTTTGTGCAGTATATGGACAAAGTATTGTTTCAGAAGACTCAATTCAAAGGTGGCTTCAGAATCATTATGGAAATTTTAGTCTCAAAGAATATGTCTGTTCTAGATAATCATCTCTAAAAGAAGCTGTGATATGGATACTCTACACTTGAACATCAAAATGTTTTTTCCGATTTCAGCGTGTAATTTTTGCTGAAATGAAGCTCCTTTTTGAAACAATTCATTACTGGTGAAGAGAATTGAATACTATACAATGTAATACAAAAAAAGATCATGGGGTAAGAAAAATGAGCCTCTACAAGTGCAACATCAAGAGCAGAAAAAGCCCAAAAAAAAGTAATGTTTCAAGTGTGGTGGCACAACAAAGGAATTACTTATTATGAATTTTTGTCACCAAATCAGAACCATAAATTCTGAAAAATACTGTTCCCAAATGGCAGTTATTATAGCAAAAATATAAGAGACAAACCAAGGTGACAATGCTTGGCTCCACATTGCGATGAATGTCAAACAACTTTTTGAGTAAAGTACAAGAATGTTTTGTGTCACTCCCAAATTCTTCAGACTTACCATGAAATTTTTAATTTTTCAAGTCACCTTGGTAACTTATTCATGAATAAACCTGCTTTTTTTATTAAAAAAGTTAATTTTCCAGCTGCTGGAACAATGACAAAATGTCAGAATACAAAATGGAATTAATGCAATTCAATAAAATTCTACAATGCTAAAAATAATTAATTCGTTGTTAATGTTTGTTATAATAACCATTTTAATTTATCACAGAAAAAATATTTGCTGAAATAAATCATAGCTATCTATTAAGAAAGAATCAAATACTATTCAAAATTATTTAATACTTGTATTTTTCAAAGAGAAACAATGTTCAGCTAGACAGAAATGTAACTGTATTTTATTAAGTATGGTGAAATACGTTTCACGCAAAAACGTAAAACATGAAATATTGGTTAAAATGCAATAATACAACAGTCCCAACAAACAAATACATATTTTCATGCATTTTTCTTCTCTTAACATGAAACAAAAATCGCTTAACACAAAAAGATTTCCCTTTTAGGAATGAACAAAATACGGAAAACACACCGCCTGCATTGGAAAGTCCTATTGTATAATCAGAATTAACATTGTAGTAGATAATTAGTATAGCCCCAATTATGGCAGACAAAAACATTTTGGAGTTCATTCAAAGCTCAAAAAAAATATTCATGTAGATTCCAACGATGAAAATGAATTAAATAACGAAGCTCCTGTTCCCACAGCATCCAAAATAAGGAACATCATGAAAATAATGAGCAGTTATTTAGATGCACATTGCAATGGTATAATGGATAACATGGAAAAATTTATTGAAAATTTATGCAAGAAAAATAGCAGGTTATTTTCTGAAAACTTAACAAAAGTTGTGTTTTTCAAAAAATTGGACAATTTTGTATTAAATTTCTTTAAATTCATGAGAATGTTTTTGTTTCATTGATTTTTATTAAATATATGCACATACATGTATCTATGTATATAAAATAAACTCTAATAAACTTAATTTTGTTGATATATATATTTTTTTGCAATATCGTTTAACACAAATTTTTTTAACCCCTCACAGCGTATCCTGCAATTTCTATGGGCAACATAGATGTAGCAAAATTTGCACAACCCATGATTTCCACAGTTATGCATTTTTCTAACTATTAAGCTCTGCAACCCGCGCTATTTCTATTTATGTTTTTGTGCTCATATTTTTATGATCTAATGTTATATTTTAAAATAAAAACTCTTTTACAAACATTTTTTTTGTATATTTTAACCCTAAAATATGGATTTAACCCTCTGAGCGTTTGTTTCTGTCCTGAAAAATCCTTCCGAAAGCGTTTACTTCTCTTTTGCAAACTCCTTCGAAAGTGCAATAGATTTCATTCCTTCCCCCTTTTAAGTTTGTGAGAGATCAACAACCGAAGATTTTATTACTCAGTTCAGCCTCTTTAATAATTTAAAACCGGGAGAACACTCGTTCACAGCTGTGAAGTTGCCTTTTGCGAATCTAGGGTGGGAAAAGTGGGGTCCACTTGGTTGTACCCTGATCTGTTAAGTCTCAATAAAAGCGAAAAGAAAAAAATATTCAAAAGAAAAAATGCGTTAAAAGTTGAAAAACAATTGTTTAAAAAAAAAATTTTCTTTAATTAAAATTTTGTTTAAGAAAAAAAAATTTATTTTTATTTGAGAGAGCCAGGAAAAGGCACCTTGTATTTGTTGTTGAATATGAGTTAGAAAACACAAGTTAATCTTAACTTTTTTTTAAAAAAAAGTAATTAGGTAAAAAAGAGTAAAAGTGACCATCCCTCTCTTTTTTTAAACAATAAGAGAATAAATGGAGTATCATTACATACAATGGTTAGATTTATGAAATAAAATCAATCTTCCCCTATTCAATTATATTTTAAATTCAAAGTAACATAAAAGAAGGATTTCAATGCTTTTAATTTATATAAATTTTAATCCTATAAATCATGTTTTTATATTAAATGAACTTATTTTTTTTTAAAAATGTGAAAGTATTTCTAATTATTTTCAAATCAAATTTAATTTTTTATCTTTCTATTTCTTTAGTGTTAAGCAGAAAATTCATTGATAACTACATCTTTCATACAATTCAGTCATTACAAATTCTATTGTGAGAAAATCTTCTCCCCAATTAATTTTGTCTTTCAAAACAGTACACTTAAAACAATTTTGTTCAGTAAAGCTAACCAAAAATTTCGCAATGTATTCGTACCAAATTTTAAAAAAATTAACATCTGAAAATGTATTCTGTATTAATTTTTTTGAGTATAGAAAAATAATGCCTGCTGTGGAGAAGACAGAGTATAAAATGTGATGTATGGTTTTGAAAGAATGTTTTCCTACATGTAGAATATTTTTGAAAATTTAAATATCACTGAAGCTGATCATATGATTGTAAATGAGTCTTATATTAGAGTGTGTGTTGGTATCGAAATAAAACACTTCACTTTTAAATAGCCAAGGTGTTTATATTCAATATCCTCTTCGTAAAATTGCTTACCACTTCTATTCAAATTGTAAAGAAACTGAAATGTAAATATCTGACTTACTGCAGTCAAAAATATTCATATTATTTAAGAGAGAGAGAATCCTATTCCTCCACTCATTTAAGTACATTTTACAAACTGTAGCCAAAAGCAATTTTTTTTATTTTTTAAACGAGGCATAAAATTTGTTATAAAAATATCTTTATCATTTTTAAATATATAAACCATACATGGATTTTAAGACCATTTCTAAAATCCTAAGAGCTTTTAGAGGAGCAAAAAACATATAATTTTGGATAGTTCTAAATTTTAATATAATACATAAATGTATATATTATTACGCAAATACATTTAAAAATAAAGAGTAATTTATTTAAAACTTGTATTACGTGAATGAAATAAATCAAAGTTCCTCAAGAAATAAACATAATTGAAAGAAAAATGTGTAATTTACAAACAATAGCATATAAACATCTATCTAAGTGAAGGGATGCAATCCTATTTGGTGAAAAATAAAACTTATACTGTTGGAAACATACAATTCCTAATGAATGGGCAAGTTTGATTTTTTTTCTTCATGTAAACTGCTTGGATGTAAATGGGTAAATACGAACATTTAAAAATTTGCATAAATTAAAACTAACCATTATAGTTTATATAATTTTTAAGAGTACAAAAAGTTTATTTCGGCTATATAAGTTTTAAAAGGAATACGGTTGGTTACCTTATATATTGCCAAACACAAGAAAGTATTGGAAATCAAGTCCACGATTCGTAGTTATAAAAATGAATGGAAAATTACAGGACTCAATCTTGTACTTTTAATTATTTTTTCCCCTTAAAACTGCAGTTTCTAGAGTGGTACCCATCAAAGGTGAAGGGCCCTCATTTTTTGGCCAGCTCGCCCCTACCCTAGCAAGTGAAAATGCTGTCTTCTGTTTGTCAAGATCATGGCATTGCAGACTACATTATGTATTTTAGATGTTCATTATATATCTTCTACAATAATCAGCTAAAGTCTGAATTTAAAATTATATGAAATTCTTAACATTTGCAACAATGCCCTTTAAAAAATTTTTAATAGTATATGAATGCATCTTCTAACAATTACATTATGTTGATTATTTAATTAATATTAAGTATAACTTAGGGCAGATTTTCTGAATTATAAAATAAATATTTCAAAAACTATTGTAGATATAATCATAATTTTTCATTTTGGCATTTTAGCTTTGCTTATATTTAAAAATTTATTGTACAGTCATCAAATTTTCAGCATATTTTTTGCTCTTAACATGCAGTTTTTAACCAAATTGTATGAAATTTATGAAATGTATTAAAAAATGCTTAAGATTCGATATATTAAAATTTTAGTATTATATTCAAAGTACTTATGGTACATAATTTTTATAACTGTGTATGCGCGATATATAAATATTTTTTTCCCAAAAATTTCAAAGGAAATTTCTAATATAAAAGATTATTACAAAAAAAATCCATATTTTAATTACTTGTTCTTCAGTTTGATTTTAAAAAAAAAGATAAGTAATGAGAAATTTTGCATAAATAGATATTTTTTAAAAATATATTTAAAATTGATATTTATATTTATTTATATGTGTAAATGTATCCGGATATTTTTAATGAATATTTATTCAAATATTCAAGTTTAAAAATAGGAATTTATGGAAAACCTCCTCATTCATGTTTTCTCTGAAGTCAATCGACATTCAAGCACTTTTTTTTAAAATTCAAAAATAATTTGGTGTATCTTAACAATACGCAAGATGCACTGAACACCTGGCTTTGAAATTTAAAAAAACTAATTGATCTGAATTAGTTTTTTTTTTCCTTGTTATTTTTATCGAAGTGCAAGAATTTTTTTCAAATAATTTGATGCAAAAGTTTAAGAATTATTCTTTTTTAGTAGTTGAAAAACTTAAGATTTCAAATTTTGTAGAGTTCAGTTTTTTTTTTTTGACACCTTATATTGAAATAATCATGTTTTAAAAATTGAAAGCATTGATTAAGGTAAGAAAAATGAAGCAATACAATATAGTTATAAATATTATATGGAAAGAGATATATTATAAAAAATTAATTTTCTGTTTGATCATTTTAAAGTGAAGAAAAAAATGTGAGTTAACCAAGCAAAGAGAATATACTTAAAAAGTAATTTGTCCAACTATATAAAATAGCAGATTATGGTCCTAACTTGTTAAAACTTCAAATTATTATAAATTCAAAAGTGAATTATATAATATTTTATTTATGCGTTGGAACTTTTCAAAACTTGAAAAAGATGGTTATATTGCAAAAACAATAAAAAGAGTTTTACTTCGAATGCAATAATATCTCAAATGAAGCTAACTTACAAACACTATAACTTATAGTTCGTTCACTAAGGAGTCAAGAAATTCTTCCCAGCTTTTTTACGATTGCTCCAGGGTCAGAGCACAGGGTTCCTGCGAGGCATAAAACTTCCTGTCAGTGTCTATTGTGTCGTCTCAACCCTCCCTAAATATCTATCATTATGTTAAACCTTTAAAGGGGTGGGGAAGAATTTCGGTAAAACACTGCTCACATGCTCTTGAAGTCACGAAAAACTGTGTGGTGCAGTTTCGAAGCATCTCTAATAGTGCAGTTAAACACGTGCATAATGCTTAGAGGGTTAATATGTAGATTTGAAAAACAAAATAAAAAATACGCAATTTTTGAACCTGATTTGATAAAATAACTATGAAGCGAGAGTTAACATGAAAAATATTTCAGTCCCTTTAGTTTCGTGTTAAAGAGATTTTCACTGCATTTAAAAAAGATGTGTAATGAGAATACAATTGAGAAACAAAAAACATTACAAATAAAAAAATTACTAGGTTAAGTTATTTAATAAGATAAGTATTTTGATTGCATTAAAATATTAAATAAGTTCTATATATTTAGTGATAGTACATTTATGAAAATAACAGATAACTAAGTTCTGATATATGTAGAAAAATTAGTGAAGTTTACAAAAATAAATGTAAAATAAATCATTTGATCTCAATCTTATAAATTATAAAAACACTTTAAAAATTTTTAAAAAAATTTTCAAATAAAAGAAAATATTTTTACTTGTCATTTAAAAATTATAATTTAACAAAAACTGTAGAAATTATATAAAATAAGTAAAAATGCGGTAAAAAATATTCCTAGATGCTTCAAATAAAATTTTATCACTCAAATATTTAAAGAAAATAGTAATAATGATAAATTAATTATGGCCCTAAAGCAAAGAAAAAATAATTATCGACTCTGAAAAGAGAAAAAAAACTTACAGACAACTTCAATAAGTATACTATTAAACTATTCTTGATCACTGGGGGTTGGTAAAAAGAAATTTGTGAATTGTATATTGTCCTATTGAAACTTTAAAAACATCACTTTTTAATAATAAGACAAATTCACAAGTGGAAAGAAATGGTTAATAGGCTATATCTCATTTTTTAAACCAAAGACAGACTCGTGGCTTTTTTTTTTTACAAAGATATGTTCAAACTTCTATATTGCTTAAAATCACAAAGGCACAGAATACACATCCAACGATCTATTTTTTTTATATCCAAATATTACTACTTAATAATCATCTTTTAATTCACTACCTAGGAAAAATATACGAGTAAAAAACATTACTGTAGTTTAATGTTTTTCAAGTAAAAAAAATGGTTATTTGTTATCAGTCCTCATCTCCCAAGAATCAGTAAAGCATTTTTACCAAAGTATAGGGGTTATTGATTGTAAAAAGAATCTAAATATTTGTTTGAAGTTCCTGATTTGAAGTTTTTCTATTCATAAAGATTTCACTAATATTGTACATCCTGAATATACTGCTCAAATACAGATTAATAAAAATTAAAGGCAAAGTAGAAAGAATTTGTTTTAAAATTACAAAAGTAAAATTTAAGAAAAAAAGAAATTTACAGAAATATTAAACAAATACAGTAATATTAATATCAGCATATATAAGTGGCACTGAATAAATACTTACCCACCACACCAATGAGACTGTTCTCCATAACTCATATTTATGATATCACATTTACTTTTCATCACTTTAATAAACTAAACAGGAATTTTTTTTAAAAAAAAATTATTTTATTTCATTACATCAATACACTTTTGATTTAAAAAAAAAAAAAGATTATGAATGCACATTCAAGACATTTTCAAAATATATATTTCAATGAAACTAAATTACATTATGTTATAGTAACAATTTTACAAGATTTGAAATGCTGTTCAATATATCAAAATCGGACACTTTTTAGAAATCTGTAACTTGTATAAATGCAATTTAGATTTGAATTTAATATCTAACACAATATTACTTTTAATATTTTATATACTATTACATTATTCTTAATAAAATATTTACTTCAATGCATGACATTTTGTTACAGATAATTTTTAAAAAAAAGAAATTAATGTGTTTTAAGATATTATGCAAAAATGAAAAACTAATATTCTTATCTCAGGAGCATTGGTTAAAAGAGAACACATTTAAATGAACTTTATAAACTAATTACCACAAAATTTTAATATTTTAATTACTTTATACAATAATACAAAAACTCATTATTTTAATCTTAGCTAAAAAGTTTAAAAAATTATATAAATGAATAGATTAAAATCTTTAGATAATACCACATGCCACAAATAGAGCCCACACACACACACACACACACACACACACATGATTGTTATCTCTTAACATTTGCATCTAAAAATCAATTGTATATTTTGGTCGATTTAGGACAGAAAACAGTTGATATCAAGATAACTAACAACAGCTAAAATAATTCCAATTTCCATCTAATGAACATTCTGAATTGGTATCTGATATGCAAAACAGACTTAAAAACTTTTAAAAGTATTTATATAAATAAAAATATTCTTATTGATTTATTAAAAATTGAGATTAAACTTATTTTGATTAATTTTTTCCCAAGATTTACTCACGGAGACAAAGGAAACACTAATTTCCAAGATTTATCCTAATTTTTCTTCATATTTTGATTTTATCCCCACTAATTTTTAATATTCTTATTTGGATAAAAACAAGCTTTTTAACAGAAAAAGTTATTTTCTTTTTAGTTATAACAATCAGTTTATCGGAATATACAATATAATCAAGCAATAATTAAAATAAAAACAATATCCAACTGCAATACAGTGCATAAAAAAAATACAGTTCAACTACAAACAATACTTGTAAATCAAATAGAAGCAAGGAACAGAAGTCTTCAATAAATAAAAGATTGTGTCATTTTGCAAGCAAGCATTTTTTTTATAGTCTCTCAATTACCAAAGCAACACCATTTCATTTCTTTAAAGTCAAAGCAATCAAATACTACAGTGTATAAAATTTTTATTTTGTAAAGCATAAAACAATTCATATAAGTCATTGTAAATCATAAATTAATTTTACACTTCTAATACATTTGTGAATTGTTACAATAACATATATAACTTTGAACTCACATAAAAATATCAAAACTTATCTTTTAAAAAATTTATTTAAAATTATTTATTTATTTATTTTTGCTTTTTTCCACCTCCATAATTCAGATTACAGACAGATTTACATTTCAAATAATCAAAAAAGTAAATAGTAAATACATTAAACTTTTACTTTTTAACTGAGTAATTTTTTAATTTAAAGAGCAACTATTAATATTAATTATAAAAATAATACACAAATTAAAGAATTTTAAAAAAAATTCTTTTTTATTCTACAAGCAAATACTCTTGTTAAAATAAGATTAAAATATTACTTTTTGGAGTTACGAAAATTATAATCTACACCTGTCAAAAATTTGTACCACAAGAGTTGCAAAAGTTATCCCTTATGAAACATAACCAATTAAAAAATAATTACCCCACGTGTTAAGGCTGCACCAGTTTCCATTGATGTTAGTCTAAGGTCTCCAATACCAATACTAACAATTTGAGCACCTGGAGCAATTCCATTTTTATCAGGTTCATCAGGAAAATACGCAGCAGCAATACTTGCAACATGTGTTCCATGACCCGCTAGAAAGCATACAATTAATAGTACTTAATTTATTCTTCTTTTCCCTGAGAATGGTATAGTAACATTTAAAACATGACAGATTTAAATAAAAAGTCGGAATAAACATACAAATTATAAAAACTAATGCAGAAAGATCAGTCAAAATAAACAAAAACATTAAGATCATATAAATTCTAAACCATGAAAGCATCGTAGATACAGATTGAATAAAACTATTAGTGATAGTTTTTTTTTCTTCAAAAAATAGAACTAAAAAATTTTTATCAAGTGCAGACAATATTCAGAGGACACCCAGGCATAATATAAAACACAAAATATCTGAATAAATTCTAATATCAAAAAAATAACCACAAGGGGGAAAAAAATTATAAATTTTTTTTTCATATTTTGCAAAAGATTAAGACTGGAAAGAGCTTCAAATATGAAACTTATATTTCCTAATACTCAAATCAAAACCTACAGAAAATAAAGTAATCACAATTCTTAAATTAGAAATGATAAATATATTTAAGAGGTTTTAAGAGGTTATTTCCTTAATAATGTTTCTAACCAGTGTTCCTGACTTACAGATATAAAAAAAACATGTTGATAATTCTCAAAATTACTACAGAATGATCAGATGATAATCATTAAACAAATAATATAAGAAATTCTACATCAAACAGTTTGTACAATTTAAACAATTCATATCATATTCGCAGAAAAACTAATTAAAGAAAGTTACAATATTTTTCCAAGAGAAATTCGTAGGAAAAAAATCTGCAAGCAAAGAAATTGTCTGAAAAAAATGAAAATATTGCCTTTCATATTTACCATCTTATTAAAATGACAAATATCGAAATCACTGAAAAATCTTTTCATATTATTTCTTAACCCTACCTCCCAACTTTTGAAAAAACAAAGCATAAAGTAACTTGTGATCGACATTTCAAGGTAACTTTTCAAATGCATGAATGACAGTTCAAACACATTCTTAAAATAATACATAGCATTTTAAATTTTACAAAACCCCCAATATATAAATTTTTTTATGTAAAACAAAGAAAATTTCACAAAAAAGTTATATAGATAAGAAAATTACTCAGAGAAAACTCTACTTTTGCACAACTTGATTTACGAAAGCTTACATACTGTAAATTTAAAGACATACATACAGTTACACACAAAAAAAGATAATAAATTTCCAATAAATATGCTTTTATAAAAAAAAATACAGCCTAATAACTCAATTTTTAGAATATTATACACACACAAAAATTATTACACATATAGAAATTAACGATCAAGCTAGGATAAGTTGAAGTCAAGACTACAACCAGAAAAAACATAAATACAGTAAAATTTTTGCAGCTTCTTTATTGAATAAACTTAGAAACTTAGAGACCCAGTTGAATACATCTATGATAATTTCAATTTTAACAGGTAAAGAAGCAACACCCTTTTCTGAAGTCAAATGTATTAAATTTGATACAAGCAACCTATAAGTTTTATTTAAATAGGAAATAAAGCCATTTTCCCACCCTGCATTATCGCAGCATTATCTGCTATAAATGAAACAAAAATGCACAAATGCACCCTACATTTTTTAAATTCATAACCCCCTCCCAATCATGAGTTAATATTTTCTCCAGAGGAACTGCAAAACTGCCACTTCAAACAGGACACTTTTCAGGTTAAAAGTGACCACATGTGATATAATTTGTAGTTTGTATCATTACTGCCATCATATATGCTGCAAAAAGATTTTGCTTCTTACACTAACAAAGGGAGGGCATGACTAAGGAAATTCAATTGGGACGAGACTTTGTGCAAAAGTAGTACTCCTTTACGGTGTTCAACCCTCAATGTATATCTTTCGAATTGCCAGTCCATTCAGAGAAAGTAGCCTTCGAAATTTATGCTTAGCTTTTGTACAATACAGTTGTGCCTGTTACTAGCAATTCGGTAGCATGATTGGTAAAAGGGCTGGTTACCAAGCGTTGGACCTCAGTTCGAGTCAAGCAATCGGTTTTTTTGTTTTAATTTTTAAATTTATTTAATTATTTTTACAATTTAATAAATTTACTTAAAAAAAGGTTTATTAAATATTAAATGATATTTTAGATAATTATTTTATACTTTAAAAAGTAAAATAATTACTGTGATTATATAAATAATATTTATTTAAAAATATATTATAATAAATATTATAAATGATATTTTATATAAAAATTATTTACAAATAGTTTTATAGTAAGAAATACAATATATTATTAATAAAATATTATAATACATAAAATATATTATAATAATTATTTATAAAAAATTATTTTACAATATAAAAATATTATATATCTTATATATTATTAATTTAATTATTTTATAGTTATATAAAATATTTAATATCGTTTTTAAATAAATTAATTTAATTGTAAAAAAAATGAATTTAAAAATAAAAACAAACGATCGCGAACCGATTATATAATAAATATTATTTTTTAATAATTATATTTATAAAATATAAATACTTATACAATTACAGTAATTATTTTATTTTTAAAATACAAAATAATTATCTAAAATATCATTTAATATGTAATAAACCTTTTTATAATAAATTAATTTAATTGTAAAAATAATTAAATTTAAAATTTTTTTTTAAAAAAGTGCGACTTGAACTGAGGCTGAACGCATAGTAACCAGCTATTTTACCAACTATGCCACAGGATCGCTGGAAAGAATTACAACTTTACTGTATAAAAGCTAAGCATGAATTTTGCAGGCTATTTTCTCCGAATGAACTGGCCATTCGGCAGAATTACATTGAGGGTTGAACACCCTAAAGGAGTAGTACTATTGCACAGTCTCATCCCCAAATGAATTTCCTTAGTCGTGCCCTCTCCTTGTAAATAGTGTTTCCCTACTAGAGGCTACTTCACTAATTACAGCACACACACATGCCAACCTTGTAATTTTAAACCACAATCAGGATGCCTAGAATAAAACTAGCAGTGATAATATATTCATCACATTCTCAAACAACACCAAGAGAGATCTGAGCTCTAGAGGAATCTATCATGCTCATTTATATTCGTAAATGATATCAAACTACTTAAATTTAAGCACAAATAAAGAAAATCTATAGGTCATATATTATACAAAACACAATTAACACTAGAATGTCCGTCAATATCGACTGGACACCAGAGTCTGTTTAGTTTGTTCTCTTTCAGCAGTTTAGCAGGGAATTTGAAAATTTTTCATGACTTTTAATCATTTTCCATGGAAATTACACATAAAAAGTTTTGTAGTTCTAGGTTAATGAGGAGAGATTTTACAACTAAATATACAAAGAAAGTCTGCTGGCGTTGTTTCGAGACCAAGGTAATTTCTCCTTATAAATAATTGTCGTTCACAACAAAAGATAGTTCATTCAGTAGATACCATTAGTAAAACAAACTTCCGGAAGTAATATCATACATTTATTTGACCTTGAATGCAGTATGATTAGGTTTACAATGGAAATGAGCCAGTTACACTAAAATCGTTGTGTCTAAGTGTTTCATTACATAGCATTTGCTTATCTACTAATAAAAAATTTTCATTCATTTTTAAAACCTTGTGCAGAGCACACCTTAAAATGATGATTCGTAGAAAGGTCAAAGCCCTGATGAAATTGCTAATTTGTTGCACGAGTTATCTGAGAATGAATTAGATTGTATTGAGCTGTCATCTATTTAGATTCAGATGAAGACAAGATTGAGTGAAAGTGACTGCAAAGAATCTGAAGAAAGTGCAGATGAAATTGATAATACTGAAGTAAATTTTCGTAGATGTGTCGTAAGAGATGGCACAAAATGGATACCACATAATAGTAATTTTCCTGGCAGATTTGCGATTCCATATGTTTTGCGACAAAGTAGTAGTCCAATACACTTCGCGAAACATAATGTCAATATCAGTTTATTATATAAAGGGTCATAATATATGATAATTACATGAAATAATATTAAAAAGTCTTAAAACTAAACCCTACTGTGAGTGAACAGTAGTCCTGCAATTATTTAGTTATTACAAATATTTTATATATTTAATATCGCGGGGTCGAAACAACACGGTGGACATTTAAGGGCAATTGAAATCCTAGACGTTCCAGTATTATAACAAGTATAAAAAATCTGCACTGTATACTTAATTGTGAAAAATCTATTTTAGCAGAATCTGTAATACTTAATAATAGTTATAAATCAATATTTAATAATTATCAGTACTTAATAATAGTGACAAATCAATATTTAATAGTTATCAGTACTTAATAATAGTTATAAATCAATATTTAATAGTTATCAGTACTTAATAAAAGTTATAAATTGAAATAATAATAATTACTCGACATGCTGACTATTTCCAAAAGGTTACCATCTTCATAAACATTCACACAATAATTTAACCTATCTAAAATAAGAAAAAACAATTAATTAACATTAAAAATTTCATAATAACTATGCTAAGCCAGTAAAATATAACTTTCAAAATTGTAATCATTAAGAAACCCATTCAAAACCTACCACTTGAAGTTAGCATTGCATAATCATATGTTTCTGAATAAATTCCCAGCAGCTCGCATTTTTCTAATTCACCTTTTTCTGATGTATCAATTACAACTCTAAAATCCATAAAAACAAGTTATTTTAAATGTGCTTTTAGTTTTATGATACATAATATGTAATTTGTTTTCAATTCATTTAAAATACAAAAAAAAGACGTGGTAGAGAATGCAAAAATATCAAAACAGAAATATACCTCCATTTCTTTCCATCATAAAAAACGACACAGTCATATGTTGGCCCAGGATCAGAATATTTCTTTTCCAAAGTATTTAATACTTCCAACTGAGCTTCTAATTCTTCTTTGTATAATTTTTCATTTATAGAAAGCTTCAAAAAGGACATGGAAAAATATAAAAATAGTATTACTACACACTACATTCGAGGGAAGAAAAAGATTTTGAATGAGGTATAATGCATAAATTCATTTTTCAACACTACAAAGACAATCAAATATGAATGAAATTTTTGATTCAATAATGCATGCTTCCAATTATATCTTTAAAATAATAAATTAATTTGAAAAATTACATAGCAATTCCTTAGCTTCTACTTTGTCAGTTCATGTATGAATAAATCAGCTTACAGAGTTCTGTAAAGACTCAAAGAGAAAGTGTTGCCTATTTTGGATTTATTATTATACTAATCAATCCAATCATAATGCAATAATTTTTTTTATTTATTTATTGGAATTACCATTAATTTAATTTTTCATCTAAAATCCTTTGTAATTCATAAAACACATTACAACATAAATATCATAAGACAAATAAATATAAACTTTCTCCCAAAGTCTAACATTTCATTCCTTACAAATTAAAACTTTAAGGGGGGGGGGGATCAAATTTTTGAAATACAACAGAATATTAACAAGATTGAAAATTGGGCATAATTTAACATTCGTATTCCGCTTTGAACAAAAATAAAATTTGCGATCTCAAGGTAAAAGAAAAACTTCAAAAAATACTAGCACACTCGAAAGAGAAATATCTCTTTTCATATGCTGCATTTATTTAATTTAATAATCTTTTGAAGAATTATAGCATATTAATAATACCAAAATATTTTTCCGATATAATCATATTATTGGTTCAATTATTTCTTTTATATTTATACTTGCAATCTATTTACACTTAATAAAAAGGTTTAATTTCATGTCACATTTATATGATAGTGCTCTATATTCTTCAATTATTAGATATAGATGAGACTGATTGACTATTGTCACACTATAAAGCAACAGGCCCTATATTTTTGAACGACGATCAAATGATGAAGACAACACCTATTCTGGCACATATCAAGCTTACCTCACTTTCACAACAAGTCAACTTTGCTCAAATTCAAGAGCTTAGAGCCTTGATAAATTTATGAGTATCAGCCCCCCATACTCTACGAGTAGGGATTGCAATATCGGACCAAATGTTCAATAACAGTATTAGAAATTTTAAGAAAAATAAAAGAAAACACAGGTGTTTTCTTTGTTTTACTTATATAAGTTACTACTTTATAAGAGAGTGTAAATATAACAAGAAATAATTTGTAACTTATACATTATAACAGTATATAAAGTATCACAAAATAATAAATAAATAAAGGAACATCTTATTTATTTAAGTAACAAAAAAGTGCAGATATCACTATTCACAATCTGTGGTACTATTACAAATTTTTGAAATGTTCTTAATGTTTTAAAAGTTAAATTTTTGAAAAGTGTTCTAAAAAAATATAATGCATCAATTGTACTGTCATTAAGCCTAGATTATAATTTCGTGCAAAAATTATCAGCTGTCGTAAATGCTCTTTCATCATTTACACTAGTTGGTGGTACTGTTAGCAATGCGCAATATACTTTTTCCAGGTAT
Source organism: Trichonephila clavata (assembly GCA_019973975.1). Lineage (NCBI taxonomy): Eukaryota > Metazoa > Arthropoda > Arachnida > Araneae > Nephilidae > Trichonephila > Trichonephila clavata. Next base: position 140,201 of record BMAO01021060.1, on the reverse strand, counting down.
TTATCTCTAAATCCCTCATCTTCAAATAAATCGATTTCTCCTCGGATGATTTTGGACATAGCTGATTTCTGTACTGTATTTTGGTTTGTTGAAATTTTTTAGCTATCTCTAATTCTAATTTTTGTTTAAGAGACAATTCCTTTTCACAACTGACATTAGTATAATCATCATCTTCCATAACTGTACCTAATTCTTCTAAATGTAGATTGATTTGTGGGTAAAAATTTTTTAGAAAATTTACTATAAATTTGATTTGGTTAGTCTCTTTTCTTCTTGACTCTAGAACATTTTTTGCATTGTGCCATCATATTCTTTTCATCATATAAATAATAAAACTAAACCGAAGTATTATCAACTGATTTTTTTATGTTCTTTAAAGTTATTCTTATTCATTATTATGGATTATTTTTTTGAGTATAAAAAATATAATGAATCTGAAAAACACATTTTGAACCGGAAAGTACGGTACAATGTGAATAAAAAAACTCACCAATTTAGAAAATATCGAAATTTTACGCAATTTCTTCATTAAGTACAACCTTGAATATCAGACTGTGCAGTATGGATGATTCAGATATTTTATAACTTCTCTTGATTGTAGGATGTAACTTTGTATTCACAGTCTAATTAATTTCGTCTGTTAGGAAAACATTCTAATAACAGGAGTTGATGAATGAAGGAAGGTAGATGATCTTGAAAATGTTATTCCTCTTTCAACAAGAACTTAGTTTGGAGTAGTGTATTTAGCTCTTTTTGTCAGAGAAATAATTTATGTCTATATTTTTAAGTTCAGATTAATAGTCTTTTATCCCCTTGTATCTGGTTATGAAAAAATCAGATGATGGATTTAATGATTTTCCTTAGAACTACAGAACCAGCTAGGAAAAATAAAAATAAGAACAACAGAATGAGCGGGATAAAGAAGTTAATAATATCTTCATCTTCTGAAATGGACGTAAAATTATTTCATTTATAATACATTTTAATCATGGTGTAACAATTAACACTATAACAATGTTGGCAATCTCTGAACATATAATAAAATTTTTTTACAAATTTCTAGTAAATACCGGAAAACCGGTATTTAAACATGTGAATACCGGTATTTTGAAACTGTTCCAATGGCTCGAAACACCAGTATTTGGTATCCCGGTATTGCAATCCCTATCTACGAGTTATTTGCGATGAGAGACCCATAAATAATAAGAGTACCTCTTAATAAGTAAATAAAGTATAATGTTATAAGAAATTCACCACATAAGCATAAAATTCAACAAGAATAAATAGGAGACCAGATAATACAGCATTAATAATAAAAAAGCCTTCATTTCACATAAATCAATCAAGAAGGTATTCACAAGTTAAAGTTTTTTTTTATTCTAAAACTCTTGATTTTCATTTAAAAAAGGAATACTAGAATAAAAATAATAACTTCAACTTTATAACTAATATAAGCTTATAAAAATCTAAAAATAAAAGATACATTACATTTAGCAAAAAAAAAAAATTTTCAATAGCAGAAACAGAAAACTCAATAAAGAGAGAAATGTACCTGATTAACATTAGGATGCAGGTGTGTAAAGTCATGAAGTCTCCTTGTTACATCTGCTGAAAGTAGTTTATGAAATGGATCCCAAAACTTCTCTTTCCTTTCTTTCTGTAAAATTTTAAGTTACAAAATTATGAATAAGACAGCATATTAAAACAAAATGAATTATATGTATTAATATGTATTACTTTATACAATTCAAATTAGCTAAAAATTATAGTTACAGCTTAAAAAGTTTGATCTTGTTTTACAATACGTTATATGAAGCAAACAATCAAATTCTTTGAATTCCTGTATGTCAATAAAATAACTACTACAAATCCAAAAATGTGCAAGAATTTTAATATTTTACATCAAGTTTAAAATAAGATGAGATTTATAATAAAAAGGAAATTTATAAAAATAATTAAGGTCTTCAATGCCAAAAAGCATAATTTTTTTATAGAATTGACATAAAAGACGTTTAAATAAAGTTATAAATATCCCCTTTAAATGAGGAACTGATACATGTTTATAAATGAAAAAATGTATCATATAAACAAGATAACTTGAATCAAGAAAGGTAAGGCACATGTCAGATTAATTCATTATAAGTTTCCTCGTGTACTTAAGATAAAAATTGTTACTTACATGAAGCATCTTCATGTCTCTTTTGAAAAGGGAATTCACTGATAATAAATGTCCTAGTTTGAAGACACAAGAGGAATATTGGGCAATGGACCATGTAATTTTGAACAGTCAAGTGATGAGGATAAAAACTGAGCTAACAACCCCACTGTCTAAACTTCAACATCAGTACAATGTGAAGGTATTGAGCCACACAACAGATTAAATGTGTATCAGTCCCCCTACACCAGAGGTGTCAAACTCATGGCCACAGGGTTGCATGCAGCCCATAACAAACATCTTTGTTGCCAAACAATATATATTGGCACACAATATATAATAAAATTTTAAAAATTCCCCCAAAACAAGAAATATAGTAGTAAAGAGATGTCAAGACAAACATTAATTTTTCTTGCTCTTTTATATGTGTTTATAAGAAATTATTCAAAATAAACCTATGTTCCTATCTCTCTCAAAATTCTTTTCTTTTTTTGTGGTCAACCTAAAGTTAAACCTTGTTTGTTTGGCTCAAGTTAGCCTTTGAGTTTCACACCCTTGCTCTATACCAATGGTCTACCAACTGTGTTCCACGGAACCCTGGGGTTCCACAAGGCATACGTAAGGATTCCACGAGTCACAATAAGAAATTGAAAATAAAATTATAAATGTGTATACAAAATGGAATTGCAATATCTATCAATCTAAAAGCTCATTGCAGTCATTAAAAAAATGTAAACTTCACATTTATACATAACTTTATAGCGTAAAACTTTTAATAACATACCTACTAGATTGGGAATATTCTATTGCTTAATATCCCGGGTTCTCCGAAATAATTTTATACTTGTTAGAAAATATACAATGTTTTGCAAAACTAAATAGTTTTCTAATACAAAATGCACCTTTTATCATATCAGGGGTAAAAAAGACACCCATAATGAAGGAAAGGGAACAACTTATCAGCATATTAACAGATTCAATGTTAAAATTTAAATTTAAGCAAGAACTGTGTCTAAATTTTAGGTTGCAAATTCAAGTAGAATATACAGGATTTCTCACATAGCTATAAACATTTTAATACCAACCATACAGAACAATGTACTTAAAAGAAAATTATTTCTCAAAGTGAGTGGCTACAAAAACAAAATAAAAACAAATTAAACACAGAACAGGAAGTGCAACTGCAGACAATTTCTATAGACATGGACTTGGACAGTTTGTATAAAAAAAATGCAAACACATATCCCAGTTACTAATTTTAATGTTTGGGTATGTGACACCTAAATATACTATTATTAATGATTAAATTACATAGAAATTACATTTTTTTCAACAAAATAATACTTTTTTAATTGCCTTAAAATAAAATACCTATAGCATGTTGATCTACTTTAAATATTATTTCAAAGAACATTCTGCTAAGTGTGTGTGTGGAATGGGGTTCCACAAAAACACCTTATAACTCTAAGGGTTCTGTGAGTCAAAAAAGTTTGAAGACCACTGCTCTATACAGTAGGTCTTTAATGTCAACAACACTTGAACCCATAACTCAACAGAAACAATGCGGCTGAATAGCATGAAAGACCAGCTCTACATATGGGCTTAATGGACTGCAGCCAGGGTCCTGCTCCCCTTTGAAGATAACTAACAGAAAAAGATGCTTACCAATCAAAATAGTAATAAAATAAACCAGTAAAAAAATACAAATCAAAAATAAAATGCTTCACATACCATATCAAACTTATTTTTATTTTTGAGTGCAAGAGAAATTTACTTTTCCTCTTCCACCCTAACACCGAATACACGAAAAATAATAATTATTAGACAGGGGCTCTATCAAAGCGGCACCAATGAGCATTAGGCATTTATACAAACATCATGGCATTATTTCTGCAGCCAATTTATTTTTTTGCAATAATAATTCTACGTTACAATAATAAACTGATTTGATGCTATATGCCTAATACCTGTGCATAATACCTGAAATTAAAAGATACTTAGATACCTGTTTATTCAAGTAAAAATTAAGTACCTATACACATTTCTATGTTATTTAAGTAGGAAGATATTGAAGTTATAAGTATTTTCTGTATTTTTTCAAAGATTGAAAACATCAGTATTTCCCATAAATATGAATGTTGTCTTAAAATTTGTGATGCGTAACTTAATTACTTTTATAGGATGGGAAAAAAATAATCCTTATATGTGGATGACAGAGGTTTCCCGCGAATATTATGGATAAAAGTAAAGTAGTCTTGATTTTCATAATATATAAATCTGTTTTTTTTTAAGTAAAGGTAGCAACAGCAAATAATAGAAAACAATGGAAAAACAATATATATTTAACCCTCTAAGTGGTATGCACGTATTTTAACGCATGACTAGAGATGCTTCGAAAAAGCACCGCACCGTTTTTCTTGACTTCAAGTGCGGGTGAGCCATGTTTTTCTGAAATCCTCCCCCCCCCCTTTAAAGGTTTAACATAATGAAAGAAAATTAGGGAGGGTTGCCATCAACACAATGGACACTGACAGGAAGTTTTATGGCTTGCAGGAACCCTGTGCTCTGACCCTGGAGCAATTCTAAAAAAGCTGGGAAGAACTTCTTTAGACTCCTTAGTAAATAACCTATAAGTTAGTATTTGTAAATTAGCTGATTTGAGATATGATTGCATTTGAATTAAATAAACTCTTTTTGTTGTTTTTGCAATATAACCATCTTTTTCAAGTTTTGAAAAGTTCCAACGCATAAATAAAATATTATATAATTTGCTTTTGATTTTATATTAACTTGAAGTTTTAACAAGTTGGAACCATAATCTGCTATTTTATATAGTTGGACAAATTACTTTTTAAGTATATTCCCTTTTCTTGGTTAACTCACACTTTTTTCTTCATCTTAAAATGATCAAACAGAAAAAATTAAGTTTTATTATACATATCTCTATATAATATCCATAATTATAATTTATAGCTTCATTTTTATTCTCTTAATCAATGCTTTCAGTTTTTAAAACATGATTATTTCATTATAAGGTGCCAAAAAAAATTAATAAGAAACAGAATGCTTAAAAATTTAAAACCTTTTAAACTTTCCAACTACTAAAAAAAGAATAATTTTTAAACTTTTGCATCAAATTATTTGAAAAAAATTGTTACGCTTTGATAAAAATAACAACGAGAAAAAAACTAATTCAGATCCATTAGTTTTTTTTAAATTTCAAAGCTAGGTGTTCAGGGTATCTTACGTATTGTTAAGATAAAACCAAATTATATTTGAATTTTTTAAAAAAAATGCTTGAATTTCAGTTTATTTCAGAGAGAACATAAATGGAGGGTTTTTTCCACTAATTCCTATATTTAAATTTGAATAAATAGTAATTAAAAATATCCGAAAACATTTACGGGATATGAATAAATATAAGGATCAATTTTAAATTTATTTTTAAAAAGTACCTATTTATGCTAAGTTTCTCATCTTTTTTTTTAAAAGCTAACTGAAGAACAAGTAATTAAAATCCGGATCTTTTTTTGTAATCTCAATCATACAAAATTATGAATTTTATATTAAATTACATTTGAAATTTTGGAAAAAAATATTTATGTATCGCGTATACACAGTTAAAAACTATTTACCATAAGCACTAACAATACTTTGAATATAATATAAAATTAAAATTTTAATATATCGAATTTTAAGCATTTTTTAATACATTTCCTAAATTTCATAAAATTCAGTTAAAAACTGCATGTTAAGAGCAAAAAATATGCAGAAAAATTTGATGACTAAACAACAACTTTTAAATAGAAGCAAAGCCGAGAAGCTAAAACAACAGAATGAAAAATTATGATAACATCTACAATAGTTTTTGAAAAATTTACTTTAAAATTCAGAAAATCTGTGCATTATGTTATACTTAATATTAATTAAATAGTCAACATAATAATGTAATCATTTGAAGACGCATTCATATACCATTAAAAAATTATAAAGGGCATTGTTGCGAATGTTAAGAATTTCCTATAATTTTAACAGATTGATGTCCATATCTTTCATTTGACACGTGGCCTTGCTACACATGTGTTCAGAAAGGATGGTCTGCTGTTGTGAAGATGTTTGATTGTAGGATGTTTCTGAATGTATTTTCTTTTTTTTCTTTTTAATACAGGACTTTTAACTTCTGTATAATATTTATACTATATAATATGTTCTTTTTAAAAATACTTTAAAATAATTTTATACATATGTACACAATTGTTGTTTTATTATACAGTTTCAAATTTAAATGTGTTAGAAAAAAATTTCATTTCCTGTATTTTGGGAGTTTTTTCTACCCTCTTGGTAATTCGAATTCTTGATAATTCGAAGTTTTTCATTGGTCCCTGCAACTTCAAATTATCGAGAGTCGACTGTATATATATTTTTTATCAGAGAACCTAACTTATGTATTTTCACGAAAAGCGTAACTTAGTACTTGACCTAAGACTACAAACGTGTATTGCCAATATATATGTTTGATTGTGCTAACACCTAGTTAAAAAAAATTAAATACTTATCAGTTAAAACGTTACAAATAATCTGGTACTGCCATCTGGTGTATAAATTAAGAAATAAACAATATTCCGGGCTTAAAAATAGATTATTTGAAGCTTTTTTTGGCAAGGTACTTTTCGACACTCCAGCCCAGAAATATCACGGGGACGAGGAATAGAGAGGAAAATTTCACCCTGTGAATTTGACGGGAGTGAGACGCAAAGGGTTTAAGATTTTTCTAACACTCCATATTACTAGTTGTGAGGCATTCTCTGAAATATCCTATATAGAAAATAAATATAGGGCAACAATGACAAATACTAGGTTAAATTATTTATTAGTTCTTTCTATTAATACTGATCTCACCAAAGACTTAAAATGCGATGATCAAACAAAATTTGCAGCACATAAGAGGTAGAAAAGTTTTTTTTTTTGTAAATTATGTTATAGTTAATAATGTATTTAAATTGTTTGAAATTTTAAAAAAAAAAACTAAATTTCCCTGTACAAAAACTTTTTTTAGGAAAATGACAAAATATTTAATTATTTAGCCCCCCTCCCCCCAGATATTGTTAGCCCGGGGCTCACAAAGATCATGGTCCGGCCATGATAGCATTAGGTCTGATAGCATGGGTAAATATTTCTCAGCAACTTGTTAATACCAAGAATATCAACTGTGATCAAAGTTAAAAGTGCATCCACTTGTTATTAAATGGTCTCTTAATTGTTTGGCACCCAATGTATAGATATGTATATTCTTAAAAATAGAGATGCCAACACAAATTCACACACACAAACGATTATAAATGTGAATCATGTGGCAGACAGGCATTCTAATAATACTTGAAAAAAATGCCATAAATAAAATTACTTTTTTTAAAAAAAACTTATATTTTCCCTACTTACAGAGTTTAGGTCTTAGATATGCATTTATAACAAATACAAACACAACAGGTTTTTTTTAATTAATAAAATAATTTTAAAAATAAGCTTTTTCTTTTCCATTATATTACTTAACTTTATTACTATTTTACATCAGAATTTTAAAAGCTTGAATTTTTAATTCATTTCAACTTGCAATTACTAAAACAACCTGCTTGCGGCAACATGCATATTATAAAGTGTTTTCAATTTTAACAAATGAGTTCACCAAAGACATTTCAGATATGCCTAAAAAAATAAGGAAAAAGAAATCTGATTCAGCCTTGACACAAAAAATAAATGTTCTTGGTTATTGCTGCTATTTTAACAAAAAGGAAACTAAAAAACAAAACTTTAAAAAGGAACTAAATAAAAGAATTTTTTTTAAAGGATAAAGTTATAAGTAAAATAAACATCTGAAAATCTAAATTAGAGAGATAATATTCTAACATTCATTGCTCTAATACATACACATAAAAAGAAAACTTGAATATAAATATGAAATTTTCCTTATGTAAGAACATAGTTTTAAGCACAATCAATGTTAAAAAAAATAGAGAAAGCCCTTCAAAAGGAAATCACTAATAACAAAACACACCTTAACTCTGAATTTAACAGAGATTAAAAGGATTGCTTTTAGTTCATTCAGAAATCTCAAACAGATTCAAAAGAAGAAAATCCCTTATGCAAATAAAATTATGTTTAGAAATAAAACCAAGAAAAAAAATTAGGTAAAGTATAGATAAATGTTAAATCTTGTAACTTTGAAGCTCAAAACATATAAATACTTGCCTCCGAAAGTTTGTGTATAGGCAATCATCTTACGTGTTTATGCAAAAATTACTATTAAAATCTTACTTCAGAAAATCAAGATACCACTCAAGGATATGATTCTTCAAAATTTCCTTATTCAAACAACAACAAAATCCACTTTAACAAAAAGAAACAATAACCACCAAAAAAAAAAAAAAAATCACCCACCACCCCCACCAAAAGTCTGTGTACACTTACAAAATTGAGCTTTAAAAAACCTCTTGTTAGATAATTACACCAGGTTGTGTTTTTAAGTAACTATAACTATAAGCTTCTATAATGATTTATTTGAGATTTGAATGCTTTTGTGATTCCACAGCAGGTAACAGGAAAGAGATTGATATATTACTGAAAAGATCATCATAGATCTGACGAAAAAGAGCAAATCTTTTTAATTAATTGCTGAAACTGTTAATAGGAGACATTCATTGACTCAAAAAGTGTTCTTAAACTACAAATAAATTGAAATTTTAATGTCCAAGATCCAGCCGTTCATCTGTAGTGTCACCTTGAGAATCTTGCTTGGTGATATGCTCTGCAAAAATGAATCCAAAACTCCATTATCCTAAAGCTTCACAATTAGCTAAAAGTGTTGCTATTCTAAATAATTGTGATTTTAACCACAATTTCAAGGAAAAGGATGATTATAATGGCCGAGTTGCACTGAAGAAGCCGTTTATTTCTCAAGTGAACAGAATCAAGAGAATAACCTTTGCCAAAAAACACTTTAATAGGACACAATTTTTGGGAAAATGTAACATTCAATTGAAGCAATTTTGGGGTTTTCAGAATCGTCAAATACCAGCGAAAATTCCTGTACGGACCTTAAGAAAAAGAATCTTTTTCTAACTATGAAACATGGAGGATGCATAATGGTTTGGGGTGCATAGGAAGCCTTTGGGTTGGTAATCTGGAATTTATTGAATCGACAATAAACAAAACTGTTTATTTTAATACATTGAAGTAAAATATCAGGACAAATACCTAGGAACTTGTAATGAGTCAAGATTTTTACTTTCAGTAGGACAATGATACCAAGCAAATGGCTTGCATTGCGAAGTCATGGCTGTTCTATGTTCCAAACCAATTCTGTAAGCCATCCCAGTCCTAAGACCTAAGGGTAATACAGCATTTGTGAGATTTTCTTGAGTGGATAATCACAGGGAGTATGCAATAACATTCAAAGAAATGCTCAGATCTGTCATAGAAGAATGGAACAAAATAACCACAAAAGAGACAACTAAGCTAGTTAAATTCCTGAAAAATATGTTGAGAGGTTATAAAAAGATAAACTTAAAAAGTATTAACTTTTAGTAACAATCCATTACCATAAAGGTTTTTTCCAATGTACTCAGACCTTTGATGCACAAGAGATTTATATATATGTCATTCTTAAGTTATAAATAATTGTAATATTTTATGTAATGATCAGGTGATTGTTGATTATACCATTTGAATTCATGACATTATAGGAATCAAAAGTTGTATTGATTCAGAAAGACTCCATTTAATTAGCAACTTTGCATGAATATGGAAGATGATCACATGCACACAGACTTTCAGCAGCAAGTGTATATATGCCATATATAACTTAACATTATATCATACATTTTTCCTACATATCTTAATTGCAAACAATTATGAAAACTTTTTTTCAAAACACCAGTATCACTTTATTTCCCACATTAAAAGGATTATATCCTGTTTAGATTTCTTTCCTATTTATAGAAAAAACAATAACTAAATAAATAGCTTACACAAGCATTTAACCAGCAGCAAGCTGGCACCAAGTTTTCCTCGAAAACCATACACACAGTCTATAAAATAACTATTTCCCTTCATTTAAAAAACATGATAAAAAATTCCTCCAATATTTTCCAGTGTTTTTCCTTATTTAATTGTAGGAAGGGATTCTTTGGTCTCTTTTCTTGCTTAGTGCTTGAATGTTTTAGAGGTATATTGATTATTTAGAGTTTGTTTCAATTTACAGCAGTCAATGCAAAATTATTTTGGAATCTAGTACAATTTTTCAAAAAAAAAACTATCAGAGTTTGCTTCTTTTTTTTTAGTTTTCTACAGAAAGTAGTTAATTTTCTACCTATTGCCATCACAAAAACACAAATTATTGAAAAACAAAGATTAATACTATACAATATAGAGTAACAACAAGTGGAAAAGTCACTCAATACACTCTGCTAATGTCTAAATTACAAAAATAAGTTCTTTGTTTCCTACTTGGCCTATTTATCTTGCCACAACTACATAAAACAAAAATTAATAAATTACATTAAAATCAGTAGGATATTATCCTACCATGAAGAGAATCTAAAGAAAATTTTAATGAAATAAAATTATGGAGGAGAGAGGCAAACATCAAATCCTAGGAGAATGAGCAGAAGTCGTAAGCAATCACACTTCTCCGTCATTGAGTATTCCAGGGAAAGAGCGGAGAAACAATCTAGGCTACAGCAACCAGCTCTGCAACTGATTGTCTCTACTTCTCTAAATCCAATTCCTCCAGCATTCTTAACTGAAATCATTACTTCACAAAAAAAGTTGTCTCTAAAAAATCTTAACTGAATTTGAAAGCCCCACTCCCAAATTTTTAAAAGTAAACAGTGCAACAGTGCTTATTGTGCCATTTTGTCATTAATGAGTGTGGGTTGTTAAGCAATATAGTGATGGCTCCAGATAATATTTTAAAGTTTAATTTTTTTTGTGTGGTATCCCCTTAACAAAATTGGATGTAATTTATATTGAAGTGTTTATTATTTATTTCAAAATTATTATTTGCATGTTTGTGATTTATTTTGTTTTACATGCTCAGTATTAGAATTTTTATAGCTATATAGTGTTCTCAAATGCTTTGATACATGTATCAAATAGATGTAAATTTAAATCAATATTTAAATTTTAATATATTTCATGTGTTGTGTTCAAATTCAAAATACTTGAATGATACTTAAATCTGGGATGAAAATTAACAACCTCAGGGATAAATGTGCAAAATAGAATAACAGTTCCGAAAGCATTTTAGTTGAGAAGAAACAATGTAAATAAATATAAAAAATAAACAAATAAGTAAAATTTAAAAAGCAAATGTCTTCATGTTAAAAAATATAAATATAGACAATATACAAATAAATAAAAAGGTAATTAGGAAGGCCTAGTACCACAGACAAAATTTTCCACTTTTGATAGTGAATAATCTATCACCTCAAAACTTGTACCTTTGTCAAAATATTTCAATGATTTTTATAAAAATAAATGTTGATAAAAATTGTGCCATAAATAATAAAATATTTTAGCTTGGATAACTTGACATTTCAACTTTTAGGAATTCTTGTTTATGGAGTTATTCACAAGAAATAAAACTGGTAGTCTTAAATGACTGTGATCGAGACATCTTGCATTTTAAATATTTTTCTGTATTTTAAAAATTTTGTGAATTCATATTTAATATTAACAATTTGATACATACATGTTTTTGTATTTTTACTCACTTTTGGTCAACTTGTTGATTTTTTTCTTGTTTATGTTTAAGTGAAGGAAAAATTCTAAACCAGATTTAAATTTTAATTTTATACTTTGGTATTTCTGTAAGACATGGGTGTGTGGCAAGCACCTTAACGCACACATCTTGCAGAGAGAAGGGATTGCAACAACTTAATATTGTGTGTTTTTTTTAACTTTTAATATTACATATTTATTCAATGTAACTTAATTATGAATACCATTTTTCAAAATGCCAGTCTCATTTTATTCCCATATTAAAAGGATTATATCCCTATTTTAATTTCTTTCCTATTCATAAAATAAATAAAAAATAGCTTACACACACATTTTCCCCAACAGAAAGCTCTCTCTGGCACCAGATGTTTTGCTAAAACCAACAATATAGTTCATAGATTTCCTTTCACTTAAAAAACACATAATATTCCTCTTATATATCCCTAATTTCTACTTATTTGAATGTAGGTGGAAAAAATTCTGTCTCTTTTCTTGCTTGGCACTAGAGTGGATAGGTCACTCAATTCACTCTCCCAATGGCAAAATTACAAAAGTAAATTATTTGTTCCTTACTCAGCTATTCATCATGCCATGAAAAAATTAAAAGAAAACGAATACATTATATTGTTCCTTCCAATATATTCATCAAATGTATTCTCAATTATTTTTATAGAGGTTTTAAAATTAAATATTTCATCTATTTATGTCTTTTTTTTTTTTTTTTTTAGAAATGTGTCATAAAAATTCATAACATTTGGATAACAATAGAGCAAGATTAACTTTATATTTTTTTCTAAATATAAAGTTAAATGAGCTGACATGAAGTAATTTAAACATTTGATACAAAAAAAAATCTTAAATTACTCACTAGTAAACGATCCTTTAACAGTTTAGGATACAGTTCATAAGCATTTTTTACACCAATGTGAAATTTTCCAGATGGATTTTCCCAGTGTGATGGTATCTGTAAAATAAACATTTATTTATGTATTTGTAAATATGCATATTAAAAAAAAATTCCTCTAAATAAAATTTAGTACAAATTATCAATTTCTTGATTTTTTTTTTTTTCACATTAGCAAATCTTACAAAAATAACAATCTCAATTTAGTTTACTAAAAAAGCAATATTATGCTTTTATAGTCATTTTGATAGGAAAATTTAGTAGAACTTATACTTTTAGAAAGAATAATAGTTTTTTATTCTCAACATTAGTGAACTTCAATAAAAAAAATCTGTATAAATAAAAAAAATACATAATTTTCAAGTAAATTTTAGGCTATTTCTGCTTAATGGTAAAGAATAGGAATCCAACTTGGAATATTTTTTCAAATATAAAAGAACTGAAACTTGGAATATTATATTCTGGGCTTTGCTATCCTATGGAAAGCAGCATATTTTATCATATTCCTCGTTTTTATCCGAGTTAATCTATTTTTTCTGGTACAAAATGTGGTTGCATGGATAAAAAAATAAATATTTAAGGAATATTTTGAAATTTTAAAAATGATACATTATAAAAAGATGACTGAATGAATGGTGTTGCAAATTTTCATGAAAGTTGAGACATTTTCGTATCTGAAAATTTGCTCCATGTTTAGATCAGACTAGCATATATTTGGTGAAAAGACATTTTATAGAAATAACCAATATAGTCAAAATTAACTCCCCATGATGGTAAAAAAAAATGGTTTTTACAACTTCTAATTTATATTTGAATAAACATTAATGTTAAACATGAAAAAAGCTAATAAGGAAGTAAATAAGTGTAAAATTCTAATTCAACAATAGCAGAAATGGTATTGTGAAATGGAAATTAACACAACTTTCTCAATAAAATATGAAAAAGTATTAATAACTAACTTATTTACTTTTTAAAAAAGCAACTATTGATAAGTTATAAAATGAATATTGAAATAGGAACTGAAAGGACACATTACAATTTCTAAAAATTTTAAAATACTTTCATAAAATCAGAATATGTGATAAATAAAAAAAATGAATTGAACAAATACAAGACATTAATGAAAATATGAAATTGAAAATAACATGCTACCAACTTTTGAAAACAACAATGCATAAAATAACGCATGATCGACATTTCAAGCAAATTCTTAAAATAATACATAAACAATTGTATACAACAGCCCATGATATACAAATATTTTTCATAACAATGTGAAGTAAATTTCATAATGAAGATATTAAGAAAATTATTCAGCAGAAATTACTTTTGTAGCCACTGGATTTATAAAAAGGTGTAAGCTAATGTAAATTTAAAAGCATGTATATAGTTACATAAAACACTGGTGGCTGGAAGCAAGTTATCTAATAGAAGAAATTGAGAGGGAGACTAAGCCAGTGGGCCTTATTACTAACCAAGTAAAATTAAATATATGACTACTAATGGAAATACCTACATCACAACTCTTTTAATTGAGGATTACATATTTGAAATTGTTTCAGTATTCATTCATCTGGGATCAATATCTAATAAAACTTTTTATGGATTGAAGCATCTACTTAGATCAGGATTTTTATCTAGAAAAGCAAAGCTATTACTTTACAAGACCCTAATTGGTTCTGTCCCGACTTACACTTTGGAGACCTGGACAATGACCATGAAATGAGGAAAGGATTTTTTGTGCTTTTGAATGCTAGATCCTGAGAAGTGTTTTTAAAAGAATTCAGAAAAATGGTTTCTGGTGTGGCACACACCAAATTATACTGAATGTAATAAGAGTCAGATGTAGTTCCATTACATTAAAATAAGCCTACTCAATTGGAATGGGCATGTTATCTGTATAAATCACAGTAGCACTGAAAAAAGAAATCTTTTCAGCCAAACCAGGTAAAACGAGAAGAGGATTGTTTAGGTCAATACTAAGAATTGGAGGAGTTCGGTGGCCAATACAGGATATAAGAAACATCTGGTTCAGAAGGCTTTGGCCCATCCTGATGGTTATGCCACAGATGGTGATGATTAATAGTAACATAAGAAAGTAATGAATTTCCAATAAATATGCTTTTAAAAAAATGCAGCAAAATAACTCAACCTTTAGATTATATTTACAAAAAAAAAAAAAATTACACATACATAAGTTAATAACCAAATTAGGAGAAGTTGAAGTCAAAACTATTACCAAATGAAATCACCACCAAGTGCATGAATCCTGTAAAATTTTTGAGGCTTCTTTATTGTATAAGCTTTGAAAGCTATTCAGAAAATCTATATACACTCAAGAGTCAAAACATTATGACCATCCTTACATTTTGCAATGAACTCGCCTGGATGACGTGGAAGGCACATGATCAGGTGGAAGTGGTATTTAACTGCTGCTTTGAAGAGCCTGAAGAACCATTCTTTCACTAAGACTTTCCCCGAAGCATTATTTTCCGTGAAGCTGTGAAGCAATTTCATTTTCGTTCACCTCTCAAAGCTTTTCCGTGAAATTGTGAAGCTGAATGAAGTTGATGTGAAGCAAGTCAGCTTGTTTTTAGTTCCATGACGAGGCGAAAGCAGCAGCGTCCCATTCATTTTGATAACCCGGAAGAGGGTGCATCTTCTCTGCATAATGCAGAAATGAACAATCACGAAAACGAAGGAAACTGCTCAATGGAACAAGCGAACGGAGATGATATCTCCGACCCACCGACGGATACTACCTCACTACCTCCAGACATGCACTGCACACATATTCGCACCCTGCAGAAGCATGCTGAATCACGTATTCAGCATCAACAAGAACTGATCGACATTGAGACGTTCGATCAACGAGACACCGATGCAGCACAGTTGCAGTCCTACATCCATGCCAAAGGGGCGGCGGAGCTTGACTACAACATGAAGATGGGTGAGTTAAAGCTTTTCTTTCCTTGCCCAGTAGAAAACTGCAGCCACAATACGACAAACGGTTTAAATGCCATCCGTTCTTTGAAAAAAAAAGAGCAGCGGAGTCCTGCGTCTTCCCTGCCACTTTTAACCCCCCCCCCAGCTTAGGGAGACTAAATCCAAAAAACCCAAACCCAATGAAACCGCAAATAAAAATAGCAACAAAAATCAAACGACTAAAGAGTTGCCTGAAAATACCATACAATTAAATAACCCCTTCAGTGCTCTCAATATTGAAGAAAATAATATGGAAGTCGTCAACTCAGATCCCAACCAAGCCCCCGGCGAAAATCGACCTAAACGCAAAGTTAAACTGATTATGCTCTGTTATAAAACAAATTATAACCTAGTCCTTAAAGAATTGAACGAAAGATACCCAAACTCCATCAACAAGCTGATAAGAGAATACATAAGAATTACCCCAATCTCTGAGTATCAGCACAGAGAAATCACCGCCACCCTCAAAAGGAATGGAGAGTAATTTTACGCAACACCCCCCCAGCGAACGACCTTACAAAGTAGTTCTTAAGGGACTACCAGCGTCCACCAATATCAACGAAATAAAAAATGACCTAGCTAACCAAGGAGTTGCGGTTAGTAAAGTTGCACAACTTATGCAACGAAAATCAAAATCCCCCCTACCCATATTTCTAGTGGAAGTCAGGAAAAACGTCCTAGACAGTCGGGACATTTTAGACATTAGCAACTGCTGCTATATGTCCATCACTTGGGATTGGTTCCGCCGCAGACCGGGAGCAACACAGTGTTACAACTGCAATTACTTCCACCACAGTTCGCAATACTGCAACATCAAAACTAGGTGCTTGAAGTGCACCCAGGAACATCGGACAAGCGACTGTCCTATCCAAAGAAAAAATAGAAAACCCAGAATGCATAAACTGTAAAACCAAAGGCCACATGGCCAACTCAAAACACACACAATGCCCTAAATACCCCAAAACAAATCCAAAGAAAGGAGATCCCATCCAAAATAACGCCACCAAAATAAACCTAACCGTTAACCAAACCCAAAATACCCCAAATCCAGTAACAACAAATAACTCCTATGCAAATGCAGCTAAAATAGGCCACCAGAGGTCAGCACGTGAAACCGGATCTGAGCCGACGACAAAACGTTTTAAGCCCAATTCCGCCTCAAAAACCCAAAATTCTTCCTCATGTTCGAAAATCATTCTCGCAATCCGCGAATTTAAAAACTTTTTCTCCAACCACCCTGAATTCCTCTCACTGGGGAAAGCTCTCCGGAGTGCCTCCTCAGAAGAGGAAAAAGTAGACATCTTTTACGAGGCGATGGCCTCCACCTCTAACTATAAACTTAGGCCGCTTCGGGCTCAGAATAGCTTCTTGGAACGCCAACGGCGTTTCCTCTTGCAAAATAGAACTTCGGGATTTTATAAATAAGCATTCCCTCGATATCATTCTCATACAAGAGACACACCTGAGACCAGGCATAAATTTCAAAATCCCAAATTTCACCACTTTTAGAAACGACAGAACACCAATACCAACGCATCCGTCCGGCGGCACTGCTATCTTGAAAAAATCATCCCTCAAGCACCACCACATTCCAACACCTTTGCTAGGAGCGGTCGAAGCAACGGCAGTTGTTCTCACCCCCCCCCCCCCGACGAAGACCCACTGATTATTGCCTCTAGTCACATATCACCATCCACAAACCCAAACACAGCTATCAATGACTTGGAGGAAATTTTCTGTCTCGGACATTCTTCCATCCTTTGCGGAGATTACAGCGCCCACAACACATCCTGGGGCTGCGTTTCAAATAACCAAAGAGGTATTAATATAAAAAATTTCATGGTTAACACAGACACCGATATCCCCCCACACCCACACGATTTGGCTATAACTCCGCCTCCACCATAGATTTTGCTCTGACGAGACATTTCTACTGGGGAACCAGTATAAATTGCATTCCAGAACTCAGTTCAGACCATAACCCAATTATTCAAAATTTCCAGACCTCTATTAAATTTAATTTTCCTACTCGCACAGTCACTACCAACTGGGAACGTTTTAGACACACCCTCAGACACACCACCCACTTTCGACCAATCACAGCATACACTGATGAGGACATCGAGAGGCATGCCGCCGATCCTAAACGCATACGAAAGCTCCTCACGCCAAATACACTCTAATAATAAATTCTTGATTGATAACTAGCTCAAATCACTCTTCAGAAAACAAAACCAGGCCAGAAAACTCTGGCAATACACCAGACACCCCAATGACAAAAACGCACTAAACAGGCTCCAAAACAAAATACGAAGGAAAGTAAATGCCTTCAAACAAAAACAATGGGAGGAAAAACTCGCTTCCCTGGACACCGAGGACGGTTCCTTATGGAACATGGCCAGGTGTTTCAGGAAGAAGAGATCTCCCATCTCAGCCCTGACAGGCCCCTCCGGGATTGCCTATACAGACAAACAGAAAGCTGAAACGCTAGCAAATTTGTTAGAAAATCAGTTTCAGCTAAACAACATCTACAACCCTGAAAATGACACCAAACACACGAGGCTTGTTGATAGGTTCCTTATCAATGACAATAACTTTGACGATACCCCAATTGATGCTAAACCCTCCGAAATTCTCCACTATATTAAAAACATTAAAATTAAAAAAGCCCCAGGGCGTGAAGGCATAACCAATAAAATTGTTAAAAATTTCCCCATGACTGGCATCTTCAAACAAACAGATCTAATAAATAACATTCTAAAAATAGGCTACTACCCACAATCATGGAAAACAGCCACAGTTGTACCTATCTTAAAGCCTGGCAAAGACCCCACGTTGGCCGACTCATACAGGCCAATTTCGCTCCTACCTATACTCAGCAAAATCACTGAGAAAATAATCCTTAATAGGCTAAATGACCACCTTGCACAAAACGACATCCTGATTCCGCAACAACACAGTTTCCAGGCCCAATCTCTCCACATCACACCAACTACTGCGTGTGGTGGAGTACGTAAAAACCGGTTTCGCCGAAAATAAGTCAACTGGGGCTGTTTTCCTCGACATCCAAAAAGCTTTCGACAGAGTCTGGCATACTCCATAAACTAATCAGAACTAACACTCCACCATATTTAATTAAACTTATTAACTCATTCCTATATAACAGAAATTTTTCAGTCCTCGTTAACCACTCCTATTCTCCCCTGAAAAATATCAACGCGGGAGTCTCGCAAGGGGCCCTCCTCTCGCCCACACTCTTTAATATATATGTCAATGATATCCCTAGGACAAGCTTCTCTACAATCTGCATGTACGCCGACAACACAGCAATCCTGGTACAGAACAGTGACTTAAAAATAATCACCCACGCACTACACAAACACCTAGCCAGACTAGAAGATTGGTTCTTCACCTGGAAAATTGCCCTTAATGTAGGCAAAACGGAGGCCATCTTCTTTTTTTGTCACATTAGTAAGAAACCACCAGACTTGTTTTTACATAACACTCACATACCCTGGTCTCAAAACACCAAATACCTTGGTGTCATTTTAGATAAAAGACTCACTTTTAAACAAGACATCACACGATTACGTAAAAATTTCAGAATTTCTGTGGCTAAAATCTATCCACTAATTTCCCGGAAATCCTTCTTATCTCTCAGAAACAAAATGCTTATTTATACCTAAATCCTAAGACCCACCCTCATCTACGCCTGCCCAATCTGAGGTCATGCAGCCTACTCGAATATTAACATCATCGAAAGAGCTCAAAATTTAATTATCCGTACCATCACAAAAGCTGATTGGTACATCCAGAACGATGATATCAGGTTTGCTCTAAGCCTTAAAACCCTCAGAGAGGTGATCAAAAAGACCGCCATCAAATTCTTTAATAACATTGACACCCACGACAATAGAGCAATCCAAAGAATAGAAAAAATTATCCCCTAAACCCTCTCATAAATAGACCCAGAAACATCCTATGCTAAAAATTAAAAATTTTCACTCCCAACGTTCACCCAGGAGCCCCTCCCACCTCCGAGAGACTGCAACCCGATTGGCTGCCGCCGATTCTCGCGAAGTATTTCAAAACCCGTTTTTTCAGGCAACTCGCACTCAGCGCACCTACTCCGACTAGACGGGTCATCCCGCTAGCCGCTCTCATTAAAAATGATTAACCTCACACGCAAGCGCACTCGGCCCCCCGATGCACATAGTGCAGGAATACTCCAAAAGACTTTCTCCCCTTAAATTTTCATATCCCTCACAATCAAACTTAATACTCTCAATGTTACCTCCAATTAAATTCATCTTTTCACATTCATCTCTTTTTAACATTAAATATCAATATTAATTAATTAATTAATTAATTAAAAAAATTCTCAATATTATTCTGCAGTACTGGGCTAAGGTAAAGCCAATTAAAGCTACACCCAAATCTTCATGATAGGAGGTTAAGTTTCCACAAGGAAACAGGCACTCCGTTAACCATTCTACATATATATCTTTCACTTACTTCTGTGTGTGATGGGAAAGGCTGCGGATCTAAGTGACTTTGATAGAGGGCAGATTGTTACGGCTCAAAGGCTTGGAACAAGTATTTTTGAAACTGCACGACTCGTGGGTTATTAGCGATCTACAGTTGTTAGTACTTATGCAAAGTGGATGAATGACAGTGAAACCAGCAGTAGACGACATGGTGTTGGATTTCCACACGCTATCAAAGAAAAAGGTCATCGGAGACTGTCTCGCATGGTGAAGCAAAACAGGAGCCAGACAGCGGCTCAACTGACAGCCCAATACAATGCAGGGCCAAGTAGAATAGTATCGGAGAACACTGTTCAGCGGACACTGTTGGATATGGGGCTAAGCAGCAAACGTTCCACTCGTGTGCCTTTGCTGACCAAGCATCATCGCAAACTGTGCCTTCGCTGGGCCCTGGTGAGTGAGTGAATATTAACGTCGCGCTGTTCAGCAATACACGAAGGCTTTTGGCAACGGTCTGTGTAATTTTTAACCATGGTCCAGTGACGCCGACAACACCTGAGCTGGCACCCCCTCTCCTAACTTTACCACACCACACCAATGGGAGGACATTTGAGCTCTCAACAGATTTAACGTGCATTTCAGTGGTACTGGGATCAAACTCATGACACGCTAGCCATGATCCAATGCCTAGACCACTTGGCTACCGCGGCCATGCGCTGGGGCCAGGAACATCGCGACTGGTCCATGGATCAGTGAAAAGACAGTTGCCTAGTCAAATGAATCACGGTTTGTCATTCATCACGCTGATGGCCATGTCAGGATACGCCGTCTTCCAGGCAAAAAGTTGCTCCCTCAATGTACAGTAGGTCATACATAGGCCAGTGGTGGCAGTATTATGCTTTGAGGGACGTTCTCTTGGGCATCTCTGGGACCCGTGGTTATGGTAAAGCAGACCATGAATGCTACAGGGTATCTGAACATCATTGCGGACCAGTTGCACCCTTACATGGCCTCTGTTTTTCCAGCTGGAAATGGAATGTTCCAACAGGACAACGCTCTATGTCACAAGGCTAAAATTGTGTTGGAGAGGTTCCAGGAACATGATGCTGAATTCCAGTTAATGTATTGGCCCCCTAACTCAACGGATCTCAATCCGATAAAACACATTTGGAATGTCATGGGACAGCAGCTCAGAGTTCATAGACCACCAATTCGCAATATCTTGGATTTGCGCAACCGTTGCTTAAACATCTGGTACAATCTGTCTCCGGCCATCTAACAAGGACTTGTGGCATCCATGCCAATGCGGGTTGAAGCTGTGTTGCGTGCCAAAGGTGGGCCAACTCGTTATTGACAGGTGGTCATAATGTTTTGGCTCTTGAGTGTATATAAAGGAGAAAAGCGACTCGCTCACTGACTGACTAATCACGATATCTCCAGAACTATTCAACCTACAGACTTAAAATTTGGTAAACATGTTCCTTTCATGGAATAGAGATCTGCTAAGAACGGATTTTGCGAAATTCGAATCACAAGGGGCGTTACGAGGGTTAAGAGGCGTTATAAATAATTGTTTCCATTTTTAAACTAATCAGCATACAATCTTGAAATTCGGTAAGCAGATTCCTTTCATAGAGTAAAGATCTGCTACAAAATGAGTTTGGTGAAAATTGACCCCCAAGTAATGTTGCAGGGACTTAAGGGGCGTTATAGATAATTACTTCAATTTTTAAACGATTAGACACACAGTCTTTAAATTTGATAAATAGATTCCTTTCAAAGAGTAGAAATCAGCTACAATATGGGTTTGGGGTAAGTAACCCCCCAAGTGGCGTTGTGAGAGATTAAGGGGCATAATAGATAAATATTTTTGTTTTTAAACTACTTGACTTACCTGCTTGAAAATTGGTAGGCATGTTTCTTTCATGGAGTAAATATCCGCTACAAAATGGGTTTGGGGAAAATTGACCCCCAAGGGGTGTTGAGGGGGTTTTAAATAATTATTCTGCTTTTTAAACTATTAGACACACACTCTTGAAATTTGGTAAGCAGATTCCTCTCATAAGGTAGAGATACGCAACAAAATGGGTTTCGTGAGAATCGACCCCCAAGTGGCATTGCGAGGCTTTAGGGGTGAAATAGATAATTATTTTCGTTTTTAAACTATTAAGACACTCAGGCTTTAAATGTGATAAATATATTTCTTTCATAGAGTAGATATCAGCTACAAAATAGGTTTTGTGAAATGGATGAATTATTAGTAGCAGTTCTAGATTAAATTATCGATATAGCCTCAGCAGGTAAAATAATTCAAAGAATCCTACTTGATATGCAAAAAATTGATCAATAGAATGAAACCTGAACTAGATTTAATTTTGATGTTCGCGAAGAATGAAGCACACTTCAGAAGTTCTAAAAATAACAGAAATAACGTAAAAATTTTCATAGAAAAAATTCAAAAAAAAAATTTGGAAAATTTTTTTTTAAATAAATTTGGCTCAAAATGACAAAAAATTAAAGAAATTCTGAATTTTCTTGTAATTTAATAAAATTTTTACAGGTACCATTTTTCTGAGGTTCAGTTGGTCCCTAAAATATATATATATATTTATGTATAGGATAATTAAATTCCCTATACAACATTTAACTTTTATTTTCCACTTTTTAAAATTCTTTGGTTTTTAAGAATATATTTAGGTTTAATTTTTAGAAATCCTGCTGACTTTCTTCTGTCATGTTTCAAGTCAACACCAAGCATTATTTAAAAAGTTTTTTATTCAAAGAGCAATTTCCGCATCTGCTCTGAGAACAAACGGACATGCAAGTGAAGTATAATTGGCTTACACTTATGTCCAGATGTCTTAAGTACCCTTCTTATTGAGGAGATATATTTGAAATCTAAGCATGACATATGAGGTAATAAAAATTAATGTTCAGGGATGAAATTTGTTCTGTTGGAGGCCATCTGTTCCTTGAAGGAAGTGGGTGCTTAATTTAAGACTTGAAGATATAACGGAATATATATATATATGAGTGTGTGTATATATATATATTTCTCTTTGA
Organism: Trichonephila clavata; assembly: GCA_019973975.1. Taxonomy (NCBI): domain Eukaryota; kingdom Metazoa; phylum Arthropoda; class Arachnida; order Araneae; family Nephilidae; genus Trichonephila; species Trichonephila clavata. The sequence continues at coordinate 116,830 of BMAO01021060.1, read as the reverse complement.
GAGAAACCTTATTCCATTTTAATTCAATTTGAAAACTAAATACACACTGTGAGAGGTCAGATATTATATTTTATCTTTCCCTGCAATTTTGAATTCAATGTTTGCAAATGTTTCATCAAAATTATATCAGTCAAAAACAGTAAGTCTTGTAACCACTCGTCATCATCTAATTCTGAGAATAGGTTATTTGCTTTTCTTTTAGCAATGCAGTTATTGGATCAAACAAATCTACAAATCAATTTAATATGTTGTAGCTAGATAACCATCTAACAATGCAAAAGAAATTAATATCATTTAGAAGTTCTTCATTCTTTAATAATTCAAGGAAATTTTTGAATTGTCGATGACTTTTTTTTGCATTATTTCGAATGTAATTTACAATGTGTAACACTGTTTTTATAACATCAGGATATTTTAAATATTTTGTAACAAGATGGTTTCGGAATTATGCAGTGAATCAGTATGAATTGTGAAATTTGAGAATCATCTCTTAAAAGCCCAATAAGACCGATTTTTTACCCTGCATTGCCGGAGCTCCATCAGTTGCAATGCTTACAAGTTTATTAAGAGGCACATGAAAAGTTTTCATTATGGAATCTAATGCATTTTTAATATCGACACTAAGGGTTGACTCTTGAAGTGCTACTAAATCTAATAATTCTTTTTTAACAATGAAGTCAGGTGAAACACAAACGTATGAAAACTGCCAATTGCGGAAGATCATGATATCTGTCGATTCATCAAGGGCTAAGCTGAATGCAATACAGTTGTTCAAATCATTCTTTAAATTATACTCAAGAGATGTATTAATTGCAGGTATGCGTCCTTCAGTTGTGAATCTCGAGATGGAAATTTGCGAAACCACTTTGTGCAATACTGCATTATTTGGATCTAAGACTTCCAAGTTTTTTTTAATAAACTCTCCCTTTCCATATGGGCATTTTGCGCGAGCAATATTCCAGGCAATAACAAAACTGGCTTCAGCCATATTATTAGCTTGATTGTTAAAGTTCATCAAAATTGACTGTTGTTTACTTAAATTTGATTTTAAAGAAGCAAGATTATCTTATCTTAATTTGGAATTTGGGGGATACTGATTAGAAAACTGAGGATAATTGGTTTCATAATGTTAATGTAAATTGCTAGCTTTATAATTTTTGACCATCGAATTACAAACACAAAATGCTTTTCTGTTATTGTCAATAAATAAAAAAAAAATTCTCTTCCCACTCATTATTAAAACTTCTATTTTCTTGCGCGTATTTTCTTTTTTTTAATTTTCGATCTCTGTTATATTTTTAAAAGAACTGGAAATAAATAGAGAAATTTAGAAAATATAAGTTTTATGTTATTAAAACAATAACACATTTTACATACTATGAAACAAATTATAGTTAGCTGACCAAAAAATTCCAGATTTCAAATTATATCTGTAGCAAGAGTGATGCAAATTGTTTCCTCCAGAGCACAATGTCAATTGTCCATTGCAATGAAAGTTTACAAATTCAAAATCGGTCTGGAGTTGGTCAATTATGCCACTGTTTATGTTCGTTTGCGCAGTTTTTGATGAGTCACATTCTTAACTTGGACGGAAATGAAATTTGTTACAACATTGCACTTAGTCTTTCATATTTGTTGTCAGTAATTTGAAAGAGTTTGAAACACATATGAAATGATAATTTTTTAAAATATGATAACACAAAAATGAAAAGGGAACTCAGGTATATTTATTGAGAGCCACAAATAATCCTTAAAGAGCCGCACGTGGCTTGCGAGCTGCAGGTCGCACCCCCCCCCCCTCCCTGGTCTTGTCAAATAAAAAAATTAATTTCTTTTTCCTCTAATTTTAAAACTTTGCAACTCAAAAAATGGAAACATCTGAACCTTTAATATTTTAGATTTCAACTTACATTTGGCTATCAAACAAGTGTAAAAAATTAAAATAGGCATGTAAGGGCTTAAAGTTATATAATGCCTGCATGATATAAATTATTTGTAAATAAGACATCAAAACCACAAGCCTTACCTTCAATTTTCGACCAGTAAGACCAACTATATAACCATCAGTCACCTCCACTATAGTAGAAGTATCGACATCTCCAGCTCCAGTAGCATCAATCATTTCTATTATTTTTTGCTTGCCATCACTGGTTTTCTATATTAAAAAAAATAATCCCTTTATCCTAAAGATGGCAAATAATCAAGAGTATAGGATACAGTATTTTTACTTAACACACTTCATTAGAACAAAATTTAAATATTTTGCAGCTTTAAACAACATATTGTTTTGCAGATTTTAAGCCTAGCAGTGATCTACGGAGAATATTAGGACTCTCCTACAAAGTCAGATTTTGAGCCCCCAAATCTGATCTTACAAACAATGCAAAACCATAACATAATGTACCGTTACACATGACATAAAAAAACATTTAACTTACCACTGAATACAAAATTTGAATTGTTTTGCATTTTAAGAACTAATTAACTTATTTCCAAATACTTAAGAGTTACTTGCAAAGTCTGTAAACTGAAAGTTTAACATCAGGTAACTACTTTTTTTTTGCCTTTAATATTTTATAAATTGGTTAAATATGGACTTGGCATCAGTAAGGCTTTCGGCCAGTGATTCCCAAAGTGGCCTATATAGACCCCCAGGAGTCTATGATGACCTGCAAAGGGGTTCACAACAGCAAGAAAATAATTTGGGGGTCCATGAGGTGTAAATGGGGGTCTCGTTACGACAGTTGTTCTCATTAAAACAGATTGTGATTTTAATTTTGAAGGAAAATTTAACCAAATGGAAACCAGATTTTACCTATTTAACAGATTTATTTACAGAATTTTATGAGGTAAATTTAATTTACAAGGGATAGCATAAATTTTATTAAAACAAGAATCATCATTTCAGCATTTAATGCCAGAATTAAGTTAAAGGAGTACAATATTGGACGAATTTTCCTAGTTTCTCAATTGATCCCAGACAATCTGCGAAGAAAATGACATTTTAAACTACGTTCAACATTTAGATTCCCTTTATTCAGATTTTGAAACTAGTGTAGAGAATGTATTTACTTGGTAATTACCACAGAAGACAATGAATTCCTATGGTCACATTGAAAAAAAAATGTCATATCACAAGAGGAATTGATCGGTATAGTAACGAGATCTTAAAGTTTAGAAACGCATGTCAGCAATTTTGGCTTTAAAGAGACATCTTATTTATCTCGAATTATAGAGTATTGGAGAAAGTTTTTGGTACTAGTTTGATATCCTGGGTCTACGCGCCAAACGCTGCTTGTTGTGATAGATAATCACGCCAAGCAGCACATGTTGGAATGGAATCCAAAATGGCTGCCTAATGGTAAGAGATCATTAGGAAAATAATTTTTAAGAACTTTTGAAATACAGTAAAATCTATTTCAAATGAAAAATATAGGAAGAGATTGAGAGTAACCAAGATTAATAAAAAATGAATATCAATATAATCTAAAAAAATATTTAAATATGATAATATGTAATATATAATAAATAATCTTATAATTTTATAGTAATTATTATACATAATATTCACATAATATTATATAGTAATAATTATTATATACTCATATAGTACAGTTTAAAAATAATTATTTGATATAATAATCATATAATATAATTTAATAGTAATTATAAAAAAAAGAGTAACCACATTGTATTGTAATAAGAAGCATATATAAGAATACTCATTTAACATAATTATTATAAACATCTATAATAAATATAACATAATAATACTTATAAATAACATAATTATAAATATATATAATAATAATTGTATTTTTGTATTATATTATTAATAAAATAATTACATAATGTATATTAAAATTAATAATGAATATCAAATAAAAAGTACTGAAAACGTGCAATGTTCCAAAAGCTGCAAGTTCCTTCAACGAATTTCATTGAATAAGGAACGTTAAAAAAACATTTTTTAAAAGTAAAATAAAGTGAAAATAGATGATATATATTTATAGCAATAATTAAAAGTACAACACTCATTCTTTTTTTTTTAAAATATCCTAGTACTCGCTCATGATATTAGAAATATCTGTATTCAAAAATAGCAAAAAATAAAACAGAAGACTGATATTATAGCTTGCAATAGGGCAAATCAATTAAAATAGTTAAATTGTTAAAGAAATAGAATTAAAATCGTCTGAAATTAATAGGGTTACCGGGGGGGGGGGGACCAATAAAAATCAACTGTAATATACATTAACCCCATGGCAACTACATTGCCAAATGTTAAAAATATCAAGGTAACCATACTATAATGTTATCGCCCATCTTTGCTGAACATAAACAACAACTCAGCATGTAGACCCAGGATATCAAACTAGAACCAAATTTTTAATTGCTTTTCCTAGAGAAAAGGAGTTTCAGTGCAGTTGTTGGTTGGACACTACTAACCGAGGAAATTTAGGGTTAAACTTTACAAGATTGATGACAAATGTTGAAAATTTGTTATTGAAGCACCATATTCATCCCTATCATTATAAACATTTGTTTTTTAATCAGTTATTTCATGTATCACTTAAATTTTAAATTAATTAACTTGTGTTTCTTAAGTTTCACTATTTCCCAACTTCACTACAGTTAGAAATTTAAATCTTTTAGTAAGTAGCTCTCTGTACCAGCTGTCATAAATGCATTAATTTAATAAATTTGCAAAAATTCAATATTATGTAAGCAGGGGTCTACCCCAAACCAAAAAACATGGCAAGGGGTCTTATGAGACAAAAAAGTTTGGGAACCTCTGGTTTAGGCCCTCTAGAATTCCGAGGCCCTCGGAATGAGGGGGTGTACATTATGCCACTGCCGCCTAGGCACGTTATGTAAAGTGATAAAATGATGGCCAAAAGCATTCAATAAGAGGGATTTTTTTTAACTGAGAAAATCTTCATGAATAGAAGTTATATATTTAATATGATACTGGTATTATAATAATGAAAAAAGCCAAAAGATCAAAATATTAGATAAATTCAAAAGGCTATGCATTCAAGGCATAATAAAAAGAGATTATGCATTCTCAAAAGATACAAACAAAATGTATATTAAAAAGTTTAACAAAATAATTCTGAAAATATCAGAATTGTAGAGTAAATTCAAAATGGTTTTTGACATATTTTTTTATTTCTCGTACACTATTTTTTGGTACTCATATTTTCGGTGCCATTTTTCCTCAAATCATGCAAGTTACTGCTATTTCATTATTTCTGCCTTTATTCTAAAGCAGGGGTCGCCAAACTTTTTTGATCATCGCCCCCTATATAATTTTTCGAAATCTCCATAGACCCCCAAAATTGTAATTTTCAGGTAATTAAAATAAAACTATATATTAGTCTAAATATTTAATAAATCAAAAACAGTAAGTAAAGTAGCTACAGATTTTTTACTTCTTAATGAGATGAGTGTGCCTGGTGTTTCTTGGCAAGGTTCGCTATATTGGGTTCGAAATTTGTCAATTTTAACCGTAAATCCCCTCAAAGCTCCACATTTAATTTATTTCTGTTTTTAGTTAAAATTGAATTAACGTGACTGAAACTGGCTTCAACCATATACGAACTTGGAAACACCAGCATAAATGGCTGAGCCATTTCGTAAAGTTTTACATATTTTTGCTTTATATTTATATTAGTCCAAAATTTATGTATTGTCAAATTTTTAATAAGCGTTTTTGCTTCAAGATCGGACAATAGTTCAGCAAGCTCATCTTGTATGTTGATGTCATCAATTTGCGCCGAAAATGGCGCAATAATCCAATCAGGGATGTCGATGTTTTCCAAATTAACAAAGCGCAGTTTAAAATCGAAGCTTAATTTTTGAAGATGATTTGTATATATTTCCAAGTCTTCTTCTTTTATTTTTAATTGTTGCAGATTTGAAAAATACTTATAATCCTTACGTAGCAATGAAGATCTAAATAAATTTAATTTTACTTGGAAGCCTAACAGTATTGTCCGAGCTTGGATAATTGTTACATCTTTTCCTTGCAGTTTTGTTTGAACGTCATTAAATTTTCCAAATAAGTCTGCTAAATAAAATATATGGTTCTTATTGTTTTGGAGTTCATTGCTTAGAACAGGATTTATTTTGTTCAGAAATTCTGTCGTGGAGTCAAATAAATTGACGAGCCGTTGCAAGCATACACCTCTAGACAACCATCTAACCTCGGTGTGCCAGAAGTAATTGGTTAAATAACTCATTGTTTTCCTCGCAAAGTTTGGCAAATAATCTTGATTTAAGAAGTTGAGCTTTAATTTGATTAATAGATTTAATACAAAACTGTAAAGCTTCATGTAACTCTGAACTCAGATATTTTGCTACTAAGTTGTGTCTATCCCCCCCCAACACACAATGAATAGTACGAATACCGGGCACTTTTTCTTTTGAGGCATGTAGCAAAACCTCGGTAACGCCCTACCATAGAAGGTGCGCCATCTGTGGCTACTGCTATTATATTTTCAAGCGGAATGTCATATTTATTTAAATATTCTTGTAAACATCTAAAAATTGACACTCCCTTCCCATCGGTTTCAAGATATTTAGCAAATAAAAATTCATCAATGACTTCTCCTTTAATTTTACTGAAATATCTAACATATGCCATAAGAATAGCAGAAACGCCAAAAACAGATTCATCAAGTTGTATAGAGAACTTGCAATTTTTTAGCTCCGAAACTACTGTGTTTTCTATTTCTTCGGCCATTTCGTCAATACGCCGTTTTACAGAATTTGCACTTTATGGCAAAGACTTTAAAACATTAGTAGAGTCTTTTCTCATCACATTCTCAATGACGTCTTTAATTGCAGGTACTACAATTTCTTCTGCGATTGTGTGGGGTTTTCCCCTCTTTGCTATATTAAGCGAAATCTTGTATGAAGCAATTAATCCTCCTTCATTTTCAATTTCAGTAGACTGTTTCATAAAACTTTTTAGAGTTGGTCAACATGTGAATTTTTCTTTGAGTTTTTTGAAAAATTCTAATTTTTCATTTTTTTCATCTGAATGAAGCCTTTCAAGATGATCTTTCATTTTTGACGGTTTTATGTATTCATTTCCAAAAGTTCTTTCGCATATAAGACACATGGAATAGTTTCATTTGTCGGTGAACAAATAAATCCAAATTTTAAGTAATCCAATGAATAATACCGACATTTCTTTTTAGATACTGAAGCTGTCATTTTTAAATTGGAGTTCTGTAAAAAAGTTAAAATTAAGTTGGTATATTATACTAATCCACATTATTAAAGCTTACCTTTTCACAAGTAACAATAATTAAAATTGATATCAAAACTAAACGAATAGTTTTATAGAAACAATAACTAATTACCCAATGGTAGATATAATAGTAGTAATAATGACACTACAAGCATTTAATACTGTTCACAGTTCACAAAGATAGCTGAAAATGCATATGATATTTGCGTTTGTAGCATCCAGTGTAGAATTGGACAAGCGCACATATGCATCTGACTCATATGCAAGGCTCGTATGGTTTGCGATGGAGACAAAGGGCGAACCAAGGACACGATGCGTAACTGCCGTATAAAAAAGAAAAAAACTAAAAGAACTAAAACCACACACATAAGAAGAAAGAAAACGGAGTACTGAAGATTCCCTTCGCGCTTAATGCATAGAAAGCCAACGGCAGTGTCGTCGCTCGCCAAGTCTGCGCCAAAGGCTCCTAATTGGTTGATGGGTTCGCCAGCAAGAGACACGGATAAGCCTCAATCGCTCTTCTGGCTACATACTATGAGTCGTGCAAATTACAAACTGGTCACAAGGTCAAGTTGTGACGTCACGGTATACATACGAAAACCCATAAGGAAAAAAGGGGCAGATTGTTTTCCGATTTATTATTTTATTTTCTATAAAGAATATAATATTAAGTCAATTATAAAAATATTTTAAATTTCTACGTACGCAGTTAGATATGTGTGATTTGCGTATTAAGAACTGTTTTTCCTTCGAGTCCCAATAGACCCCCATTCGACCCCTTGGGTCAGATAGACCCCATACTGTTGTTAAATAGACCCCTAGGGGTCTATATAGACCACTTTGGCGACCCCTGTTCTAAAGTATGTAATTCTTCCGTATTCATCTGTTTCATCAAATGTAAGCAATCCCCCCCCTTCTGCATATCCCATGTTTTCAATGACAAGGGGCCCTATTGGATAGAAAACTATTGGCTGCCAAAGGCATTTTTGACGTTTGCAAATCATAACATATACAGAATAGTGGTATAACATCAAATTATTTTTTAAAAAAATACATGTTTTATAAGAAATATTACCGAATTTAATGAACTCGCATATGAAACACTAGTAGATTTAATAGCAAAAGTAATGGTGAAAATAGCTATTAAAAACTAATAAATAATTATGATTTTATTTTTTACTAAAATTTAAATACTTTGGAATTAATTTGATATTGATATGTGACCCACCAAATAGGTATTTGGTGGCCTATAGGAAAAAGTTTGAAGACCACTGCTCTAGAGCCATATATGTTACTCGCGACAGACTTCGTAATTCTAAGCCAAGAGTGACCAACCCGCGGCCTTGAATAATTTTGCGACCCTCGAGATTCATTACAAAATACGATTATTTTGTACAATATTTGTTTTAATGTAGTGTTTTGTAACAAATATACTTCATAACTGTTTCTATTTTATTACGTTTCTTTTGTTTTAATACATTCTTAGAAGTGTGCGGTATTGCAGCGCAGCATCACACTCAATTCCTGTAACTCCATCGCGCTGCCTATTGCTAGAATTAGACATATTTGATCCTTGCATTATTATAAATTATATATGCTTGTATAGATGAAAAATAATGAAATCAATAATAATTCATTTAGTTTTAAATTTTCATTCCAATAAATGTTTGTGATGGGTCTAAATATAATATAAAGATATATAATTTTTGTTTGCAGCCCACAGGATTATAATGTTCTTCCGAAGTGGCCTGCAAGGTCATTTGAGTTGGCCATCCCTGTTCTAAGCCAAGATCGGATAGCGAGAATGACACTTGAGTTTGCAGTTTCTTTGTATTCTTCATCACCTTTTTGAACTTGGGAATCTCGCGTCTTTAGTCATTATGGTATATAATCCTCCACGGTTATAAATGCCGATTTAAATCCTTTTTATTGTTTTTTTATAAAATATATTGCTGGTTTCTGTTTGTGATATTAAAAATATAACATTAGTGTGATAAATAAGAAAAATATTTAGTATGATTGGTGAAAAAAGTTAATTGAAATTAAAATCTGGAATACAATAGCTTTAAAACGATTTTGTGATTTGCCAAGACAGGTAAATCCAGAGCAGAATGTATGCGAGATTTTCGACAAAAGAAACGTGGGGAAAAAATTAAAAACTGGAGGAGTACAGCCGAAAAGAATTGCACAAAATTCAACTCAACACAGCAGGGATTTTTTTTTTTTACAACGAACACAAATCTCTCAGAAACATCAACGGCCGAACCAATTACTGCTTTACCAAATCTGTTTGTCAGTCAGGTAACTTTACGATTGTCCGCTCATAGCTTTTTTGAATGATGAGCTCAAGCTTGAAATGAACACAAACCGAAATATATCGACAACTAACAGTGGTACTGTTATTGACGTTGTTTTTCAAAGGTTATTAAATACTATGAAATCTCAAGTATATGTGTCATATTTTAGTCATCATAAGTCTATTGTGTGTGTGTCTTCCCCAAATTGAACAAGAATATTTATTTTTGATAAAAAATTACACGACTCTTTGTGTTAATTCAATAAAATTTTCATTAAAGATAAAATTATTCGATAGAAAATTATTTCCAATCATACCAGATTAATTTTTTTCAGGATATATGTTACTATTGCGTATTTACCAGGATAACATGTCAGATGCTATTACACATCATATGTGACTACTGTAAGACTCGTTCCTTTTATTTGTAACTGAATTTATATTAAAAATTCCAACACTAAAACTGCTTTTCCAAAAAATTGTGTGGGTCCCAAAACCAATACTCAATATACTTTATCAGTGGCGTAGCTAGGTATCCAAAGGCCTTGGTGCAAAAAAAAAAAAAAGAGAATATTGGTGGAGTTTTATTAATTAAAAATATATTAGTATATTTTATATATATATACAAAGCTGATTCACATCAGCCTTGTGTCAAGCTCTGCAGAACATAGGAAAGCAAAGCTACAAACTACTTACATGTATGCATATGAGTTTCCTTGTGAATTTAGTGATTACCCAGGTTCGATTTGACATGTGATAGACAGGAAATGATAAAAAGAATATGCACAAACAAGAAAATATAATACAAAATTATTTTAATTATTTAAAATAAAACACACAAAAAAACAGAGGGGGGGGGTCAAAATTACATCAGTCTGTTGCAGATACCAGATTGCGAAACATTGAAACAGGAAAATAGCTTGTTATGAATCATATTGTTATAAAAAATAAAATGACCAAGAAGAAATAGCTTCCTGTGTAGTTTTTTTTAGATGTATGGCAAGATATTTCATGGAACTTGATGTTTATTTTCAAGTAAAGATTAGAAAAATGAAAAAACTTAAAAATAATATAAACTTTTTAATAAGTAAAATTTGCAACACTATACAAACAAAGGAAAGAATTTAGGGGAATTCCTTACAAGTTTGAAATTACTTTCAACGGAGTTGCCATGATTACAGCTATGTAACAATATTTTATATTTATACCTCAATTATGGGAGAAATTATTGCAAGCTTGACTTGCTTGGTGGTCAAGGCGTGAGGGTCCCCTGAGCTCAAGGGCCCCTGTGCACGGCACCACCTAGCCCATTGGTAGTTACGCCACTGTACTTTATTAAATTTATATAAGATTTTTTTGTTACATGTCTTAAAACGTTTTTAAATGCAATTATTGAACTGAATCGGAAATAAAGAACTGACCTGAAATATTTCAGGAAAGAGAATAATTTAAATCACATTACACTATTCATTCCATTAATTTTATAAATTTCTCTTTTTATTAAACTGTTTAAAAAGATTTTGATGCAATTTAATATTGAAGAATATCACAGAAAATTGTTTTGAATGTACAGAAATATATATATATAAAGGTTTCTGCCTTAACTAAAACTTATATTTTTATAAAATTCAAATGAAAAACTGATGTTCCCCAAAACAGAAAAGAAACAGCGTAAAAAAAGCAGTTTCTTTGTATAACTAGAATGTCGGGCACAGTTTTCATGCAATTGAAAACTGCCATGGGGTGGGCAGTAAAAGAGGGGTCAGTTGTCATATAAATAGTCTTCAGTTGGTTGTAAACTGGACCTTCCAAGAACAAAAATAGAAGGCGAAAGAGAGGGGGGAGGGTTTCCTGTCTCGAACTCCCTTTGCACTTAGAATTCCTCTCTCAACTGTTGTAGAAGAGGCTTGTATGATTCTGTGGCATCATTTTCTTTCATCATGACAGCTGTCAGAACATAATCATCAGAAAATGGGATCAAGTAAATGCAAATTTGGAAAAATAATAGCATGAAAAAAATGTTTATTTCTAAGTCAAGAAAATATTGAAAATCAAGAAAAAAAAGGCATATAATATATCTTTTATGAAGGAACTATTTACCTCCGATCATTAAGACCAGTACTCATGAGTACTTGGCCTTTCCTTTAGAAACGCCCATTCCCCCCTCCCAGAAGAGGGCGCTTTCATCGTTTTAGAGTTGGAATTTCTGTCTACGGGACCCTTAAGTATCAAAAAGATGGGTTGTGAAGGAAAAATTGGCTGGAGTGGAGTAACAAGAAATATACTTGCATATTCTGATGGAAAAAAAAGACAAAAAAGTATGAGTACTAGTCTAAAGAGATCAAATGTGTGGAATTTTTAAATGTTGAATAAAAATAGAAAAAGGTTGTGTAGAAAAATTACAATTTAAAAGTAGTTATTACTAACAAAAAAGATACTGTGGAATGTTACGAATTCAATTCCTTAACTCTAACCCGAAACAAAATGACAATCAAACCAATAAAAGGAATGTAATTATTTCCAAGAATATGAGGATAGGAAAAGGAACCTTTTTAAGCTGAAAAATAAATTTTCTAAGATACGAACCAAGAGATGTGAAATAATTGTACATCAATTGCAAGCAAATGCAAGTAATCAATTGCACAGCAAAATCTTAACTAGGAATTTTAAAAAAAATCTTAACCTTTACAAATAAAATTGAACTAAAGTGCAGATTTGGTAAACCTTTTTGATCAGTAATATTAATTAAAGAGCTAGAGCTCTCAATACTCGTTTATAATAGATATAGGAATTCGCCAATAATTTCTGAGATATCTATTATTCCACAGAAAAAGAATACAAAGATTGAACAGGCAGCAACTTTATCTATTATGGAAATTTATTCTTTTTAAAAAATCCAATTCATCCTTTGAAAATAACCCAGTAAAAATAATCCAATAAAAATTAATGGTTTTATATATAATCACTATTGTAACCACTGAATGAACTAAATCAGTTAACCATATTGTAATGCTATTCCCAAACTTGGCAAAAATTTACAACAATTTGGCAGCTAGCATGCAGCAAAAGGGGCCCAAAACACTATTTCCAAGCATTATTTTTTTTAATATTTCAAATTTCTATTATTCCTATAAATACATTTTTTAAATGAAATGAAAAGCAAGATAAAAAATTCGCTCAAAAACAACAGATTTCATTTGAAATTTTTACAGATGATAATGATTTTTTCAAAGACTATATTTTCAATTCAAATAGTTAGATGATAGTACAACTTATGAATTGAATATGTAAAAAATTGTTTAACCGAAAATGGTAACAAAAGATTCCTAAGAAGTAAACAAAATTTAAAATCAATTTTTAAAGAAGTAAAACAAACGATGGAATAAGAAATCATGTAAAAAGTTCATAATTACTTGCAAGCCTTTGGCGCCGGGATCTATGCCGGAATCAAGAACTGCTATTGTCACTCCTCGACCATCATATTCTGGATACTTGTTTAAAAAAGATGATACATTAGTTTCCCTTTTAGGTAACAAAGCCCAAACAGGAAAATCAGACACATTATTATTAGCCATGTTCACTCAATTTCACTGAAGATGATTCAGTTTAATGATGATTGTACAATTTCGGATTTCACACAATAGCCTTCAATATGCGAAAAACAACCAAGCCAAAACGCAACAGCGAAGTGCCATACAAGAAGAAGAAACTTTAACTTTTTGAAAACTTTGACAAAGGAAAGTTAATACTGAATTTTATAAATGGCAACAAATGATAGGACAAATGACTTATTCTTAAGCACCATATTTAGATAATTATGAATGATTAGTTACTTTCTAAGTTCTTACGCAAACTAAAGAACGTATAAAATTGTACAATCGTGATACACTTAATTGACAGTAATGTTTATAGTTTCGGTTTGAAAAAATCTAGTAATTAGAAAAAAATACATTGTTCTTTTTTTTTTGTTATTTATTGACTACTGATTGGCATTAAAAAATTGATTAAAATTTGAATATTAAACTATAAATTAAGTATTTATTTTTAAAAAGTGTTTATTTTTAAAAAGCATTTTAGTCAAAAAATTATTTAACAGTATTCATAGAATAATAATAAGAAAAATTGAGTTTTGTGTTAAATTGCTCTTAATATTAAGTGAGTGAATATTAACTTATCATTGTTCAGCTGCACGAGGGCTTTTTGGCTACTAACCTCGTAATTTTGAGCCATGGTCAAGTGACAAGGAGGACACCTGAGCTGGTACCTCTCTCCAAACTACCACGCCTCACCAATGGGAGAACGTTTGAGCTCTCGATAGAATTAACGTACATCGCTCCTTCTCACGGTGGGTTTTCAGTGGCACTAGACTCGAACTCATGACACACCAGCCATGAGTCCGTTACCGTGACCGCTAGGCAACCACGGCCTGCTATTAATATTTAAGTGGAAAGTATTCAATATTATTTAAGAATTGGTTGGAATTTGAATATTAAACTATAATTATTGCAACACCATGAAAGGAGAGAAAATACCAAAAAAAAATATTTATTAGCATAAACAGTATAGCACGAAGACAAAATGATTAAATTTGCAAGCAATTTGTAGGTTTAGAGGGGTGGGAAGTTAGTAGAAACAGCTGTCACCGCTCCCAGCTAAAACGGCCCTTACCCGGTCAGTCATAGAGTCGAACTAGACTTGGATGACAGAAATGGGCCATTCATTCCATGTTAATTCAAGGCTATGCCCCACTTTATCAATTTGAAGTTTTCATTTCTGTCGTGTGGTCATAAGCACACACATTTTATTTTAAAGTTATAAACTGATTTTATTCGTTATGTATATATAATAATAAACATACTTAATTTTCAGCAATAAACAAATTGTCAGTATGAAAAGAATAATTGATATTTTGATGTAATCTTGTTGAAATATGACTTAAAAAATTCAATTTAAAATCATGAAAACTCTAAAGCTTTATATACAACAAATCTAAATGTAAAATAACAGAAATAATAAAATATATCTGTACTTGATCGTAGCATAATAACTTACATGAGTAACTTACCGTTGTAAGTGTGCAGTGATTGAGCAATATACGCAGGGACGTCTTAAGCCATAGGCCAACTGGGCCAGTGCCCAGGGCCTCGCCTTTGAGGGGGTTTCGTCTCGACCTCAATACGATCAGGATCAAAATAATTTTAATCGTCAAATGTTATTTCCAGACATGACTGGCTGAAGACAGTTATTCTGCATTAAATATTCCCTTTTAAAACATTTGTTGAGAATCAGAAAAATTATTAGTTTTATTTCTAAAGCGAAATATGTTTAATTTATTGCCAAAAATGTGCTGTGGGAAGGAGAGTCACAGACACTCCTTCAGGGACTTATTATTTTTTTGCTATAATTGCTATAATCCTTTATCGCTCATGAATGGACAAGAGAAACATTTAACCCCCCCCCCCAAAAAGAAGGGATAAAACACATTCCCTATTTTATAACAGGCGTCAGGGCTAACAAAAAGAGGTTTGAAATGACACTGAACGCTGAAGGAAATCACACTTTTCTTAAGAAATGAGTACACTGTGTGTGTGTGTGTGTGTGTGTGTGTGTGTGTGTGTGTGTGTGTGTGTGTGTGTGTGTGTGTGTGTGTGTGTGGTGTGTGTGTGTGTGTGTGCGTGCGTGCGTGCGTGCGTGCGTGCGTGCGTGCGTGCGTGCGTGCGTGCGTGTAGTTCTAAATTGATTATTAACTTAATTTTTTGAAACAGAAAAAGGTCATTATGTTTTTATTTTTGAATTGTATTTGAGAGAGTAATGAGATGTGACCGATGTAAGATAACATACAAATATTTATATAGTATTTAAAAAGAATAAAATAATATGTAATTGTGTTTTATTGAGATAATTTGTTTTAAAATAATATCCAATTTAAAAAAAATCTGGTATTTTTTGTAAATTTTCTCTCTTCTACTGATCAACACGAAATAATCTCTTAACTTTTTATAAAATTAAATATAAATATTTTAATGGGTTTTTAGAGTATTTTTATATAGTTTAAAATGTATAAATGCGCCCATCCTTGATTTTGAATGCACAGTGATATAAAAGAATTTTCGATACATGTTGTAATTCAGAGAAGTAAGTGTTTTATTTGCTTCTAATATGGAAAGTGTTATTTTACTTTTTTTAAAATTCAAATGACTCTCCTTTTTAATTATTATTGAACCCCCCCCCCCGAATAAAAAAAGTGTGCGCTTATGACCGCACAGTAGAAGTGAAAACTTCAAATTTTGTAACGTTATTTCAGGCATTAGTTCGGTGAATAAAAAACAAGGGGATATTAGTATTATCATATAAAATTATTTATTCATATGTCTGTACTCATAAAATAATATTTTTTGCAAAAAATACAATCATATTTGGGAATTAATTGTATTCTAAAAAGGAAACAACAAGTTTATGGTAGCTGAAATAGGTAGCATAAAAATACTTTATGCAAACAAAATTATTTAAATATAAAAAAACCTCCCTCAAGCATTGTTCCATACTTCGTCGTGCTTTCACTTAGAACATTTGACGTAATTAAACTGATTTTGATTTTTAAAAAATAAACTAATGTTTTATATTTTGAAAAAAAAAATCTACATTAAAATCCCGACTTAAAATGATAGGTAGTTTGTTCAGAAGAGTCGATCCGGCTTCAGTGTAGGCAACTAAATTTTTGTTAATGTATTCGATAATTTTCTCTACTCTTTGATTTGGTGAAATATAAATAACAACCATTAGAATAACAACCATTTTCTCTACATTTCACTGCGTAAATTTCTCCGATACATGACTAAGTAAACCCAAATCATTCTGTAGTATTTGTGTGTGTGTGTGATGCTATATATTCATTCTCTATATAGTATAACAAAATGAATTATAAGGAAGTACATGCACATTGAATAAAATACGAATCGATAATTGAATACTTAAATAAATAAAACAGGGAAATATAAAAAACAAATGTTAATTTAATTGGACATAAATTTCTTCATTTTTCGATTATCCTTCACCGTTAAAATTTGTTCACTGAGCTATTTTGAATAATTATTTAAGCATATATTCTTGAATGTAATGAATATTTTTTTTAAAATATGGAAATCCAGATGTGTTACAGTTTACAGAAGATGAATGAAACGAATGCAAGACATTCCACAATTCATGTAATTCCAGATATGCTTCTGTTATGCTTGTAAAGCAAGATAATTGCCAATCAACTTTAAGATATTTTGACTCGAATCTTTTCGATATTAACGAATTAAAAATAAAATGTTGCGTTAAAATGACTTTCATAATAATATCTGTGGGCATTTTTAAACCTTTCTATCCAGAAGACTCAGATATTTTGTCCATTCGTCATTTTCTGAATCGAAATTGATTTTTTATTTACAACAAATATATTGTTACGAATTTTGTATAAAATAATGTATATAATTTGTATTTGGATGTGCAATGCATTTATATTACTCTATGTCATAGGTTCTCAATGTGGGCAATAACGCCCTCCTGTGGGCGTTTCCCCTCAGGGGGCTCACCTTCTATAGGTGAGTACGGGTGTCACAATCCCGAGGTGCCCTAGTGATCTTTTCCTTTTTCCAAGGGGTTTACTGTCTTTGATAAGCACGGGCTTCATGAACCCGGGGTACCCTAGTGATCCTTCTCTATTTTCGACCCTCTTTCTTTTCATTCAATTCATTCTTTCTTTCTCTCTTCCCGTCTAGACCACAGATATTAAAACAAATGTTTGGCGCAGTATGGCCGAGATCGGCTCTCGCGCCAATAAACCCCAAAATCACTCACTCACTCTTGTGGGCGTTTGAGACTTTCAGGGGGGCGGTAAGAAACCTAGAGCAAATTAGAAGGCGTTGAGATGGCCCGGAGGAGCTTGGGCAGATTAAACAAATATAGTCTAAAAAAGACTAATAAAACACTCTGATTATTACTAACAAAAGTAAACTTTAATGCTGTTTATTATGTTGATTGCATGTATTCAAATAATTTCTATATTGCATGTACGAAAATTCACATATTTTGGTAGTTCGGGAAATGGATGAAAAACTTAAATATTACATTACATTCAGAACTACATTAAACCGAATGATATAGTAAATTTTAATTTCTGTAGTGCGCGTGTTGTCTTTGTCTGTGAGCAGTAGGGAAAATGTTTCGTCCACTGGATTCCATTACGAATATTATCCAAGAAACATAATAAAATATGTTAATCAGGAATTAACGTGTGATTTTTTCAAGGCTGAAACTGTCAATTTATATTTATCTTCGTATCATCAAAACCTCTGCCTGTCTTTATAACAGGTAAGCTAAAACTTTTTTATTCCACTCTTTTAAATGAAGAAGAAATTCAGTAGGGTTTCAATTCCAACAATATCTACCTATAACATATAATATTACACATTTAAATATATTTGTGGCAATAGATATTTCAGATTCGCAAGTAAAAAAAATTAGAGCCTTAGAAAAAAATGGAATTAAAAAATTTTCTTTTAGTAATAGAATATTTTTATAACTAAACTTTAGTTTTTACCATATATTAAGTACACTTTTATTCTTCTAGTGGGAGGGGTCGGTATCGAAATATTCACTAAAAAAAGGGGCGATATCGAAACATTCACTAGAAAATTGGGCGCTAGCTCAAAAAAGGTTGGGAACCTATGCTCTATGCTATATTTATTTCATGTTAAAATTGTAATATTCACAAGCAACGCTGTCCCTTACGTTATAATGGCGATTCAATGGGAACTTGGCGAAATATTGGCGATAGAGCCAAGTTGGCCAATTTGGCGACTTTGGCAACCATGTTGGCGAGTTCGGGACCCTCTGAATTCTTCTAGAAATTAATAGAGAAATCCACTAATTTCACGATCTATGACACGAGCGCATCTTTCCAGAAGTTTCGGTCCCGGCTATAAATGGAGTGATACTCGCCGCAACAGTCAGTCTGATTTCAACCAGCGAGTAGTGAGTCTTGTTTTGACTAGCGATTAGTGAACTTGCCTTGATCGTGATTAGCTCGGCTGTGCTTGTGAATAAGCTTATATATACGTGTATTTTTAGATACCGATAATTGTGTCTAAGTGCTGTTGAAGGTGTGAAATCCTTCTGATATTTATTCTGCGAATTTTGCTATTGAATCCTGTGTTTCAAGGATTGATTTACGCCAATAAATACTCATCGCTCTTAAAGAACTATCTTGTTGTTTACGACTGATTTTGCATAAAATCCTCCCGAACCTCGATCTACGTAACAATTTATCTGCAATCGGATCATACAAATTTTATATTATGCACAAAATAACTCGCTATGTACTTTTAAACTTGATACTCTTCTACATAAATATTATCTGATTTATTTTTAAATTCCCTAGGGATTGTCTTTTTCGAAGTTTGTATCAGCTGTTCATCTTTTGGGAAACAAAAAACTAACTATATAAGCACACAAGAGGAGACTGAATATTACTCCAAACAAGGGGGAAACATCTCTCTTTTCTTCACGTGATTTCTTTTTAGGGGTGTGTATGTCGCGGACTATTGAATCTTGACCAACCCTGTCCAAACACGATTTCCAACGAAAGACGAAAAAAGAAGACCGAGCGTTACATTCCCGAACGTGACGCATCATTCTTCACTCTTCAGCAAAATGCGCCTAAAGAAGTTATCACTTCAAAAAGGACATTTATAAAATGAATATCTCAATTTGTATTACAATCACAACAATCCATAGTAATTTAAAATAATATGAGAATCCCAGAGAACGATTTGATAATTAGATAAATGCTGTACAACAATTTAAAGTTTTAAGAGTAAACATCAAAAATGTAGAAAATCTCGTCCAACACAGATTTTTAGTGTATAAGATTCCTCACTAGAAATTTTCTATTTGCATGTGTATATTTAATCAGATTTTCCTGCAGAAAATTAAAATTTATTATGTATACTTTAATTTTAGTTTTCTTATACTTTATCACATATTGATATAAAATACTTTTAATGAAAATCGCTCTCACATATATATATATATATTACATATATATAATATTCTTCTGATTAATAATTTATGTAATAAACTTAACTTAGTAGCGCAACAGACCATGAGGGCCAAAGCTTACTGTGCCCATATCAGCATACCTGACCTAGGGCCCTGACGCGCATGAGCAAATGTTCCGATCAGGTGGTCAGTTTTACGCGAAATCCCTAGTGTTAAGTTCCCAACCCAAGCTTGGTACTCATTTATCGACCTACTGAAGGAATGGGAGGCTGAGTCGACCTTGCCCAGCCCGAAGTTTGAACCTCGGACCTGTGGTGTGGAAGTGAGATGCACTACCACTCAGCCACTGGACTTCAATTTATGTGATGATGTTCTTTAATTTTTGGAATATATGACTTCCTTTTTATCATAATTCCTTGCTCCGTTTTATAAGTATAATAACAAGGATATATATTTTCTGTAGTTACAAACATATATTTCTTTGAGAACTTTTAATAGATTCCAAATATTATGTAAGACAATACAATATAGAAACATAAAAACTTTTTTTCTGCATGTCATTCCCATTGAAATTGTTTGTTCAACATTTTCTTAGATATGATTTTACTTTCGCAATTTAAAAAAAATGTATAAATAAAAAACTATTTATTGGGAATCTAATAATTAACTGTATGGGATAAAACTAATAATGATGTATATTAGTTTGTTATAAATATGTATATCTACATTATAATGATAATTTGAAATATAATATTTTATATATTAATAATAATGATAAAATAATCATAAAATGAAAATCTCAAAATTTTATACAAGAAGTAATAACTTAATTGAAGTTTTGATTTTTCTATCTATTTCGTAGAATTCTTTAAAAAATTCAATGCTATCACTTTAAGAATTTTTACGAAAATTGAAAGTTATATATTACTATCAGTGCATACACCTTTTTATTTACAAACTTGTGAGCGAATTTTTTCTTTTTTTTCTTGAACAGAACAAAAAATTAATAAATGAAAAGCGAAATGCTACTCATAGTTATGTGTATATTACGTCAGATACGGCATAAAATGATTTTTAGAACATTGTATTTATTTATTTTTTGTTCTTTGTAGCAGAATAACAATTTTTTTTTCCGAATAACTCGTCTCCAAAACGTGTTATTCAAAAAATCCTTCTAAACTGTTTTATCTTCTTAAAACCTTTTCTATCTTTAGGATATTAATAAAAGAGGAGCCATGATTTATTAAATTATTCATAATTTTTCTGTACCAAGCTAACTAGATAAATTGATACCTTTATTTTGAAACTTCACTCATGCGGAAAATGGGTACTCCAGTTAGTATTGAAATAAAACCTTTAAGGCTCCGTCGACATGATTCCACGAAATTCCGAGTGTAATGTAAATCCTATGGAATTTCTTACGTTTCTATTTACACATCTAGGGTATTGCTTTTAGATGCATGGAATAAAATTCAATCGAAAGAGCGAAAAAGAAATTAATGTTTCTGTGGTTTTTGATTTTTTTTAAAAAGTGGGAAAGTATTTTTAAATATTTATTAAATATCTAAAAATTTATATATGCACGCACTAAAATGATCATAGAAATAGTTTCAATCATTGGAACCTATGCTCTTCATCCAATCATTGGAACCGGGGAACCTATGCTCTTTCATAAAATTTTCAAATTACTTTACTTACAAGTCACTAAAAAAGCCAGCATTGCACAGTTGAAAAGAGGGGGGCGGGCATACAACTCTCCTTTTTTGAGTAAGGATACATAAAATTCCTACCTATATCTTATTGATGCATGGAGATTTATGACTGCTTCAGTGGATTTCGTACCAGAAATGTAGTTTTCTCAGAAGTCGGTGGGTGCTCGAGCGAAAAAAAAAGCAACTTACAATCACGTCTCTCTTTAGCAAGCTGGAGACCCTTTACAATTACTACAAATTCGTTTTCTAAAATAAGCTATTATGTGTTTTTTAATTCCATCTTGTTAAAATTATTTATTAGTTTCTTATTTTGCATTATTTTCTTGTGATTTTTTTTAACTGCCATTTCATAATTTATAACTAAGGAAAAAATTTTGTTATTTAAACCTGTTTGTGTGTCTTTTGCTTTGATTATTAACGTCACACTTCAAACCAACGCGAGGGCTATCAGCGATGAACTTCGTGATTTTTAACCACTGTTCAAGCGACCAGGACGTCACTTCAGCTTGAAATATACTTTCGAAGATTGAACCTCTACAGCAGGGGTCGGGAACATTTTAGTTGAGGCATGCCAAAACAATGTATTCATATGATTCAGCGTGCCACACAGACTGACATTTTTGAAACAATTCCTGCGATAATGTACAAAGAGGTCAATAATATAGATTTACAGTCTTATTACATATCAATTTTGCATATTAATAATAATTTACATATTAATTTTGCTGGCTGGGGGGCGTAGTTGGTTTGTCGCTGGCCTTCTGCACCCAAATTTGCGGGTTCTACCCCTGACCAAATCGGTGAATTTTCATGATGCAGAAAATCGGCAGAGGCCATGTAGTATGACTATGTGGAATGAAAAAAATTCCTTGAGTGTCCATTTGGCTTGGTTGCTCTTGGCAAAATTGAATTCCTAAGTACAATTTCCCATTGTCAGAGCTTAGGTGTCTCCTTCTGGGGAAGAAACTGGGCGTCAAAATTACTTGCGGCAATTGGTATCGCCTATATGGTGCCGCACTAAAAAGTGATTTCAGCTTCACGGGGAATGTATTATGTCTGCAAAAGTAAAAATACCATTTCGCAGCTCCATTAGAGAAAAAAATATGCATCATTTAAAGATATTTCTTGACATAAAAAATAAACAGCATAAAATTTCACTATTTCTTCAACAAAAATTTTAACTGTATGTATATTATGCATTTTTAAACATATTTATTTTATAAAAATAAGAAATAGACAACATAAAAAAAATATATTTCCCTTCATTATAGTTAAATAAAAAGGTAAATAAAAATTTTAATGTGTGAACCTGGTGATTGCACCGCTTTACTTTCATGTCACAAAATCAGAGGTATAATTTTTAACTTTCAATTTGACATGATTTTGAGCATTCAGTTATCAAACAATTTCTTTGCGGACTCGAAATATTTTTTACATGAAGAAAGATTTTTTTACTAAGATATGTAGAACCAAAAGCGGAAAGCAGAGTACATGCGCGATTGTCTCCTCTTCAAACAATTAAATCTCTTTAGCAATGACATTGATAATTTTTGGAGATATCTTTCAGATTTTTTTTTTTTTTTTTTTTTTTTTTTTTTTGTAATTATGAAGATGTTTGTTAAATAAGATCCGTTACAAATGTATCCAGTTCCATCCTCTTAAAAATTGACGAATTTGAGGAGTAGTGCAGAGTGCCGCGGAAAATCATTCCGCGTGCCACATGTGGCACGCGTGCCATAGGTTGCCGACCCCTGCTCTACAAATTTAACGTGCACACACATGAGCTCTTTTACATGATAGGCGCCACGAGGATTCGAAGTCACGATACGATTGAAAAAAAAGATGGTTACGAATTAGAGACCATAACACCGCTCAACTATCGCTTTCAATTTAAACTAAAAATAATAAATTGCTTTAAAAAAGTTTTTGATGCAATATCTTATTGACATATATAGCCACAAATTGTTCTGAGTCAGTTTCTGCCTTTATTAAAATTTATATTTTTATAATAACTAATCACTGCAAAATTCGGAATGTTTTTTTTTTCGTACTCAATGAAAATAATAAATTAATACTGTAGATCTTTAATTGATGAAAGGGTTTGATTTTAAAAAATTATAGTTTAAAAAAACTAAAAAACACGCTTTTATAGTGAAACGAACTAAAAAGTAAAAAAAAATTCTTAATATAAGAATAAAAGGATGAGCGAGAAAATTAATGTCATTGGGGTAAAGGCGTGGGGATACTCTATATTAATTGTTATAATTTCTTACTAGTTCTATTCCCCAAAATGCTGAGTTAGTGTAAAAATGTAGTACAAAGCACTCCACGCTTATACCCCAATGACATTAATTTTCTCGTTCTCATCATTTTGTTCATCTATTAAGAATTATTTTTTTACTTTTTAGTTCGATTCACTATAAAAGTGTGTTTTTTTTTTTTTTTTTTTATAGCTTTTTTAAACTATAATTTATTTTTCATTTTTTAGTTCGATCTACAATAAAAGCGTGTTTTTTAATTTTTAAACAATCATTTATTCATTGTTGAATTTATCCTTGAGTTTGATATTTGAAACTGGAATTACGTGGCTGTGGAATTAGTCTTGCTCTTCATGGGATATTAATTAATGGGTCTGAATGGTATTTATTCTCTCCGTTTACGGGGCCTCGGATCAGTCCCGTATCGTTATATTTCAAAAATTCCGTCTCTGTAGATGCAGGTCAAATCAAAGTGTTTTAAGAAGAAATATTAAGTGTCATTCTTATTATCCCCCACCCTTTTAAACGTATTGCTATAATATTAATTCGTATCATCACTTCTTTACGTATTGCTTTGTAAAAATAAAAAATATTTAACAGTTAGAACATAAATTGTTTTTTCCCATACATGAGTCTTTTTTTCTTTCATTTCCATTTTCAGAAAGACTAGACAATTGTTTATATTATGGTAAGTAATTGTTATCACACACCCACCCTTCTCTTTTTCACATAAAGAGAAAGAATACTTTTTTGTTTGTTTTATTTCTGTTAACCAAAGTGTATTCTTTTTTGGGGTTGCACCTTAATCTTTTAGTCGCCATATCTGAAAATGATGTATGAGATTAGTCACCAATCTGAAAATGGTATATGCAATAAGTCGCCAAAGCTGAAAATGTTATATGCAACAAGTCGCCAAATCTGGAAAGGGTATATGGAATTGTCGCCAAATCAGATATCGTTTTTCCTTATGTCCTGATAAGGACAATGGAACAAAATTATGAAATTATTGTACTGTCATCGGTCCTTCACAAGTGTGAAAAATTTCGAATTAATCCGACCTTTTAAATTGGGTAAAAATCGAGTTCCAAGATTCCGTTACATACAAGTGAAACTTATAAAAGCGTGTTAAAAATGAAGTAGCCAAAACTAATCCTCAAATCAGAAAAAACAGACTACATACTGAAATAGCTAGGAAAGCAGTTTCTTTGTAAAAACTTGTACGTGATGGGTGGTTTTCATGTACTTGAACGATAGAAAAGGGCAATAAAGAGGGGTCATAGAAACGATTTTATAATTATTGACCGTAAAGTAGACATCAAACTAGGGTCGCTTTCAATTGTGAAGGACGTAGTAGAAGCATCGTTATCTTTAGTTTTGAACAAAAATAACAGGGGATTGGGGGTATTTGAGAATCGAGCACTGTAAATAAAAGGGGATGTTTCTAACACTTTGAAGTCATTCTCCTTCATCATGGCAGCTTGTCAAAACATAAAATCATCAGAAAATGGAATAAAATAAATGCAAACGTGGAAAAATAATGAAAAATTGTTTATTTCAAACTCAAGAAAATAATGAAAATTAAGAAAAAGAAACCATATAATTTATCTTTTATGAAAGAACTATTTAACTTTTGTCATTACAACCACTATTGTATGAGTGCTTTGTCGTTTCTTTGGATACATCCATTTCCTTCCTAGAAAAAGTAGCTTTCTTCGTTTTCAAGTTTCGATTTTAATCGATGGGCCCCTTAAATATACCCTTAATTCTGTTTGTATAAGGTAGATAAGTTCGAAAAGAATACGTGTAAGAAAAAATTCCCCCATAAAAAGTACTATATCTATGGAAAAGTAGAAGATTACTTCCAGCTCTAAATATCAGCAAAAATAATACAACAAACCATGAATTTTTATGTAAGGATCTAAAAGATTGCATTTCCTAACTATTGTACATATATCATACAAAGTAAAATATTCTTTATAAAGGAGGAACAACGTCCCATTAATTCGTGAACACAAAAATTAGACAGTATAATGTAAGTTAGATTTTATTCGTTGTTATTTTCTAACCAGTATATGTATACTTTACGCAAAACTTCAACATCATTGCTATCATTAGAAATGTCTTAGTTATTGTCTTCGTGCTTCATTGGTGAAGTTCTTTCTGTAATCTCTTGGACAAAATTAGGATAAACCACTTGTGGGTCCGATGTTTCAGTAGATTAAAGAACAAATAAATATAAAATTCAGATTTAATCACAGTTGTAAAAAAGTTATAGGTACCTATTTTAAGCCACGACAATTACTTTCAAATTTCTCAATTGCTTTATTTTAATACTTCCAGATTCAGAACAAGTCAGAATGAAACGTTTTGAAAGTAAAAAACGCAAAAGATCGAAAGAAAAACTGGAATCTATTAATAAATTACCAAAACTCATAAAGTTTTCATTAATGCAAATTCTACATCTACCTCGCCTACTTCTATCAGTATATCCAATAATGTACCAGAAAATGAAGGACGGGAAGAAACAGACTATTTAAGTGTACGAGAAGGTACTATAGGACCTACTGAATTAAGTACAATAACTGAAGACGTTTCGAATATTTTTACTGCAAGAATTTATATATTGACAAGAATTTTCAGTCGTACTGGATTGAAAAAAATCCGTCAGTTTGTTCCAACAAACATGCTGAATTTGAAAAATCAGCACGAGTTTACAATGAATCAAATGATAAAACTAAAACAAGATATCTGTCTACGATGTTGTTCAAAAAGAGTTACGTAATGGTGAGGGTGTAGATCGTGAATGGTTAATATATTCTCCGTCACAAGGAAATGTATACTGTTTCGTATGCAAATTGTTTTCGTTTACCAATTCTACATTCAGCAGCAGCGGATTCAATGATTGGAAGTACGACTATTTCACAGCATGAAAACGCAGCTGAACACAGAGAGTGTATGCTGAACTACTACAGTCGATTTCATTTAACTAGTCGCGTAGACAGCCATCTTATCACACAATTCAATGATGAACGTCATTATTGGAAATAAGTGCTAAAGAGAATAGTGGCTGCTATTCAGTTCTAAGCATCAAGAGGGGAAAACGAAACAGTAGGTTCATTGAATAACGGGAATTATTTAGACCATAGGTTCTCAATGTGGGCGTTTGAGGTTTTCAGGGGGATGGTAAAAAACCTAGAGAAAATTAAGGGGCATTGAGATGGCACGGAGGGGCTTGAGCAGATTAACCAAAAAAGACAAAAAACAAGCTGATTATGTGCTAACAAAAGTTAAACTTTAATACTGTTTACTTATGTTGAATGTATGTATTTAAATCGTTTTTATATCACATGTACGAAATTCACATTTTTCGGTAGTTCGGGAAGTGGATGGAAAATATTACATTACAATCAGACATACATTAAATTGAATGATATAGTGCATTTTTATTTTTGTACTGCACGTGTTGTCTTTGTCTGTGAGCAGTAGAAAAAAATGTTTCGTCCAACGCATTTCATTTTGTATATTATCCAAGGAACATAATTAAATATGTTAACCATGAATTAATTAACGTGTGATTCTGTAAATTCTGTATTCTATCTGAAACTGTTAATTTATAGTTGTTTTGAAAACAAAATGTTATTATGAATTATTTCGTATCATCAAAACCCCTGCCTGTTTTTGTAACACGTAAGCGCTAAAACTTTTATTCCACTTTTTTAAATGTAGAAGAAATTCAGTAGCGTTTAAATTCCAACAATAACCTACCTATGACTAAAATATATAATATTACACCTTTAAATATATTTGTGGCAATAGCTATTTCAAATTCGCAAGTAAAAAAATTAGAGCTTTGGAAAAAAAATATACTTTTAGTAATAGGATATTTTTTAAAATCTTAATCCTTGTTTTCACCATGTATTATGTACACTCTTATTTCTCTAGAGTGGGAGGGGGCGGTATCGAGAAATATTCACTAGAGAAGGGGGCGGTATCGAATTATTTACTTGAAAAGGGGGCGTCAGTTCAAAAAAGGTTGGGAACCTATGATTTAGACACTTTGGAACTTCTAAGTAAGTTTGATCCATTTTTAAATGAACATGTATTAAAAAGTACGGCGGTTCTGGAAAAGGTAACCCTTCTTTGCTATTTCATCTATCTGCTATCATTTGTGATGAATTCATTGAAGTCATTGCATCAAAAATCTTGGAAACTATCGTCACTGAAATACAGATAGCTAAATATTATTTTATTTCCGTTGATTCTACCCCAGATGTGACTCATGCTGACCAACTAACTTTTATTTTACGGTATGTCCAAAATGGTGCCCCATTGAGAAATTTTTACAATTTATTAATATTAATGGACATACTGCAAAGTACTTGACGAATGTTGTAGTTTCTCGCTTTTGGAAAATAGAAACATTTCCCTCGGTGATTGTAGAGGTCAATCATACGACAATGCCTCGAATATGTCTGGGAAATATTCAGGGTTGCAAGCCCGACACTTCTAGCAAAATATAAATACGCTAGATACGTGAAATGTGAAGTACATTCTTTCAATTTAATTGGTGTTCAAGCCATTCTTTGAATTTAATTGGCGTCGAATGCAACAATAATGTTACAATTTACGTTGATTTTGTACAAAATCTTTATAATTTTTTCGCATCGTCAACCCATTGTTGGAATATAATAACATTAAATTTGAGCTGTGATCGAAATCAAAATGGTCTCAAAAGCCTTTAAAAAACACGTTGGTCAGCACGCGCAGATGCAATTAAAGCCTTAAGCTAAAGATTTTCAGAAATTTTCACGAGCCTTGAATGTTTAATTACCGATGATCACAGGCAGCAGACACTCGACTTTCTGCTAAAACAATAAAAATTAAGATCTATGAATTGGAAACAATTTTTTAAACTATCCTTTGGAGTGACATTTTGACACGTATTGACAAAGTAAATCTATTTCTCCAGAGTAAAAATATGGATTTATCGAAAGGTGTAAAATTATTAAAATCATTAATGATATATATAAAAGCTAAAAGAGACTATTTTGACTATTATGAGTCAAAAGCCAAGGAAGTATATTTTATAAAAGAATATGAAAGTATTCACAAACGTGCAAGACAACGGAGTGTTAGGGTAATTTTTCTTGACGGAAATAGACATTGACACAACGTTTGAAAACAGCCACAGACAGAAATTTAAAATAGAAACTTTTTTTACCAATAATCGGCTCTCTAATTTGCAATATAGAAACGAGTAGTAAAAAATAGGAGAAACTATTAGAAATGTTTGGAACTTTTGAAAATATTTCTAATTTAGATGAAACAGAAATTAAAACAGCCTGCGAGAAAATATCAAATTTTTACGATAAAGACATTAATGGAGAGGAACTTAACTTAGAATGTTAACACATCTCAAGTCATACTTGATCATTGATGGCGAAAAGATGAAGAAAAAGCAAAAAGAAGAATTGGAAAAAAGAAAGATAAATAAAAAATATAATTCTACAAATGCAGATGAAGATGAAGATCAGTTTTTGGATGAGGGGACAGGAATTGGGATCAACACTCTCTATACATACATGTATAGATTGTGCACATATCAGTATACATGTATACTGAAAAACTATTCATAGTGTTTCCCAATATTGAAATAATTATGAGACTTTTCTTAAGGAGGATTACTAACGCGAGGGGTGTGAGCGTTCATTTTCAAAACTCAAATTGGTCAAAAATGAATTGAGAAATCGTATGACTCAATTACGTTTGAATAATTTAAGCTTGATGTGTATAGAATACGAAATACTATTAACAATTAATTTTGTAGACCTGATTATAATGATTTCATGGACTTAAAATGCAGAAAACGAATTTTCACATAAAACCTCTTTTTACTATGGATTACTTTAATTGAACAGTACATGTATATTCACCAAATTAGATGAAAGAGTCGCAGGGGGGGGGCCTATTTTTTCATAAAGGCCCAGGGCTTCAAGAAGTCTTAAGACATCCCTGAATATAAGTCAAAATAAATAAAACAATTAGTTCTAAAATTTTTCTGCCCCATAAGGAGTCATTCTTTATTTTGTGTTTATTGTAATTTTTTAATAGTTATGAATCTCTTTCTTATATTGTTCTGTAAACAAAAAGGCAAGGTCAAACATGAGTTCGAACTGAAAAGAGCATAACTTCCATAAAAATTATCCGAATTGAAAAATTCTTTGGCATTTAGTAGCGATGATTGGAAGAACTGTTAATGCTAAAAGTAAAAAATCGAAAATTTGATAGATTTTTACAAATTTGAAAGTCCACTGTACCCTTAAATGAGATACCAAATTCACATCCAATAACATTTCAGAAAATATATTAAATTTTTTGTGACAAAATGTTTTAAAAATTTGATTTAAATACCGGCCCGTGCAGGGTCTGGTTTGTCCGGCCTTTGAGCCGCCCTTATTGGTATAATTTTTGGCGACCACTTTGGTGGGTTGGAGTGGTCCTTTCTTGGCAACCACTTTGGTGGGTTGGTGTGGTCCTTTCTTGGCGACCACTTTGGTGGGGTGGGGTGGTCCTTTTTGGTGACCACTTTGGCGGGTTGGTGTGGTACTTTTTTGGTGACTTGGCTACCGTATGGATACTTCTGGAAATTATTGGAGAAATCTATTTACATCACGATCTATGACGTAAGAGGATCTTTCGGGAAAGAGCTAGAAGGCAGCCGCGCAGACTATAAATAGGAGTCGTTTACTGAAACTGAAGCAGTATTACTTTAACTGTTGAAGAGTTCATTAGCAATTAGTTGCTTTCAAATAAACTTTACGTATTTGCATTTTCAGACACTGATAGTTATGTCTTAGAGCTGTTGAAGGTGTGAAAATCTACTGGACCTTAATAAGTGAATTTTAGTGCTATATCCTATATTTTAGAGATTATTTTTCCATAATAAATTTTCATCGCTCCTGAGGAACTGCTTTGCTCTTTGAGACGGATAGCATAAAATATTCAAATTCCGATCTAAGTAATATATATTATTCTTCTTTCTTAATCACTAATATCATTGAAGAAAATTGAAGTTGTTAGTTAAAATTAATAATATATGTGTAATTTGATTCAGGGAAATAATTGAAGGAATACAAAGTAAAAAGAGAAACAATTTCAATAATGTTTCTTCTAAAAAGCCCTAAAATCTAAACATGGCTTAATTTATAAATGTTCTTTTCAATGGAATACATTTTTGTTGTGTGTGTGTGAAGTAAGTTTTCCATTTTTAGTCATATTTACATACCTGCATGTAGAAAAATATATGAATTTTTATTTTCCAAAGTTACTATCCAATAAAAACAAATTGTCACTGTGTGTATTGTAGAATAATAATTAAATAAAGAAGAGGAAGAAATACAACACATTTATAAAAATTCAGTCTATTTATTCAATGCTATTCTCAAAAGTTAGATAATCTCTATATATATATGGTTTTTTTAATTTTTGATAGTGTAACAAAATTTTATAACTTTTTAAAAAATATTAAATGCATCAAAACTGCATTAGTAGCCTTATTCTTAAAACATTTCTACATAACAGGAACTATATTAAATGCAAATATTCTTTGAAACATACACAATAACTGCACAGCATGTAAAATGTCATTAAAATTTTAGTCCTTATGATGATTCTAAAAATGATCTTTTAAATTTGATGTAAAATTTGTAATATATTCTGAGTACAAAATCGCTGTGTGTTGAATGTATTTTTTAATTCAATCACATTTTTTTTTTAACATTTATAAACCCCGTGCACCACCGAACGTATAACACGGGGGTAAACAACACAGACAGAAGAAAGGATTACAACACAAACATCCATGCCTTCTCCGGGATTCGAACCCAGTCCCTGCGGCACCGCAGTCAGCTTCACTGACCACTATACCGGATGGGCGGCATTCAATCACATTGAAAGATATAATTGTATTTTTGATGATTTTTTTATGCAGCGGAAGAATGAAAAATGCATCGCATTCTTTCTAACGTTCGTTCATTTACATATACTAATGCTTATTTCATTGTACGTGATGTAATCAGAATTGTGGACCTCAAATTGACGACTCCCAAATCTGAATACTACTGTCTGAAATTGGTGATCTTGGAACATTTCGAAAAATCTCCAACCCCCTAAAATTGATTAACCTGGCGATTTTCCAAAAAGAACCTCAAATTTATAAGCAAGAATTTCACACAGCATAAAAACCAGTATTACTTTTTCTTCCTTCGGAGTTTTTTTTTTTTTTTCTCCTTTGAAAAGTTTCACCAAAAGCAAATTGAGAATGCATGATGAACTGCATAAATACTATTTGTTCACAACAGCAGAGATAGTTTCAGTTGTGTGTGTTACATTTTCAATACTATTTGTTAAATTAGTTAAAATAGATAATTTAAACTGCTTTACTGGTAAACTGAATGAAAATGAGTAAAAAAAAAAATCCTAAAGGAATTGTTTGTAGCCACCTACGTAATATTAAGCCAGTACTGAATACAAGGGAAATCTTCAATAACGTAGGCTGGGATTTACCACCGCCAAATTCTCTTTTCTAGCTAAAGGTCGATCGCCAAAACTTAACCTTGAGAGGAACCGGCTTGCAGTAACCATAGGCGGTACGTTTCTCCTCACGGGAAAACTCCACGTAGTAATACACTGCATTTCTGATATTCTGCTTCTTTTTAACTCTGATGTTCTCTACAAATATTACCAGTGTAGTTTCAGCAGTAGTTTTAACGATTTCTCGAATTCACTTTGAAAAAATTGTTTTTATCAAAATCAGAACAAAAAAAACTTTATGCATTTGTCAAATAAGTTAAATTTCTAGTTTTTTTTTTAAAGCAAATAATTATTATTTTTTAAAAACGAAGGTAAATTACAATATTTTTACAAATACAAGATATAAATATCAAATTAATCGTAGTTTAATTTTTTTGAAAAGTAATTATTTATCTAATCCAGAAATTTCACGTATCTTATTCTAATTCTATTATTTGTTTTATCTTTATTATTATCTTTATTTCTAAAGGATATAATCACTCATGTTTTTCGAAAGCTGATTTATTATTCTCAACAAAGATTATTTGATTTCATACTGAGTCCCCCCCCCCCTCGATGTAATAGTCGAAAGATAGGAAAAGAATATATACTTGCAGTACGGTATTTTATTTCACACATTTCATTACTTTTCTCTTTTTTTCGTTTATAGTTTTTCGAAAAAATAGTAATTTACAAAAAAGCGTTTATATTGAGTAAGTTAGTTATTAGTATAAGAAAATTCATTTCTGCTCTAGACAATAAAATCCCTTAAGTAAATATGGTGAAAATAAATTCTAAATTATTCACGTAAGCAAATCAAGAATTCTTAACAACCAAAATATCACGACTCTTAGAAGATTGGATTTATTGAAAGGGGTAACTGTAAAATGATTTCTTATCTGCACCACTTGATTGATATAAAAAATTGATTCAATTAAGAGTTCATTAGGGATATAAATATATTTATCTTAAATTAACATTCAAAATTTTAGCATTTTTTTTATTAAACAAAACACAATTTTAAAAAAATTCTAGAATTTGCTAATGCCTTTTTGAAATTTCTTTATTCCTTGCAATCCTACCTGATTTTTTTTTAATTATTGTATCAACTTAATAAAAATTTTATTAAAGCTCTTGAATTATTTAATAAAACACTTTTACATACATATGTGTACATTTTATTTCTAAACAAGATATAGGATGTAAAAATTCTTTTAAATGAAAATGAGTTATTTTCATTTTGTACAACTTATATTTCAATCATACACAAATACAATTATACGAAAAATTATATTTAGCATAGTTTAAATATTCATGCAAGAATCAAAATAGAATTTGCATTCAGACAATGATAATGTGTCAAAATTTAAGTGTTCCTTAATTCATTGTTTTCCAACAAAAGTTAATAAACATTTAAAAACTTGTAAATCTCAAAAACTCAGAAAATTATCTTAAGACTATTTCATTATTACTAAAAGTTGAACATCATATCAACTGCGAAATTTTAGAGTTTAAAAATGGTGGGAAAAAAATAATGTGTTTAACTTTGTGTTAATGTGTGTTAACTTTTCTTTTTGCAAAACAAGAATGAATGTTTTAATCAACACGATTTAGATTTTTTCAGAAATTATTGCTAATTTTTAAAAAAAATGACAGCATTAATTTTAGATTTATTTATAGATTATAGCCAATAAAAAATATGATTCATATGATTAATAGCATTTAGTTAATTTCAGAACTTAAAATAAGAATGAGTAGTACAAAAAAATGGTGATTTTTTTAAAAGGGATTTTTTTTAAAAAGGTAAATTTTTTTAAAAAAAAATCATTTTATTGGTTAATTTTTTATTGTAAAATATCATATATAGCATACCCCATTCAATTCTGTCATATATCACTACTTAGAAATATCAGCAACATTTTGAATTTTATTATCAAAAAAAAAAAAAAAAAAAAAAAAAACAGATATTTTTATTTAATTTTTCAATATGTATATATTCATAAGAAAATAATATGCTTTTTAAAATTTTTAAGAGGACACTTTCTTTCTAAGCTCCATAATAATCAAATTTATATTATTTGAAGACTCCTACATTTCTCTTTGAATATTCTAAAAAAAAAATCTTAATGTTCATCTTTAAATTTGACACTTTTTTTTTTTACTGAATTATGTGTGTGTGTTATTGCAGAGTTTCTTGATGCAATTATTTATTCTAATATCTTGAAGACAAAAGTTTAAAACTCGTTTATATATCAAGTCTTTAAATACTTTTTTCTACTAAACATAATTTTATTACAAAAATTTATTAACAAACTTAGTATAAAGTGTTTTAAATACTTTAATTTTATTTATTTACTTTACTGTTGCTTTTTTACTAATAGACACAAAATACTATGTTTAATTGTTTTGAAACTCTAAATCGTCTGTGTTTTTTACGTATGCTTTAAAATATGACTTTTAAAATTTTTTTATAATTTTGTTTCACTCTTAATAATGGCCGCGGTAGCCTAGTGATTATGGTCACGAACTCGATGCCGGAATGTAGCAGGTTCGAGTCCTGGTGCCACAGAAGACCCACCGTGTAGAGAAGGCCGATATACATTAAATCTGTAGAGGCTCAATGTTTTCTCGTTGTTGTGGTGTGGTAAAGGGGGTAACCAGCTCATGTGTCGTCCTTGTTTCTTGACCGAGGCTCAAAATTACGAAATCTTTCGCCACAAACCCTTTTGTTGCTTTATTATGTAATCCTTTCACTGTTTTGACTTTTCATACATTTTAATGAGATTTTTTTTTAAAAAAAATCCTGTATACAAATGAATAAGTATTTCTAAAACCACAAAGGAAAATTTTTTGAAGTATTCTCTTCGCAATTATACTTGAAAAATTTTATTACAAAAATTCAGTCACAATGATGAAAACTCTTAAAAAAATATAGCTTTTGTAAGAAACAAAAAAAATCCAGTATATAATTTTTTTAAATTCTTGTATGATCTGGAAGTCAAACTAGATGCGTGTAGGCAAAAGTTCTTCCAGTACCTATGCAATAATTTTTCTATGAATGATACATTTTATATGAAACATATAGCGGTTAGCGGCGCTGATTGTTGTGCTGTTGGGCCTGAGTTCGAATCCCAGAGAAGGCATAGATATTTGCCATTGAAGAGTGCCTTCGTGCGGCATAGGGGTACTCTAAATAGCCGTCGAGCAGCAAGTCTTCTCGTGAGGTCGATGGAAGGGGAAGAGAGGTTAGAAGCCCCTGATTAACCCCAGAGTGTTCTCCCTTAAAATTGGAGTGGAATAGAGCTAAATCGCTCTGTCAGCTGTATGGTGCTCAAAGCTGCGGATAACAACAAGAGTAAATCTAGCACCTTGTCATCGATGAATTTCGTTGGCCATGGTTTGATATTACTATTGGTTACTGTCGATCAGGTCCATAAGTAACAACAACAGAATTTTTCCCCAGGCAACAGATTTTTATACACGGGAATGTGTGTACTGCAGAGATGTCAAGAATTGCAGTTTTCTAATGTATAAAAGAAAGAAAATGAAAGTGACTGATTTTAAAGAGTTAAAAAACTGAACTTTTAAAAATGAATAGCTTTTCTTGAATAAATTGATTAAATCAATATTTAAATTCAGCATTAAAAATATGTTTAAAACAAACACGTTTCTGTTCTTCCCGATCTGGGATTTTATTTTTTAAAAATTTCTCAATGTATTTGACTGCATGTAAAACATGAATTCGTTTGCAGTAATTTACTTAAGAATTATTTATAATGATGACTTCTGTACAATATGATGGGCATTAATTCATAACACAGAAATGTATCATTTGGTTCGAAGCTATATATAGCTTAATGTAGTATATTCACTATGAAAGTTATTCTCAAAATTTTCTTTGAATTATTGATTTCTGCATGAATAACCAATTAACTAAAGACCATATTACTGTAAAAGAGAGTCAAGGAAATGTGTCATAATCATACAAAAATATAAATTTTAATTTGGATAATCGATTCCCAATTCTGAACTGTTGTACCAGTTAATTAAACTTTATATATGGCCGTTTATAAATTTAAGTAAACACGTGTTGCGAAATTATAATAATTTGAAGGGGGAAAGGCGCGGTCTCTCTCTTTTTTAATCGTTATATTTAATCAACCCTTTTTATTGCTAATGGTTACCTTTTAACTATTAAATTTAAGAAATATTAAATAATTTTTCATGGTACTTAGAGGGCAGAGGGAAGTATTCAATTATAATTAATATTTCATTTCAGCAAATCTATTTATTTTAGCATTATTTAACATCAAAATATAAATAAATATTAGAATGTATCATACTTTGTAAAAAATAATGTAAACATTTAATATTCCTAGCTTTTTTTTCTTTGATTGATTTCAAAACAATATTAGTTTTTTGAAGATAAGGTTTAGAGATGGGTTCTATTTGTTCCCCACCCGCAGTGATGCTCGAGGCTCATTCCCCTTTTCTTTTTGTTCAGAACTAAGGATAACGATTCTCCTGGTCTTTCACATTCGATAGGAGTCACAATACGTTCCTATAGACCCCTCTTTTGTCACGAATAGGGGAGTGGTTCAAATACATGAATATAAACATTATATGAAATGCTTTCATGAATTGCATATTTTATAATAGTATGGCTTATATACCAGTATCGGATATTTGAAATGATCCTGTAATATTTTGTGGTTTGATTTACAACCAATACTATAAAAAGCTCTTAAATTTTTTCCTTTGTACTTATATGCCCGTTCTTCACATGGGTGTGAATTTATGTATATCAAACATGTTGTGAATGAATTTTCTCATTTTTTCCAGTACTTCCATATTTACAGATGAAAAGTAACAATTTTCTATAAAATATATTATATTTACATCAAGTTTGCCTACCTCCATTTAAAATTCAAATTAATAATTTATTTCATTGTCAGTCAGTTCTTTGATGAAAATGAATTTTATTTTTACAATGTATTGCATATAAAGATATCTTAAATGATTCTAATAAAATGTAACATTCTCCATTTGTGACTGTCTGATTTACTTAGCGGAAATTTTTTTTAGCAATGACTTTTTATATATAAAGAGTAAAATTTAATTAAGTACTTGTAATTAATTTATTTTATTTATTAAAGCATATTGTTAATTCAATAATTTATTTTTTACTGTTTTTTGTTGACAAAATCAGAAGAATCAATTGTTGTCTTGAGGTATGATACGAGTTGGGGGTCTTTCGACGATGGACCCCCCCCCTGAAACCTTTTTGTGTGTGCATCACTTAGCATGTTATAAAACAACTCGGTAGAGGAATTTAGATGAAACTTCTGTAACACTGTAATATTGATACATTTATTTCACAAATAGAAGATAGATTTAGAAGTATGCCAAATATTAATTCTGATTTCAAAACCTGCGAAAACACACAAGATATATTGCAATACATGATAAATAATTTAGTTATTTCTACATGTATTAACTATTTTAATATTTTTTTTAAGTTGCAGTTACTATAGCAAGTGCTGAGAGCTCTTTCAGCATATTAAAAAGTTACCTTAAATCATGCATGTGTACAGAAAGCTTAAATGCGCTTGCTATATATGAAGCATCGCTATAAAAGATTGCAATTTTTGTAAAAATAACATTACACAATACAGATGTGCATGGGTATACGACACTTGGATCACAAATTAATATTAATGCAAGTATGAACGATATTAAAAATTCACACATTACAATTTTTTATAACAAAATCAATAACTTTTTTTTCTTTGTATGAAGTGCCTATAACATGTTGATCTACTTTACTTAAAGTTTTCTTTGTTCATCTCATAATAGAGTGAGTTTTTATGAAAGTTTTTGATTAATAATAAATATTTATCCATTGAAAATGAATTTTATTCTTTCAAGACAGATGGAAAAAATACAATATGAAAATATATGAAAAGTCGCATAAATTTCCATTCACAATTAAATTAAAAATGTATCATGTAAACAAAACAAATATTTCTGAACAATTCAAATGATGAATAACATTTTAAAAAAACAGTGAATCACAAGATTGTTGCATTAGATTTAATTGGCATAAGTCACTTTGTTTTTAAAGCTAAAAAGTACCCTTTTTAAAATATACTTTTTTGATATACAGTCAAAATATAATTTATATTAACCTTTTAAACGCCGCACTATGATTAAAAGGTAACAAACTAAATTTTGATAAAAATCAAGTTAAAATTGAAACATAAGATCTATAAAAGAAAAGATTTTTAGCATGTTCCAAAAATGGAACATTGGCGGGTCCCATTTAGTATTTTCACATGTTTCTTAAGAGTTCAACCAATGACATTTTAATTTAAAAATCAATTATTATATACATTTTTAAGAAGAAATCTTAACTAGAGGTGTTATTTAACATTTCCCAACAGGGTTTCATCATTCACCCACCCCCCTCGTTGGAGGGGCATGATACCCGACAAACAATTGAAATGGGCCTTAAAATCTAAAAATTAAAATGGAATTCAAGAACTAAAAGTTTGCGTGTGAATGAGAAAAATCTATCATTTTTTCCCAGCAGAGTTTTTTAAATGTACCCCAATGGGGGGGGGGCAGGTTCCCCGATGGGTGTCCCCTGTTGGCGCCACATCTGAACTAAACTTTTAAATATAATTCCAAAATAAAACATTAAGTTGAAAGTATAACTTATAAGCAAGACATTTCAGAAAATTACAATCACTTATTAGAAACAATAAAGGAAAACATCAATAGGACAATGAAATAAACAAACAACCTTCATATCAAAATTCTCAAAGCTAATATAATAAAGCAAATGAAAAAAATACAGATTTACCAAAATTCTTTAAAATGAGAAATAAAGACAAAATATATTATTGTTTTTCTTATATGTGTTCTTTTATGTCCTAAACTATTTTTATTGTCCATGTATAATTATAAAAACATTTCTCAAGCAATCTTTTTTCGCACTGGAGGCATTTTTTCGTTGTGCTATTCTGACATACATGAGGTATTTTATAATTTCATCATCATCTATGCTTGCAGAAATTTTGATTTTGCCACAAACATCTACTGGTAGAACAGATTGAAAAGTATCTTCATTGATATCTTCCTCGTCAGTCAAACACCCACTTTTTCTAGGGAAAACTGACACATATCAATAGGTTCTTCATCATCTGATTGTGCATAAAAATATTCCAAAGCCTCTTCTACAGTCTGGAATGGCTTTGAATGGTGACATCTTATCAGCGTAATGGATATTCACTAACTGATAAAACACAAATTTAATATAAAACTATATTACGAGACGTTCCTCTCCAAATAAGACATACGCTACATCTTACTATCAACAAACGCACATGGTAGTTTTGCTGTAAACATAGTAACTGCATTGTGTGAAAAAGTATACCTTTACACTCCAATGTTCCATTTTTGGAACTCAGTTACAGCAACACATAGCACAAATTATGTACACATTTAATTCATATATATTTTATGTCACTTGAATTAATGGCTTATGGAAATTACAAAACATGCTTACAATGAAAAACACTCTATTTACATTATGGAGGCTTCTGTAAGGTAAAGCTCCCTCAAAATATTTATATTGTTTAATTCGGCCAATAGCCCTTTCCACTATAACTCTCCCGTTTGACAACTGGCAGTTACTAACCATTTCTGATATGTTGAATTGAATCTTATCTCTTAGGAAGATAGGACATAATAACTTGCAACCAATACTTTCGAATTCATTTGCAATTAAGAAACCCTTGTCAGCCATTACAACATCATTTGGCTCTAAAAGGTCCATCAGTTTACTTTCTATAAAGAGTTGTTTGTCGGATATGCTCCCACAATACAACTCCGATATAAAACTTATTGCACCATTTGGTGTAATGCCGATCATCCCTTTTATGGTATTAGCATTCTTATAATGACTAAAAGTCATTTGCTGCTCCTCAGGACTACTGGGTTTCTGAATTGCAAATTCAGTGCAGTCCACAATTATCCTTACATCCTTAAAATGCATTCGAAATGTTGGTGGCATATATTCAATTACCTGACTTTTTTTTGGAAATATAGGGTACATTTTTAATTTAGAAAATATAACCTCTGTGACGAAATTGAAATCCCTTGACACAGTTGAATCTGAAATATCAAACAAAACTGACAAAAATTCATTAGAAATTCCAGTTCTAAGTTTTATCATAAAAAGATAAAACCTATCAATAGGTCTTCTTTTGGAACCAATTGATAAGGGTTTTTCAATTTTAAGGAATTTGTACCACCCGAAAAATTCTTCTCTTGTAAAACTAGTCAAGGCTTTCATTTTAACATCGTCAGGGATGTTTTCAGGAGTGAATTCTTTATTCTGCAGTGTTGCTTTCAGTTTCTTCAGCTCGGCTTGTGTTTCTTCTAGCAAATCCAGCACTTCACCAAAGGAAATTGTTTGTGTCCCCACACTTGCTGTACTGGCCTTCACTTCCCTAAGATTAGAAATGGAACATGTAGAATTTTGTCTTACGCATAAAACTTTTTTGATTAAATACCACAATAAACATAATTTTTCTCAAAAATGACTTGCAACATATACATTTTTAATATGATAGGTACATTTTTAATACGATAGGTACATTTGATAAAAATTCTTACTTTTGTGTCTGGATTTCTTCCGTTACTGTTTCTGCATTTGAAACACGTGGTTCACATCTATTTTGTACAAAAAACATTTACATTAATATGATATTTTTAAAATGATTTGTAAACTTTGCATACAAGTACTTTTAATGTATTTACTTTTATGTACAATTACTTTAAATCATATTCAAGTAAAAATTTTATAATTAAATACTGAGTTACTTCTGTTAAATACTTTGTAGATAGGGATACAAATAAAAACATAAATAAAACTAAAACTAATTTATTTCATCAATTCAGAAGTAGATTATTACTATCATAACTGCTTTATTATTTTTTTTATGAGAAAGCAAAATAAATGAACACAATACATTGCATAATTTTAAGTGAACTTTGTATACATACTTGTCTTAATATAATATGCATGGTAATTTTAAAGTATATTCTAATGCTAGTTTTATATCAAGTACAGAATTACTTCTGTGACTTTATTCTGAAGATTTCTAACATAAGTAAAACTTAAGTTAAATAAAATATTTAACTACTGAAGCATTTTATATTTAACTTATTCAAAAACTTAAATTAAACTTAGCAAAAATTTACTCAGAAGTACTTACATTTCTGTAGAAGTGGAGGGCTTGCATCTTTCCAGAATTCTTCGAGAAGAAGGGCTTTTTGTAAATACAAAAATTGTTGGAAAAGATCCAGCTTTTAAATGTCTGCGATTAGTAAAATTTTGGTATTCGAAACATTTTTCTTCAAAATGATCCGAACATAGTACAGAAGAAGAAGAAGGTACGAATTTTTCCCGTCTAATCATTTTTATCCATGTTTTTAATAAAGATGGATTTTTTAAAGGGAATTTGAAGAACGTGGTATTTTTGCAGTTTTCTTTACGTTTGACGTTATTGCAACCAAATGCTGCGCAGTATGTCATTTTTGAACATAAAAAAAGAAGGAAGTAAACTATATGAAGTAACAATAGCAAGTAGGAGAGAACAAGTTAAAACACTCAGATTTTTTGTTCGATATTAAAAAATGATTTTTTTTCCAAACACTAATCGTTTCTTTTTCTTGTGAAGCAACCATTTAAACAAAATAAGACGTTTTAAAAATTATAATGTTAAACTAAAGTAACAAAATAATCGTAGCTATAACAGTAAACAACCGGCAGCGTAATCACGTGACATAGTTTTCACGTGATCGTGACGTCACATGAATTTAGTCCATTCTGCATTTCTCACATCACGCACTCAATCAATCAATCATAATAAAAATATAGATAATTGTTTTTTCTAAGAAAAATCTTTTAGCACTGTTATGTAAAAATTCTAATAACAACTTTAAAAGTGCTTTCAAGAGCATACATTTGATTAATATTATTCAAATGTCAAAACTGGATTTTAATTGTGCAGGGTAGCTGTAGCATGTCAGTTGACAACTAGTTCCTCCTTATAATCAAAATAAATGTTATCTCACGTGTGGTGTGTGTGAACGCGATCGCATTTGATAACATCAACGATCATTTCTTGATTAAAGTGGATTTTATATCTCTGGACGAAAAAATTCATTTTTTCTTTGAACAAGCTTGATATTCAACCATATACCTATCATAATTTTAAGTCTATTTTAAAGGTTTTTCTTAAAGTATTATATATGTAATCCTACAAATAAACGGGAATTTCTTAGCTGCGAAAAATTCGTTATATATATATATGAATATATACGTAATTTTATAACTTACCAATCCAGGTGAACCATGAGATTTTATTCTGTTTTAAATAGTTTTCGAACACTAACTTTACGAAACGGAAAGTGTATTTTAAAAGTTCTTTCTGTAAATGCAGGTCTTAGTTCATTGCTTCCTTTGAGTTATATGCCTCTTAAAACTGAAATGTCTGCAACTCTCAAGCCAAATCATGATTATAGAGCAATAACCTCGCTTTTTACAAGATTAAAAGAAGGTGAACGCAGTGCCCTTGCTTGTGCCATAACATTAGTTGAATCTCAACATCCCGTAAAGCAGGCTTCTGCTCAAATCTTATTGAACTTAGTTTTGAAAGAAGCTAAAAAACGATATGAAAAGCTTGGACCAAAAGCGCTTAGCTTTCGGATAGGTTTAACGGGCCCACCTGGTGCTGGTAAATCTACTTTTATAGAATCTTTTGGAAAAATGTTGACTTCTCAAGGTCATAAAGTGGCTGTACTGGCTGTTGATCCATCATCTTCAACAACTGGTGGATCTCTGCTTGGTGATAAAACAAGAATGACTGAGTTGTCTAGGGATCGCAATGCATATGTTAGACCCTCACCTGCGAGTGGTTGCTTAGGTGGTGTGACCAGAAGTACCAATGAAGCCATAGCATTATGTGAATGTGCTGGATATGACATTGTTATTGTTGAAACTGTAGGAGTTGGACAGTCTGAATTTCATGTTTCATACATGGTAGATTTATTTGCTATGATTGTATCTCCTGCTGGTGGAGATGAACTTCAAGGTCTTAAAAAAGGTATTGTTGAATTGGTAGATATGGTTGTTGTTAATAAAGCTGATGGAGATCTAATTCCCAGTGCACGGCGCATACAGAGTGATTACATAAGTGCACTAAAGTTTGTTCGACGCAAGTTTAAAGTATGGAGACCACTTGTTCTCTGTGTTTCTTCGCGAACAAATGAAGGAATTCCAGATTTATGGATAGACATGTTAGAGTTCAAATCAATTCTTATGGAATCTGGTGATTTGGAGTTACAGAGGAAAAAACAGTACAGCATGTGGATGTGGATCCATATAGAGTATAATTTATTGAATGCATTTAAAAAGCATCCTGATATTAAAACTTTAGTTTCAGATATTGAGAAACAAGTTCAGGATGGAGTTATAACACCAGGTCAAGCCTCTGATATTTTATTAAAAAAGTTTCTTGGTCCATTTTAAAGCAGTTGCCGTGGAAAATATTCTATTTTTCCATAATGATCTGATATTTTTTTTGTGTTTATGTAAATACAGGTAACTTGAATATACTTATGTTGCATTTTATATTTTTGTGTAATGCAAAAGTTATTTTGTACACTATATTAAGTGTTGTATTGCTTTAAAAAATATAATGTATGAATATATATATATATATTTATAAATTATTTTTATACATATTTTTATAAAAAAGTTAAAATGAAAAATATTTCCTTGTTGAGTCTCAGAACTAGTCATTAGAATTTATAGCCAAATGTTATCAGAATTTATGTTTAAAAAAATTTCTTTTTATATGTGCACTCTGTCATAAGTGTAAGGACTTGATTTCTAATTTGACAGAATAAGGGATTTGTATTCCAT
This sequence comes from Trichonephila clavata, assembly GCA_019973975.1. NCBI lineage: Eukaryota > Metazoa > Arthropoda > Arachnida > Araneae > Nephilidae > Trichonephila > Trichonephila clavata. The sequence continues at coordinate 72,690 of BMAO01021060.1, read as the reverse complement.
ATTTTTGGTTTTATCGCATTTTAAGACTCTTGTTTAATTGTTATGGATTGTTTGTATACAGTGTTTACATACATGGATCAAATTGTATTTTTTGGTATGTACCTATTAGTCAATTGACTGTTTTACCTTAATTGGACACCATTGCCAAATGCTGTGATATACAGCCAATAATTTTAAAAAAAAAACATCTTGATACACTATAAACTTATTTATCAGTTCTTATTTTCCTTGTATTTTTTGCAAAAAGTGATTAAAATTTGGAACGTGTTACCTTTCAAGGGAGAGAACATAGTGGAGTATTCTCTAAATTACAAGATCATTCCTTCAAAGAAAGTTGTTTAAGTAGGCAAAATATGTCTATTTGTGGCACGTTCGATGTACGGACTTTTTTGGCGCTCTCTTCGGGCGATTTTGCGCCAGATTCTGTCTTCCATGATTCCCCCTATTTTCCGGTTGGGTTCCGCGGGGTTTTTCGTTTTATGGGGAATTTTCCTATCAGTAATGTTTTTGGGGGGGGGGGGGGAGCTATGGAATTCTCTCTCAGACACCCTTCTTTTCATCTTGGATTTTCAACTGTTCAGACAAAGATATATTTCCGGACAAGAATTCACTGCCTTATTTCTTGTTATTTCTTAATATTTATAAAGAATATTTATTTAATATTAATTAATTATAATTATTTAATATTTATTAATATTAAATTTTTTTTATTTTTATTCTTTATTTAATATTAAAATTAATAATTTTTATTTAATATTAAAATTAATAATTATATTAAAAATTATTTATAAAAAATAGCTATATTTAATATTTATTAAAGTTTATTTTTAAATATTGATTAGGTTGAATATTCTTTAATTATTAGGTTGTATTTCAATTCTTTTATTATTACCTTATTTCTTATTCATATTACTTATTAATATTTCTTCTTAATTATTGAAAAATTATTTAATTATTTCTTAGGTTGACTTAATTTTGTCATAATTAGGAAATATATTTTTTTATTATTAATGTGCCTTTATCCATATTATTTATTAATATTATTTAGTTATTCATTAACATTCATTTTTACTTATTGATAAATTATTCCAGGTTATAGATTAGGCTGACTACCAATTTTTACATTATTATTATTAATTTACAAAGAGGTTAATTTAAATTTTAAAAACCTTGTTATTTTATATACCTTTAAATATTGTAACCTGTTCCCTCTAACCATGGGACTATTTGCAGTGTTTATCCCAAGTATAAGAAAGTTCTGTCAGAAACAGTTCCTATTTTATTTTCTAGCAAAAAGGCCACATTTGGGGAGAAAAAGGGAGTATTTAATCTTGATTTTGTTTATGAAATATGTAGGGATAGGAAACTATTTTTAGATTTTGCAAGAAAAACTCATCTGATTAAATTAGAATTTTTTTACTGCTATTGTAATGTTCTGATGAAGTTTGAGAAGAAAAATTCTATTTTAGATAGTTAATCGTGGATTAGCAGAAATTCCAGGAATAACAAGATATGTGGTTCAACTAAAACCATACATCATGGCTTGTAGTTCAACTAAAACCATACATCTTGGCTTGTGGTTCAGTTGCAGCAAACTAAAATTAAATGAGATTTTTCGTCTCACTTATCATTTGATCATGGGAACCAGAACAAAACAGACCAAAGCTTTTTTCTATTTATCTTCTGATACAGTTGCAGATTGGGGGCAATTTGTCATTGAAGTTATTCTATATTATGCAAAAGTCGACAAATCGAATTCAGAATGGAAGCAGTACTCAACAAATCTTGTGAGATTCTAGTCAACATTTTACAGGAATGGATAGAGCCTGGAACTATGATTTTTCCAACAAATGGAAGGCATTTAAAAATTTAGGACAAGAAGGTTTGATCATTTGACGTTAAATCATAGCCTTCGTTTTGTAAATCCAGTAACGAATTGCCACACAAATACCATAGAAGGCACTTGGAAGCATGTTACAGATTCACTCCCTACCTGCAATAGAAAAATAGATTTAAAATTTCATTTGTTGCTGTATATAAGTTTAGAAAATGAAGCAAACAGCAGGGAGTGGATTGTTTCAATAAGTTTTTAGAAATTGTTAGGGACATCAACTGGGCTGGGAGGGGCTTAGGTAAAATTCTTTAAAAGGGGAATTTAATCAAGATTTTTTTATCACCACGATTTTTATCACAATCTATCTTGCTGACAAGTGATGACTTTGGGCCATTGTGTGACAATTTTTTATACATAAAGTGCTGCAAGGTAAGTTAATTCTATTTATATTTATTTTATTCAATGTAAGCAAGAAAGATTCTCCTTATATTTAATTTATGACTTTAATTTTAATGTTAATTTGCTTTAATATGTTAAATTTTAATGTTTCTCTTCTAGGCTTAATGATGATAAATAGAACAATTTGTTCATTACTATTCTGAATCACTTAAAAATAGATTTTTATTCTTAAATTCAATGCAGTATTGCTAAAATAATCATTAACTATTTACATTTAGTTCTATAAAAATTTGTCCTTTCACTACTTTTTTAGTTTAATATTGGTATTCCTTTTAATATTATGTAGGAAAAAATATTACATGTTTCATTTTTATGCTTCTACTAAAGTTAGAAAGAATCCCACCATTAATTTTCCTACAGAGGTGGGGGGGGGGCAAACTTAGATTGAAGACAGGAACTTTGCAAAACTGTTTATTCAGGAGGGGGGGGGGATGCAACCCTGTGCTTCCTTTGGCAACTGCTGTCGCCGAAAAAAAAAATTTGCCAATTTTTGAAAAAAGTCCGTATATCGAACTTTATTGGTCGAGTTTTGTTTTTTTATTAAAGTAATTGAATTTAAGTACCAAGTATGATTTAAATTTAGGTATTTATGCTAATAGACCTATACAAAAATTTGAAAGCATCCTATCATTGTTCAATGGGCTCTTAAATGTTAGATATGTTCTCATGTACGTGTATGCTTTGTTTTAGATATTGAAACTTTATTTAAAATTACATATAGTTCTGTTTTTTATATTAAAAGTTAAAGTTTTGATACAGACATAAAGTAAATTATTATTAATTTCTTAGAAACAACTTTGTACCAAGAGATTTAATTTTTTTGAATAAATATTTTTGGCTTAACTTAAATCTGTTACTGTAAAATTAAAAATATTGATAAATCACTCACAGAAGAAATTGTCTCTGAATGCTTAGACAACATTTTTTGTTATAAGAAATTATTAATAATCATTCACCATGCAGTAACTATGTTTTTGTATTTATTTTTTAGATTTTTTCATTATGTTAAACTGAGGCAGTTACTGAACTTTGTTTTATTTTTAATTTTGTAATACAGCTCAATGGGAGAAAAATGTAAAATTAATTGACTTGGCTTACAAGAGAAAACTTGATGTTAATACATATTTGTGGTATTCTTTTGTGCATATTGGCTTAGTGATACCAATTTAATCAGTCCACAATGTATTTTTGTACCAAATAGTTGTAAATTTTTGCCAAGTTGATGTAATAACATTACAGTATGGTTATACCTTGATTTTCCAGAAAACATAGATCGTTTGAGTTGCTATAGTGATTATGCATATGATCATTAATTTGTGCTTGTTTGTTTTTACTGTGATTAACCAATTAATTTCGAGTATTTAATTGATTTTTTAAAAATTTTCATTGGGGATTCTGCAATATTAACTTGTTTCTTCTTGTCTGCTTAGTTTGGATGTTGCAGAAGTTATTGGCAAATACTACTTAGGATACTTTTTGAAAGAATATGAGAGCTTTGCATTTGATTGTTATGGAACAAAAGGTCATTCAAATTTACACTTTTGGTCTATTTTGTTTATGATGAATATGGACTTATTTATTTATTCTTTGATTTTTGGGTAAGATTTTGTTTACTTCAGCTATTATAAAATGTGATAAATGTGGTGGAGATCTTGAAATTTTTTTCTAAAAGTGTAATTAAAGATAACAAAATATTTTATGTGTATATTGTGGATCTTATGTAAATTTTCACTGCCATACTAATAAAACTTGTCAGGCATAATTCTTTTTGTTTTTTAAGAGTCTCACAATGATTGTACTATTTATATATTTTCTATTACAAAATATATGCATTTCTAAGTAGTTTTATCAATAAGATATGTAGTATGAATAATTTAAGTTTAAAAACATGTCAAAAAATGAGGATCATTTGATGTCTAGGTTTTCAAAATAAATAACTTTTTAAAGCATATTGTTTAATTTATAAACATGCAAAGCACTCTTCTACTTCTTTTGATAAGATTATTCTCAAGTTAATATTGTGAATAGTTAATATCAGAAATTAGTTCTGATTTTTATTTATAAAATAGCATATTAAATAAAATTAGTGTGCTGTATATATATATATGTGTGTGTGTGTGGGATAATGTATTACGTATCAAAATGTTGAGGAAAAAGTGGTAAAATAAAAAAAACAAAAAGGATAAAAATAAGTGCTTAGTATTTTATGAGAAATAAAACTAAATGCATAATATGTAATAGATAGTTATCTAAAAATAAACTAAGAAAGAGAAAAAGGACAGGAAAAAACATTAATTCATAAAAATGAATGCAGAACTAATTTGATATCGGTCTGCTACCCATGCACAATTTTGAAATTGCACCTAGTAGGCTAGTAATTTTTTGTCCTAGATGATCACTTATCACTGAAACCATTGCATGTTAAATTTATATATATATATTAGGTCGAGTCATAAGTAACTTCCGTTTCTTTATCATATATTTATTTTGCCCTCATTAAATAATAAAATTACATTAATTTATTGCATATTTACCATTGTTATCTATAACCTTCTCCCATCTTTTTGGCAGTTTATAAATTCCTTCTTTGTAAAATGTGGCTGGTTTGGAATGGAAGTTTTCGACAGCCTGTGTGATTTGCTCCTTAGAATTGAAAGTTTTTCCATTCAAAATTTTTTGTAGGGAACAGAAAAGGTGGTAGTCTGTCAGGGCAAGATCTGGGGAGTAAGGAGGATGTGGTAAAACATACCATCCAAGCTCAAGAATTTTTCCTTGAGTCATCTTTGCTGTATGTGGTCGCACATTGTTGCACAGAAGGATGACATTTTTGTGATTGGCAAGTGCAGGATGCTTTTCACTGAGTTTTTGTTGAACTCTTTGCAGCTGCTGAACATATCTATCTGCAGTAATTGTTAAATTTGGCTTCAACAACTCATGGTAAATTATTCCTCGGCAATTCCACTATAAACACAATAAGATTTTTTTGCCATGGATGTTTGCTTTTGGATCTGGTAGGGGTGGTTCCTTCTTATCCAGCCACTGTCTTTTGCGGACTATATTCTCATAGGTGACCCATTTTTCATCGCCTATTACAATCCTATTTAAAAAGGGTTCCATTTTTACCTGTGAGAGCAGACTTGTGGCATTTGGCATGCGATCTTTATTCCGTTCACTGAGATTGTGAGGTACCCATACTCCTAACTTGCTGACTTTCCCTAATTTCTCCAGGTGGTGGATAACGGTTGATTGAGATGTATTCAACCTTTCTGCTATACATCTTGTCAATTGACGTGAATTTTACTCTAATAATGTCTTTAAAAGGTTGTCAGCAAAGTCGGAGGGATGTCCCGCCCTCGGTTCATCTTTTAAAATATCTCCAGAACGGAATTTTATGAATTAATTTCTAACTGCCTAATCAGTTATCAATCCTTCACCATACACTCTGCATATTTTTTTGGCTGTCGCCTTTGCACTATTGCCTTGTTTAAATTCCCAAAGCATCACATGACAAATATGTACTTTTTGGCTCTCCATTTCAGAGGATAAAAAAGTAGTTTATTTTAACGTGTATCATACAAAGTTGTTGACAAAAGACTAATTGAAACCTCATGTAACTAATGAAAACAAAAATTCGTTGTCATGGTAACTCATAGCATGTAAGTTCGAATAATAGATTCTACATAGCTGCGTCGGAAGTTACATATGACTCGACCTGATTTATATATATATAAATTGCTGGCACTTGAAGGTAAATGCAGTAAAATTACATAGATTGGAAAAAAAGTTAAAAAGATGAAATAAAGAGTACTTGTCATGGAAAAGGGCACTGAAGAATATAAGTACCTGGAGAAAAATAAAATTGAGAATTTTATAAAAGCAAAGAAATTAAGAATTGTAATCAAAGTTTTAAGAGCAAGGAAAGGAGATTAAATAATTAAGAAAAAAAAACAACACAAGATATTTTAGAATATGGAAAAATTACAAAATAATTTATATCAAAAATGAAAAGGGGAGGATTCACAATTTCTGTAACTCTTTTAAACATCCAAATTGTACAAAAAGAAAAAAAAAATATGTATTACCATAAATGAATGATTGTTATTTTTAAATTTTATTCTTTTTCTTTCATTATGAAATTAATATAATTTTATAATGAAAAAAACCAAGGGACTGAATTGGAACAAACTTTTAATACATTAATCTATTTTCTCAGATTTTTCATCCTGAATTAAAAGTTAAATTGGCAGTAGGTTCTTGAGATATATTTAAAAAATGAAAATGTCAACCTTTATCTGTGGTCTTTAATTGAAAAAACTATTCTAGAATTATTAATTATACTTGTTTAAGCTTTGGCTGATCTTTTTTTTTACTGAGATGTTATCCATTATTTTATAGGGTGTCCCAAGATTCACACAAAAAGAAATTTTCATAAAAATCACATGTTTATGATTAAAAATTGTTAATTTTTTATTGATTTTAAAGTAAAGTTGGGTTATATAGAATATATATATATATCATATCGGGTTTGCGTGAATTTTGGGACACTCTTTATATATGGATGCATTGTAAAATTATAAAGTTATAGCTTCAAAATTGTTATTTATGTAATTTCAATCCTTTTGTTATAGTTTTCTAATGTCTATATATTTTTTTAAATTGCAGTGAGTGAAAAAATGTTTGTCCTGTAAAAATATTCATTTCTCAAATTTAAATTTGTGCTGTTAATTTTAATTCAATTTTATTTTAGAATCTGCTTAACTACCATTATGTTATTGCATGCAAAAGCCTCCATTAAAGTCTTAAATCAATAAATTTCTTTCATATTCTTTTTGCTTGTTTATGTTATTAGTAAAACTACTTCAATTTCATTCTTTGTTGAGAACAATTATTATGTGGAATCATACAACATTATTCAGCTTTTGCAAACATTGAATGACAAATCAAATTGTAGAATTATTTTGCTCATTGTTGTGTTATGAAATTCATTTCTTGATATATTTTTAAAAAATATTAATAGAAAAAGAGCAAAAAGGAAAAAAAAAAAGATCCTTTAGCACTTAATGTTGTATCAAAACATAAAAATTTTACTTTGGAAAAAAATTAAACCGTTTAAACTATTAATTTATAACTAGATAACCCTTTATTTCTATCTAAATAAATACTTAGATAATAAAGTATAAGTTATAATTTTTAGGGTGAATTGATCTTATTGTAAAAATTGACATAGTTTAAATCTTTCTAATTTTGTATAGATTATTTCATTACTGTTAGAATAGGAGAAAAAATATCTTTTAAAACAATTATATGCTTTAAACTCTATAAATGTATTTCTGTTACAGGTGAGGAATCTTAATACAATATTTTTTACTGGAGAATTGATAATTGCACCGCACTTCAGTTATGTAACCATTGATGTGCTTCTCACAAAATGATAATCTTATACAAATTTTTTTCGACTGCAGTATTATCTCTTTTAAAGATACATATTTTTAAATCTATTTTAATGATCTTAATTTTCAGTGCATAAAACACACAACTTTTTACTATTAATATTGATCTTGAAAATGAAGTATTTTTTGTGTAACATAAATTGGCATGCTCTTTTCATTACTTTGCACACTGTCTTTTTAGATGTTTTTCTGGAAATTTGCTTTAAATTCTCAGAAACTTACAAATGAAAATCTTATACACCAGAAAATACAGTATTATATTTTTCTAAATTTGCACTAGTCTTATTTCTTTATAAGTAAGTGTTAAATAAAACTATTTACAATTTTAAACTCAATTGTTCTTCTCCAGATTGGTTAAGTCAAAAATTTCTCATAATATTATTGAATGCAATTCAACCATGTAGTTTCTAGAAGAAAACCGTATATATTTTTTTTATATTTCCGTATGAATATGCTCATAGTTGAAATTTCCTATTTTTTATATTTATTAACTTCATGGTTTTTTTTTTTTGTTAAGTATTTATTTTTCCATAGTTATAATTTTTGCTACAGAATTAAAAAGCAAGAAAACTTTCAAAAACCAATTTTTCTGATGGAACTAAATTTAATATTACTGTATAATTAACAGCTGTATAAATGAGATTTTTATATACGTATATGTAATAAATATAAGATTCTTGAAATTAATGCAAATGTGTCCAAATTTTTACCCAAAAATTTGCAAAAGGATAGCAATGTTATGTATAATAAAAGAGAGGCTGAAATTTATGAAGAATTTTTCTAATCAAGTTATGATGACTCTTGTTTTTACTCTTTATTGTGGGAATATTTCTGAATGAAAATCCTGTATTTAATAAAACTTTATTGTTGAATTGTTATTAAGTTGAATTTCAAACTAAACTTTTTTGCTTAGTTACACTTAATGTTTAGTTTTCAAGGTTATAGCGCAAGGTCTATCATCAATCGCCCCATGTTTCTTTCAAATGTGACATTAATTAGCAATTAATTAACAAAATTTCTTCCACGTTTCTTGCAAAATAGCCATTTTTTACTTACATTTCTTCTTTTGTGGTCAATGATAAAATGTTATATTGTTTGTTGTCAATATATACATACTGCTCAATATAGTTTTTGGCATTTGCTTTTGTATTCATATTACTCATGAAGAGATAATTTTGCCATGATGTGTTTTTAAAAAATAACATGATTGATTAAATTTAAGAAACATTAACACTTATGTTTTAAGATTTTGATACTTGTGTGTGTGTGTATGAAAAAACATTTACTTCTTAAGTTAACAAAAATGGAACATATTTTTTTATGCGCAAACATTTTCCTCTACAGTATTATTCAATCAATATAGGTAAGTTTGCTCTCCAATATCCTTCTAAAAAAAGCATAAGTAAGGAATTCAGAGCATCATTGATTGCAGCTATGGATCTAGTTATGTTTGTACATCCTTAGGTAATAAAATACATTTTGTAATGTACATATATATGATTGAAAAGCTATTGTAGTCTTGCTTTTATGATAAAAGTTAACTCTTTTTGTACAGTTCTGTAAAAAGCTTCTGTTAACCGAAAGAACATTCTTGTATAATTCACAAAGTATTGGAATGAATTTTTTTCATGAAGTTTGTAAAAATTTAATTTACAAATATGTGAATTTATAAAGAATATTAGGAACATGTTCTCTGTTTATACATATAGATGAACATTATCATATTAAGATTTATTGGTGAACAAGATTTCACACTTCTGTAAATAAATACATTAAACTAGAAAAATATACTTTTTAAAGGCTTAACAATGTGTATTTCTAAAAGTAAGTTGTAATGTTTGGACTAGCAATGCTTAAATTTAATTTTAATAATTATAAAATTTGTTCTATTTTATTCATCATTTGCAATATAACATTCAAGTGAACAAATAAAAAGAGAAATAAAAATGACAATGATTATTTCTTCTTTGAAAGAAATTTTAAGTGTAAGTCATTGTAATGTTTCTCCTGAATTGAAACACAATAAATTATAAATAAGATAGTTACAAAAAAAGGAGATATTTTTTTCTTGACTTTTGATATATTAGTTTTTTCTCTCAGGAAGGGGGGGGGGCTAAGTTTTTTTAATGCATTGTGTGATACAATATTTTCAATTCGTTAAGAGTTTCATTACTTTTTACACCATCATTTTCATAAAAAAACAGCTCTGTAGAATAACTGGGGGAGAAAAGGAAGGTTGCAGGAAAAAGAACCATTCTGCATTCAGGTTATTTATTTCTCTCCCAAAAAATATCTCTGTATGTTTTTAAATTTATAAGTACACACACAAATGAAAATGTATTAAAAAAAAATAAAGGTTCTTTAAAATACTATCAAACTATTACAGATGCTATCAAAACTTTTACATTTTTGTGATTTCGCACTTTTAAATTAGGAAAGAAAAAAAATTCCATCGACTATTAAAGAATTTACTAATAAGTATTAAAATATTTACTTAGTAAATTTACTAATCAACTCCTTGGATTCATTTGTTCTATTTTTAAAAAATTACATGAAGGTATTTTAAATAGTATATTGTTTATCATGCTTACTATTTGTGAACTATGTCTGTTTGGAATTCTAAACTTTTCTTTCATTTTACTTAAAGTTTCCACTAATAGCTTTGGAGTAACAAGTAGATTAAGATTTCAATACTAAACTGAACTGCAAAAAACTCGCGTATTTCTGTGTAGTGCATGATATGTTAGGTTTCAGTAATTATGACCATTAATTTTTTTTAAAAAAAAGTGATGCATTTATTTTGTTAACATTAATTAATTTCTTCTAGATATTTATAATTTTGTTGTTCTTGCAACGTTTTATTAGGTATAATATTTATTGCTGAATTTGTATCTTCCACAGAATACTTCTGATGGTTTAATGCACAGAAGCACACTTTCAAATCTTTTTGGAGCAATCTGAGGGAAAAAATGTAAAATGTTAGAAAAAAAAGTTAGAATTTTAAAAAAAATTGTACATTTTTGAAATTTACTAAAAATGGGATTTAAATAATTTCAAATATTTTAATATTAAACTATTAACAAAAATCTACTGACTTTTTTTAAAAAAAAACTTGTTAACACATATGAAAAAATCGTGAGTTCTGATATTATGTACTGGTGAACGAAAGGCATTAAGAACGGCATGATGATTACAATTATTTATTTATGATGATTCTATGAGATGCCCAGGGGCATATCTACCGCCATATCAGTGATACGGGGCCCAACATGTGTATCTACAGCCCCATTAACAGGGTTATCATGTATAAAAAAGGATGGAATTTTTGATGGAGGGCCCACTCAAAATTAGTTAGCCAGTGGAGACGACACATTACACAAGGAGGTATTTATAAAACAAGGCAGAGCAATGACAACACCAAAATGCACTAGCAAAATTTATAACGGACAAAACCCCTAAGCTTACTAATACCAAAGTTTTTCAGAATGCTCTATAATCTCACAATTCTTTAATATTAGCACTCCAGTTGGTCGGATGTAGTGGTTGACGTGAAGTTGCGTCAGCTCACTACAAAAATTTGACGATGGGGCACCTTTTTCAGAACTAAGGTTAATACGGTATGAATTAAGCGGGTAAATAAAAATTAAGTACAGCATCACATTTTTTGTAACAGATAATAATAAATGTTACATAACTGTAGTCATGCTGTATATTCGTTGATCTTTTTAAATGAAACAGAACTGCTTCAGTACTTTACAGATCCTTCATGAGCTGTGATAATGGACCGACAATGAAGAAATTAACTTGTGCATATAACTAATTTCATGGCACCAGACCCTGATAAAGTTTTTTTCAGTTTAATATTAGTAGATGACTTCATTTCAGCAATTTTACCCCTCAGGGGGCTCACCTTCTTTAGGTGAGTACGGGTGTCACAATCCCGAGGTGCCCTAGTGATCTTTTCCTTTTCCCACGGGGTTTACTGTCTTTGGTAAACACGGGCTTCACGAACCCGGGGTACCCTAGTGATCCTTCTCTATTTTCGACCCTCTTTCTTGTCATTCAATTCATACTTTCTTTCTCTTCCCGTCTAGACCACAGATATTAAAACAAATGTTTGGCGCAGTATAGCCGAAATCGGCTCTTGCGCCAATAAACCCCAAAATCACTCACATTCAGCAATTTTAATGTCCATTATATGCCAACAATTTTCAATGTGATTAAGATCCAAACTGTTTGTAGCCCAGTGCAAAACTTTTATCCCATATTATTTTCCGACACTTTCACCTAAACTGGGAATTGGATTAATATTTTTTTAAATCAGTTGTAGAAATTAAAAAAACCCTACAAATAACGCAAAAAATTAATATACAAATCTAACATTACAGATTAGTGACGTCTTAATAATTCTTGCGTCCTGGGCCCCTATGACAAAGTAAGCTGTGGCGGTATCTAAAGTAAGCCAGTAGCAGCCTCCGGACAGGAGTGATCGCTTTTGTCTAGTGCTATGTTACGCGCTTACGAATCGGAAGGTACCGAGTTCACAAACCTCCGATATTGGTGGCCTTGGCTGATAAGAAAAACGCAAACCTTCTGATGTGTCATGGCGCCATCTACCCGCAAGAAGAGCAAGCAAAGTCGTCAAAACTCACTTGACGCAGCAAAGTCGTCAGATTCACTTGACGCAATAGTAACAACTCCCATGCTCGCCATAACAACAAAATATCTCTTTCGTTCGCCTATCCACCGACTCACTGGTGGGGAATACTGTGGCGGTATCTAAAGTAAGCCAGTTACAGCCTCCAGACAGGAGTGATCACTTTTGTCTTGTGGTATGTTACGCGCTTACGAATCGGAAGGTACCGAGTTCAAACCTCCGATATAAGCATTACCTGCGACCTTTTAAAGTACAGAGTTAAATACTCGTACGTACAGTATTCGAGGAAATACTTGTTCAAATGGTAACCCGTAACAAATAAATGTACGTCACTCACAGACTTTTGATTAAATGAGTAATGATAGTGTATGGCCCAGACATGGACAACGATTATGACATAATGTAGTTGGCATATAGTTTGAAGTTCCCAGTTTTTTGGAGAATATGTCCGGGAATATAACAATTGACGATTCAAATTGTTCGGATTATGATCTTATTGAGGCTGAGTCGAGAACGAGATGAGGTCTCCTACCTAGGTCATAGGTCCAGTTGGATCACGCTTTAAAACATCCCTGCTTTCGATTAGTACACACTACGACTGCACGTGAGCAACCCACCAAGCACAACATTTCTGAAATCGATGTTAACAAACGCCGAGCCATTTAACATTTGACCTTTATCGAAATCTGATAAATCAACTGCTTTTTCCAATATTATATCGCTAAATATTCTACTTATAGAAAGACATTGAGAGAATGAATATTTATTAACATCGCACTGTAAAGCAACACGGATAAGATAGTGCATGGGCGCCAAAGAACAAGTCCTTTATGGAAAGAAGAGCGCCGAAAGCGACTGACAGCTTCGGATTTCGGCGCAATTTGTAAAAAACTTCCCCACACGAGTTGTGAAGGAATAGTTAAAAAAAAAGCTTTATTCGCATTTCCGGTCCTCAGCAATGGAATATGGAGAGAGTCATGAAGGGGAGGCGTAGAAAAGCTTAGAAAACTCTTTGGGTTTGAAAATTCGTCCCTGCGGACTTTTCATACATCCAAAACTGCAGTACTTAGCAGCCACTCCTGATGGTTTAGTTAACGATGGAATTGTGGAGGTGAAATGTCCCGCTTCTTGCCAAGTCATTACTCCTGATGAAGCAATAAGTTTGAAAAAATTTCTTTTTTGGAAAATTGATAGATTCGGCAATACAAGTAAATAAAAATCACGATTACTTTTACCAAGTACAGGGACAATTGCGTGAGTGAATGAATATTAACGTCGCACTGATTAGCAACACGAGGGCTTTTGGCGACGGTCCGCGTAATTTTGAACCATGGTCAAGTGACGCGGACGACACCTGAGCTGGCGCCCCCCTCCAGGGACAATTGCAAGTAACAGAAAAAGAATATTGCTTTTTTGTAATGTGGACAAAAAAAAAAAAGGATGTAAAATGGAAAAAATATTCAGGGACAGTGATTTTTGGCGTGATAAAATGTTAAAAAAGTTGGAACCTTTTTATTTTAATTGCTTATTGCCAGAACTTACAGATCCAAGGTATCCCAGATCGATGCCGATACGCAACCCGGCTTCGATTTTGGAGGCACAGGAAATAAAAAAAGCAAAAAACCTTGTAAATACATCTTTTTGCTGGATTAAATAAATTGACGCAAAGAACTATTATTGCTAATTAGGTAATGTAAATATATATGTAAATACGTTGCATCATGAATATATATAATGAAATCATAAAAAAGAATTTTTTTGTTTTATTTGTTTTTTATTGTTTTGTATTAGTTATATCTTCATATAAAGTTTCATATCTTCAATAAATGCAAGATTTAAAAAAAAAAAAAAAACTACAGATGAAAAATTGATTTTTTTAAAGTATATACTGTGTTGGTACCCTTAAAATTTTAAAAATATAGCCAAGTTATTAAAAACTGCCATATGAATTTTTAATATTGTAATATAAGTGTATGCGTAATCAATCTTTAAAACACTTTTGTTACGTACTGTGGAGTGACACGTGGAACAGGGTCTTCGCCCCTCACTCTGGAAACTGTGCTTTAAATATAATATTTAATGCACAGGCAAATGGTTCCACAATTTTAAAATTCAAGCCCAGCACCACTGAAGACCCACCATGTAGGGGAGCGATGCACGTTAAATCTGTGGAGAGCTCAAACGTCCTTCCGTTGGTGTGGTGTGGTAGTTAGAAGATGAGGTGCTGTCTCAGGTGTCATGCATGGTTAAATGCTGATTTAAATTATTTTTATTGTTATGAAATATATTGCTGGTTTCTGTTTGTGATATTAAAGATATCACATTAGTGTGATAAATAAGAAAAATATTTAGTATGATTGGGGGGAAAAGGTAATTGAAATTGAAATCTCGAATACAATAGCTTTAAAACGAAAACTATGGCAAATATAGCTTCCTTTACCACAGTTTCATTCGATTTTTTGTAACTGAATTTATATTAGAAATTCCAACACTAAAACTATTCTTCCGTAAAATTGTGTGGGCCCCAAAACCACTTTATCAGTGGCGTAGCTAGGTATCCAAAAGCCTTGGTGGGGAAAAAAATAAAGAGAATATTGGTTGAGTTTTATTAAGTAAAAATATATTAGTATTTTAGATATACAAAGTTACTTTCACGTCAGCCCTGTGTCAAGCTCTGCAGAATATAGGAAAGCAAAGCTACATACTACTTACATATATGCGTATGAATTTCCTTGTGAATTTAGTGATTACCCAGGTTTGCTTTGACACGTGATAGACAGGAAATGATAAAAAAAATATGCATAAACAAGAAAATATAGTACAAAATTATTATAATTATTTAAAATAAAACACACACGAAAAAACAGAGGGGGGGGGGACAAAATTACATCCAGGGCCGCAGCGTGGGGGTGGCAAAATTGTTCACCGCACAAGGGCGCCTGGGGCAGGGGGCGCCAAAATTTATAGTACTTATAGTTTTTTTAATTTAATGTTACTTACATAAAAGTTGTTGATAAAAAAGTTGCAATTCTGCATGTTTTATATTTCTTAGCAATAAAACAAGATTCTATTTTTTTATATTTTAATTTAATTTAATTTTGTTTTCGTTTCTGCGGATTGTTTTCGTTTGTGTAAAACAAAATTTGATTTTCGATATCAACAATAAAAACACGTTCCGTGTGGAGTTCGCGCTATTATACGGAACGTGTTCAAAATCTAAGAATTTGTAACCTGTAACAACAGAAATTGGGAATGATTTGTATCGGCATAAATTTTTATTCATTATACGCTGAGATGTTGTGGCTCAACATCGTTGTTTTGTTTGCTCTTTGTTTTCAATGATAATATATATACATTTTTCAAATTATGTAAATCGCTTGGTTTTTCTTTTCCAAGTCATATTCTGCTTCATGTATACTGTTATTAAATTGTTCTCAAAACTCGAAATAAAATCTTCATCGCAGCGTTTCTCAAACTGTGTGGCGCGCCCTACCAGGAGGGCGTGATAACCCTAATTGGAGGCGCGAACGTATTGCGAAGAATCGAAAACAAAAGATTTAAAATAATTATCAATTTGATAAAAGAATTTACAATTTAAAATAATTACAAGGTAAAATACATTCTTATATAAAAAAATAATAAAATACACATTCAAACTGATATAATACGCACTACTTATAAATGTATCAGTTCTGCACAAAGTATTTGATAATTAATTTTTCAATATTCAATTGAAAACAAGTTCAGTAATTAATACAGTGACTCTCTTGTGCTTGTCATATACAAAATTTATTTATAAAACTTAATATTTATCTAATTAGTGCGTTTATAATTAAAGTTGTATTGCATCGCAGTTTTACCATCAAAGTACATTATAATTGTATTCAGTCCATTGTTATTGTAAGAAGTGGGGCGCGATGAAAATTAGGTCGCAAATATTGAAAGTTTGAGAAGCACTGCTTTATCGCTTCTTACAACACTCTTTTTGGTATCATGAATTCCTTTAGATTCTAAGCAGGATATCTATACACAAGGGCAGCCGAATTTGCGATTTCTTCCAAATTTAAGATATAAATATAAAATGTTGCAACATAACTGTAATCGTCGCAATTCAGTTGAAAGTAATTTCAAATTTGTAGGGATTTCACCTAAATTCTTTTCGTTGTTTGTTCAGTGTTGCGAACTTTACTTATTGAAAAGTTCTTGTTATTTTCAATATTTTCATTTTTTTTTTTTTTTTTTTTTTGCAGACTGTTATTTGAAAATAAACCTCAAGTTCCATGAAAAATCTTACCATACTTATTATTACATCTTAAAAACCTACACAAGAAGCAATTCCTTCCTAGTTAAATTCTATTTTTAATAACAATATGATTCATAATAAGCTAGTTTCCTGTTTCAATATTTCGCAATCTTCTCGTATGATGTAATTTTACTGATGTAATTTTGTCTCCCTCCTCTGCTCTTTTGCAGATATGTTTTTTTAAAAAAATAATTATAATAATATTGTATTAAATTTTCTTGTTCATGCATATTTTTGTATCATTTCCTGTCTATCTCGGTGGACCATTTTGTAGCTCTAAGCCATCTGTTGGATGTGAGTTCGAACCTCCCGAATAAATTAATAGCTAGGGATTCTCCAACGACGTTTTATAGCGTAGCATTTCGTTTCTACATCCTTTTAACGTCAGTAAATACTCGAGAACATACAAATCCTATTAGATAAATTATGAAATTAAAATTATAGATTAAAAAAAAAAAAGAAAGAAACCAAGTGGGATGCGTTTAAGCTCAAACAACGCCAAGAAAGAGAAGACAGTAAGTATAAAAATTGCAGCTTTGTATATATTTAAAATATTCCCATATTTTTACTTGATAGAATTCCCCCAAGATAGAGCCCTCATTTTTTTTTGTTTTTTTTTGCACCAGGGCTTTTAAATACTTAGCTACGCCACTGCCTTCCGGAAATCACTTTTTTTCAACGAGAGAGAGTTGACGCAATTTTAAATCAGTAATTTCTTCAATTTTACTTCATTTCTTTAAAACTGCAAATGGTAGTTATGAATTTACTTTTGATTTATTTTGTATTTTCCCTTGAGACTTAAAAAAAATGTACAAACCTTTTTATCATATTAAAATAAAATCAAAACATACATTTATTATTTGCTTTCCTTTACAAAAGAGGCAGTGAAAATAATGTCCAGCGAAATGAAATCTAATTAAAAATATTTTTTATTTTGTAAATTTTCCGTGTTACATCATCTAATTTTAAGATTTTTGTCTATATATATATATTTCAATGGAATTTTATAGTACTTTTATGTTGATTAATATGCATCAATACTTGTTTTCTTTGCTTGAATACATCTTCCAAAAACACACTTTTCTATGGAAGAACAGTTTTATGAAGTTTAATTATTAGTGTAAACACACACAGAGAGAGAGAGGAAATTCCAAAAAGTAGTATTTAAGGTAGTACTGGTATTGAGGGTTTTTTCACGAACTTCAAAAGTTTAATTCCTAGCATTGATATTTTGACACTGGTGGCACTTTTGCACTGAGCTATTATAGAAATAAAAATAAATAAATAAATAATATCTATAATATTTCTTGATTTTTGAAGAAATGAGAAATGTTAATGCCTGTGTGTAAAATTGATTTAAATATTATAAAAAAATATTAATTGGAGCATGACGGTCTTAACGCGACTGTTTCTGGGATGGGGGACCTTTTTCCTGGAAGCTCATATCAAGTAGGTGTCTGATACTTTCGATATCTTGTTTCACTAACAACTGGTTCTTTCTTGAAAATATACCGATTTCCAGTCTAGAATTCACTTAACCTTATAAATTCTCTAAATTTTTCTTTATAAAAAAATAATGAAAATAAATGCAGTAAAATATTTTTGATTCAAGTGATACTACAGAAAACTAGCTTTCAGAAACAGAACGATTTGCTTTCATAATAAATTAGGAAACAAAAGTTGATTGTAAATTAATGTTTACAACATGTGTACATGATAGAAAGGCTGGTTAATATGAAATTTTTTGTCTTAATTTTGTAGAATTATTCTTTGTTGAAAATTTCATTTACCTTTTTGTACAACGTTTGTGATGTGATTTATATTTGCACAATTCATCATATTCTGAATTTAACTCTGTATATGTCTTGTATCCTACAAAGATTTAAAAATTCAAATTTATCATAACCAGATTATTCACTGAACATTTGGTTACTGAAATACACACATTTGTGTTAAAATTATTCTTACTTTTTGAGAAATGTATTACTCTGGAATACCCTATTCATATCGTAAAGCATTTGAAATTTACTTCAGATCACAAAAAAGAAGGGGGGGGGGGAAGTTGGTTTTTTTCATTTTTGAGAATTTTTTATTTTATGTACACGATATTTTATTTTTTCATAGCTGTAGAGTATCATTGGAAAAAAAATCAACTGATATACAACAGTTCTTCGAACATTCTACAATCTTAATATCTTAAATATAAGCCAATATAAAACAAAAAAGAAAAAAACTACAAAAAATTGTTAATGAGCTTTATGTATGTTATGGAACAGTACGTGATGTACATTAACTTTTACGAAAAAAAAATTCATGTCAAGCATTATATCTGCACAATATTATTTTTTTAAAAAAAAGAGTTAAATAACAGTTCTTAAAAAATGATACTATCTTTTGTAAGGTATGCATACGATGTAACTTTTCAAACATACAAAGATCAAAAAATATTCTTACATAAGTATTATTGCAAAAATTTTCATTAAATTTGTAAATTTTTTATGCAGTAACCTACAAACATTGCCAAACAATTCAACCAAATGACAAAGAAATTGTAAAATTAAAATTTTAGATATTCCTCTAACAATTAAACTGAAGGGAATTTTAATGAATTGCAATCAGAATTTTTTTAAATATTCACAGTAATCAGGTTGTTTTGTAATTATTAAAAATTTCTATGTAAACATTAATTTACAGGCAGAAAATTTGCAAGTTTATAGAAGAGAGTAGCTGAGTACCTGTAACACAATATATATTTTGTAGAGTTTAAATAACATTTGTATTGAGTTATGAAATAAAAAAACAGTACGCGTCAGCACCATAGCTTAGAACAGAGGATCTCAAACTTGTCATGTTTTTCGATCTGGGTCCTTGCTTACTTAATATTGAATTTTTGCAAATTCATGAACTTCAAATGTGTTTTGGATAGTTGGTATACTGTGGTAGCTGCTGCTATTTTAAAAACACTCTTACTTTTCTATCTGTAGTGAAGTGTTGTATGAAAAACTAAAAAATACATGTTAATTTTAAACATTTATTAGATAAAAGTTAAAATTTAGTACCTGTTACATAGAATAAGAGAGTAAAAACAAAGGCTTTTATGACGCTTTAGTTACAAATTGTTAATAACTAGCATAAATTTAGTTAGGTTTTACCTTAAACCTCCTCGGTTAGTAACGTCCAGTCTAACAAATTAAGAAAAACTTTTATCTTTCTTAACAAAATAATTCAAAAAGCACCTTTTTATTTATCTCTATAAATCCCAGATAAATCTTACCCTTAATTGGGCAGAATTTGATATATCTATTTCTGATGTACAATTTCAATTTCCAAATAATAAAAAAAATACTAATAATTATAGCTTTTTCATTAAATGTTTATAATTATTATGTACCTGAGATGTGTGTGTTTTCAATATTTCAATTGCTTATAACAAATGCCTTTCAGTAATTTGTATTAATATTGGTTTAATTTACTTAAATATTTTGAATCAGCAGAAAGAAGAAAAAATTTCACACTAAATTCAGAAAAATAATTTTTCTGAAAAAAAATATTGTTTCTAAATTTTCAGTTAAATTAGCTTCTTTACCTGAATTTTTATTTAGTTGCAAATGACATAAATGGGCTTTCGACTTTCAAATAGTATATTGAAAGAAAGTCATACCATACATTTTGTAAATGAAATGAAAATAAAATTTTTTTTTTATTTAGGGCAATAAATATTTTTTTAGAAACATGTTCTCAAAAAAATTAACGGATACTAAAAATGTTAATGAGAAGGACATTGATGGATTAAATTTTTTCGAAAAAATAAAATCTTTGCTATGTTTTACCAAAGAGGATATGTCACCTATTGATGTTTTGAATTATATTTATGAAAACAATCTTATCGGTACATTTCCAAATATTGCAATAGATTTACGGATTTCTTTAACCCTGCCAGTTTCGTTGGCTTCTGGAGAACGAAGTTTTTCAAAGCTTAAAATTAAAAAAAAACTACATGCGATCTACTATGGCGCAGGAGAGATTATCGGACATGTCAATTATATCCATAGAGAGCGAAATTTTGGAGGAAATTATGGATTTATAAAGGAATTGATAGGAGCATTTGTAGCTGCTAAAGCTATTCAATATTTGAATATATTTTCTAATTTTTATATTTTACTTTAAAAATTTTATATCATTTTTGCTTTGTTTTGTTTTTTAAAATTTATGTAATAATAATAATAATAAAAAAATAAGACAAACGTGTTTTAATATTATAATTTTAAAGCTTTTCAGTTAGAAAGTCAAATTTCGAATACTATAAATGAGTATTTCACATTTTATTTGTAGCACTTTATAAGAGTGCAACAGAACCCCATAAAGGGGCGCCGAATTTCAACTTGAACAAGGGCGCTTAATACCCACGCGGCGGCCCTGATTACATCAGTCTGTTGCAGATACCAGATTGCGAAATATTGAAACAGGAAAATAGCTTATTATGAATCATAATGTTATAAAAAATTAAATGACCAAAAAGAAATAACTTCCTGTGTAGTTTTTTTAGATGTATGGTAAGATTTTTCATGGAACTTGATGTTTATTTTCAAGTAAAAATTAGAAAAATGAAATAAATTGAAAAATAATAAACTTTTTTTAATAAGTAAAATTCACAACACTACATATATAAACAAAGGAAAAGAATTTAGAGGAATTCCTTACAAGTTTGAAATTACTTTCCACGGAGTTGCCATAATTACAGCTATGTAACAATCCTTTATATTTATATCTCAATTATGGGAGAAATTATCGCTAGTTCGACTTGCCTGGTGGTCAAGGCGCGAGGGCCCCCTGAGCTCAAGGGCCCCTGTGCACGGCACCACCTAGCCCATTGGTAGTTACGCCACTGTAATTTATTAAATTTATATCAGATTTTTTTTGTTACATGTCTTAAAACATTTTTAAATAAAATTATTGAACTGAATCGGAAACAAAGAACTGCTCTCTCTCTGAAATATTTCAGGAAAGAGAAAAATTTAAATCACATTACACTATTCATTCCATTATTTTTATAAATTTCTCTTTTTATTAAACTGTTTAAAAAGGATTTTGATGTAATTTAATATTGAGGAATATCACAGAAAATTGTTTTGAATGTACAGAAATATACGTATATAAAGGTTTCTGCCTCTTAACTAAAACTTATATTTTTATAAAATTAATTACTGTACAAAATTCGGAATATTACTTATTTCGTACTCATTGAAGATATTTAATTATCATTGTATATCTAACGAATGAAAAACTGATGTTCCTCAGACAGAAACGAAACAACGTAAAAAAAAGCAGTTTCTTTGTAAAACTAGAATGTCGGACAGCAATTTTCATTGGTCACATCTGCTTGTAAACTGGACCCTCCAAGAACAAAAATAGAAGCCGCGAAAGAGAGGGGGGAGGGTTTCCTGTCTCGAGCTACGATTGCCGATTGCCTCTCTCAACTGTTGTAGAAGAGGCTTGTAAGATTCTGTGACGTCATTTTCTTTCATCATGACAGCTGTCAGAACATAATCATCAGAAAATGGGATAAAATAAATGCAAATTTGGAAAAATAATAGCTTGAAAAAAATGCTTATTTCAAAGTCAAGAAAATTAAGAAAAAAAGGCATATAATTTATCTTTTATGAAGGAACTATTTACCTTCGATCATTAAGACCAGTACTCATGAGTATTTGGCCTTTCCTTTAGAAACGCCCATTCCCCCTCCCAGAAGAGGGCGCTTTCATCGTTTTAGAGTTGGAATTTCTGTCTACGGGACCCTTAATACATTCCAGCATCAGCTATGCGTACGCTGTGGTTTTGTCTATGTGCGAGCTCATTGTTCTAAGTCAGTGATCTTCAAAATATGTTCCACGGAACCCTGGGGTCCACAAGGGTTCCATGAGTCACAATAAATATATCGAAAATATGTATGAAAAATTATTATTTCTATGAATTTGTACAATTACAAGTATCTAAAACTCATCCTATTCATTAAAACAAAAATTTTTATGAATATATAATAAACTTTATATTTCAATACTTTTTTTAAAACTTTTGTTGTCATGTAATAAAAGAATATTAAGTTTTATCTTTTTTTCTTCTTTATATACAGGCTTTCTACTAGATTGGGAATATCCTATTGTTTGCTGTATTTGGTTCCTCGAGATCATTTTATCCTCGTTAAGTAACACGGTGTCTTGCATAAACTAAATATTTTTCTAATATAAAACGCACCATTTTGTATTTTGCAAAAAAAAAAAAAAAAAAAAAACTATAATGAAGGATAAGAAACAACTTATATCAACAAATTAGATGTTGAAATCTAAATTTAAGCAAGAACAGTTCCTATATTTTATATTGCAAATTCATGAAAAATACACAGTATTTCTCACACAGCAATAAACATTTAAATGCCATTCCGAGCATTGCGTTTAAATGAAATATATTTCTCAACGTGAGTGGCTATGATAACAAAGTATAAAAACAAATCAAACACAGAATACGAAATGCGACTGCAAATAATTTCGATAGACATAAGACTTCGACAATTTGTGTGAAAAAAAGCAAGCACATATCACAGCTATTAAATATAATGCACGGGTATGTGACACTTGGATCCCAAATTAATATTACTAATTAGTAAATTATATTAAAAATTAGATCGGAATTTTTTAATATTAAATGTAATACTTCTTTTAATTGTCTTTACATAAAGTACCTATAACATGTTGATCAACTTTAAATATTATTTTGAGATGTATTCTTTGAAGTATGTGTCTACGAAAACATTTTCAAGTTGTAGGGGCTCCGCGCAAACATATTCAAGTTCTAGGGGGCTCAGCTTATATATAGGTCGTCCTTGTCACTTGACCGTGGCTCAAAATTACGTGGTCCGTCGCCAAAAGCACTCGCGTAGCTGAACAGTGCGACGTTAATATTCACTCACTCCGCTTGTATTGAAACACTTCACTTATTATTTTTTTATTCTTGATTGAATTTATTTTAAAAAGCTTCAATTTATAAATTATACAGATATCTAAAAAGAGATTTAAATAATTTAAAAGCATTTTTTTTATATTCTAATTTAGGTACTTATAAATAATGAATTTGAATACAAAAAACGTTAGATTACCCATTGGTAAGAAGAGCATCTATTTCTTCTAGGGTTTTATTTTTGGTTTCAGGGACATACATGTAGATGAATATGGCTGCTGCATAACTTATGAAGCCGTATACTACAAATGTCGGCCCGATTCCAACCGCATCTAAAATGAGAGAAAATAGTTTGAGATAGGGTTAATATAGCAATTAAAAAGGTCAAAGAACACCACAAATTTCTCTCCTCTTAATCTGGCATTAGTTAACTCCCCTCTTGTTAGCTTTTATTCTAATAAAATTAATTTAAGGTATATTGAAATCTTCAAACCTACTTTCATATAGAAGTTTTTTCATGAATTTATAAAATTTCTTTCCACCTACTTTCTATTTTAATCAATCTAGTGATCATCAGCATTTCCACTAAAATTATTTCACGGATTGTAGCGACTTGTTCCACAGAAATCCCTAAGGGGAAATTTACATGAACCTTCCCTAACCGGTGAGGAATTCAATCAGTCTGTATGAAACTTAGGCCTCGAAATCGATGATGTGCCTACCACAAGATGGAATTTTTAAAAGTATATTCAATGTTGTATGTGTTAATGTCGTCATAATAAATATTTCAGAACCTAAAATAAGGACTGATGGACTTGAAGTTAGCATGTAAACAGTTTAATCCTCGGCTTATGCCACACGGATTTTGAATTAAAATTGTCAAGCAGCTCTTTTATTTATTTAATGAATGTGTTTCTGAGAGCACTTTTTTTATATTAAACATTCCATAAAGCTGGATATTGTTTACCGTATTTTATGCATATTTATACTATTTACACACAGAATTTTATGTATAGAAGGACTTTAACTCCTTCCTAGTTTCGCCCGTATGACGTACTGGTATCTACTGCTTTGCACGTACGGCGTACGGGCATTCTTGTTTCTCTGTTGTTTGTACTGTTTCGACTGTCTTTTCAATTTTCAATATCAAATTAGTTGTGTAATGGCGAAAGTGAAAGGGATTAAGTAAATGTAATAAAAAAATTGTAAAGTAATCGCGTTCTTTTTTTATATTTACAGCCCGAAGAGTAGCGTTCCTGTTAGTTATTCATGTAGGAGAAAAAGACAACTTACAGGGAAAACACTATTATTTTCATCAAAGTTAAAAAGTTATCGTAATTGATGAAAAATATTAAAAATATTCTTTTAATAACATTTTCCTATTTAAAATTGTAAAATTAACTAAAAAATGCAATAAAAAAAATTTGACATTTTTTTATCGAATTCTATGGGGAAAAAAAATGAAATTGTTAAGGAGTTAAAAGCAAAGGAAGTGGAGTGATATTTAATACCCTAAAGTCGAATAACAAGGTCACATATAATTATTTGCTTATTTTAATGGAGCTAAAATTTATTAATATTATAATACAAAAGAGAAATAAATTGAAACGACAGCTTTCCTTTACTGATTTCTGATTATAGTAGCAGTAGTAAAAATTAACATACATTAGAGTTAACACATTATAATAAAGTTTTACAATATTTTATTGTGTGAACAAAGGTTTCGAGAAGCGATTACATGAGGGACATAGTACACATTCTATTTGTTATATATGTATATATATATTATTTCCCAAATTTCAACTTACCGGAGGCAAGGTAATTTTTAACCTCTCCGGCGTCTGAGGCACTTCAAATTGCTACGTCCCCCACTATTTTCAGAGCCCCCTCCTTCAGTTCTTACCTTGCCAATTAGGATTCGGGAAGGATTTTCCATTTACTCTTTTCCTCTTCGTTATTTTTGCTCTTTGGAGAGTCTTTCCATTATCCAGCGTGTCCTGGACTGGCGACCGGCAACCGTAAGGAAAAGATAGTGACAAGATTTGACCACTCTTGTTCGTTTCTTACTTCACGGCATCACGGACCACCCACCCAACCTTTTGTAAATTAGTACAGTAAGCTAATGAAATCTTTTGCAACTACAGTACTGAGTATACATTATTGTATAAACTGTTTTTTCAACTTGTTAATTTTTATCTACTTTATCGCTTTATCATCTTTTACTTTTAGATATCCTTATTTTTTGTTGAGTCACTGTCATTCTACTTGTACAACAAAGGTTTTCTTCGAGCTTTTATCATTGCAAAATCATCAATAACATCATTGTAATCAATTTCCATTGTAATATCATTTTAAGTACGTAGTGACTTCAAAATGCTAAGCTTTTATTTTTCCTAAGTAGATCTCGTTTCAGTCTTTACTCTCTTAAAGGCAAAAATGCTTCTCTCCTGATTCGCTAGGTGGTGGTGGTACGCTTGTTGTAATTCTACTTTTTTCTCTTTTTCCGCCCCCCCCAATCTTTTGTGACCCCCAATCTTTTGCGCCCTAAGCACGTACCCAGCGTGCCTAAGCTGAAATGTGGCCCTGACCGGAGGGCAGTTTGAAATTTAAGGCTGTCTCCACGTAATGTTAAAGAACAGAACTTGGAATATTTTCTCAGATATAAAAAAATGCTGCAACATTAATATTATATTCTGGGTTTGTGTGTGCTATTCTATAGAGAGCAGCATGCTTATTTCATTTCTCATTTTTTATCTGAGTTGATCCATTTTTTCTCGTATAAAGTGTATTGGCCATATAAATGGGGAATGATCCTTAGTAGAATTGGTGCCTGAATCGAAAATTATAACTTGTTTTTCAAGCCGTTGGTGTAAATATTTTCAATATAACATCGATTATCATCATTGTCAGATGTATGAGCTATATAAGATTACTCTGCTGCAGTCTTATTATTTCTGTATAAGGATTAATGAACTTTAAAAAGAAAAGTGGTTTCAAAAATGTCTCTAGGGGTACATGTAGCACATGTAGTTGAATTAATCAATGTATATATTTGAAAGCATTACATATTTATTTATTTCCTTCCCTCAATGATAAAAATGATACTATTAGAAATATTTCTTAAATGATATATTCAGTGTTTCATAGATGATCGTCATTATGTAATACTTTTCGATACATATAAACATTGCAAATAT
This sequence comes from Trichonephila clavata, assembly GCA_019973975.1. NCBI lineage: Eukaryota > Metazoa > Arthropoda > Arachnida > Araneae > Nephilidae > Trichonephila > Trichonephila clavata. Next base: position 45,839 of record BMAO01021060.1, on the reverse strand, counting down.
ATACACATTCTCTCTCTCTTTCTATATATATATATATATATATATACACTGCTGCTACACACACTACGAAATGCTACACAAAGAAGGACCAGAGATATCACAGCGAAATTTATTTGGCAGATAATTTGTTGAACAAAAAGATCAAACGATTAAAAGTACAGGCTCTTGTGACGAATGGATGATGGCAAAATCAATAGTTAGTGTAGCCGCCATTGGTGGCTATAACGCCTCGGCATTGAATCAAAGAAGCTATGGGTGTATCCTTGGGGTACAGAAGTCCATGTGGCATCCATATATTGCCAAAGTCGATCTGGTGTAGCAGCGGGAGTATCCCAGGCCAGTTGTGCAAGCATGGGTGTGTACGTTTTCGATTGACGATAGATCGGAAGAACAAGCAGGCCAAGGAAGCAATCAATCTCATGGGTGAAGAAGACTCTTGAACATTGCGTACCACGTGTGGTCACACATTATCCTGTTGGAATATGGCTGAGGGCAAGCGCTGAATGTATGGGAAGTTACGGACTCCAACGCTTTAGAGATGTAGCGCTGGCTGTTTAGTGTACCAGTAATGAGTACTAGAGGAGTGCGGCAATGAAATACAATACCACCCCTAAATCATGATAACGGGTGCAGGACCAGTGTGGCGATGCACAACGCAACAATTCAGCAACCTCTCACCACGGTGTCTCCAAACTCGAATCCGACCATCGTGATATTGCAGGCAGAGAAGCGATATTTGCCAGTAAACACAATGCCTTGCAATTCCATTGTCCATGTCCACCGTTCATCGCACCTTTGGCGGCGCAAACGTGGTTTCCAGTCAAGGGAAAACGAAGCAATGGACGCCTTGCGGACATCCCACTCTGATGCAAACGGCGTCGAACGGTACAAGCAGACACCGAATGATGCGTGACAAACTGAATATGTTGTGCTATGGTTCGTGATGTGGCTGCTCGATCCATCACTTCCATGCGTGGAAGCTCGATGTCTTCCACGATGCATAATCATTGTTTGGCGCAGCTTAGCCTAACTTGGCTCTTGTGCCATAAAATCAAACAATCATCAAATCAACCCATGCTCACAATCCGCCTGTCATCACGGGCAGTGGTGCAACGAGGTGGGTGCGATTGGCCCTGTCGTTTCCTTCTGCATCCAGCGATAACAGATTCACATCACAGTTGCTTTGTTTGGTTCCAACACGTTGATCGATTCCTTTGAAGGATAATCCGCAATCTCTATGGCTACTATTCTTCATCGATCGAATTCAGTAACTTAGTCAAAAGAAGTTCGATATTTTCCATGATGCATATGTAAACAGCTTAAGCAAAAAAAAAAAAAAAAAAAAACCGCATGAAAATACAATTGCCGTATTTCAAATCGCCACTTTGTTCTCCCCTTATATAGAGGTTGCGGGTGGAGCTGCGGTAACCCGTGATGTGCGTCTGCGCTATTATGCTAATGATTTGCTTACTTCATCATCGCCAACGCATGAAAAAATTTCACATGATTTGTATGCTTCCTTCAGGGTGTTGCATTTTGTGTGGCCACCAATATGTATACATAATAAATTGTAAAAAAAAATGGCAACTTTATATATATACCAAGTAAATTAGGCAAATATTATTTAAGATGCACTTATTTGGAAAAACAATTAAGTTTTAAATTGATTATTCATATGTATGATCAATGACTTTTATTTTATCAAAATGTGCTTTTATTTTATTGAAAAAATATCATGAACAGTTTTAGAAATTATTCACTGCTGGCCATCTAAAATGCAACACATGAAGAATAAGATATATTACAGCCAATTAAACTTGAATTTTTTATTGTCACATCCCAACAAGAAGGGTGAGAAAATGAAATCCACAATATCATGTCAAATCTTAATACTGGATGTAAGACCGGCATGACGATGCATAAGACAACAACTTAGCAGCCTCTTTCCACTGTGTTTTCAGACTCTAATCGGACCATCATAGTGTTGCAGGCAGACGCTTGATTCGTCAGTTAAGTGGTCGAAATGTCGTGCCATTTAGTTGTCCATGTTCGCAATTCAATGCATCATTGAAGACGCAAACGCTTGTGGTTTTCAGGCGAAGGCAATCATAGAAAAGGAAACTTCACAGACATTCCTGTAAGCTACAAATGACGTTGAATAATACAACGTGTGAATACCGATTTGTATACAACAAACCGTATTTTTCTCTCAATTCCTACTATTAGTTCACACCAATAGCGCACACAGGAATTTTTCAAGGGAAGGGGGGGGGGGTACAGGGTCGAAAGTCCACTATTCTCGTACCATGCCGCAATAAGCCTCCCAACATATTCTTTTGATTTTATCGATTTTTGGGAACAAAAAACAGTACAAATTAATTAATGAATAATTAGCATTAATTAATAAAAATGATTATTAATAACAAATACTTAATAAAATTTTATGTACTATATACATAGGAGTATAATCAATCGAAAAAAAATCAAGGGCTTTGAGGGATCTTGACCCGAGGACCCCTCCCCCCTTGTGTGCGCCACTGTGGTTTACACTCTCCCTATATATATTTATATATCTTATTCAAATTTCCATTCGTTAATAAAATACTTTTTATTCATCCACTCAAGTTCAAATACGTTTTTTAAACTTGTAGTGGATAACACTTGATGTTAATACAGTTTTTCAAATATAAATTCATTAATTAAATTTAATTAATTAATTATATTTTTTGGGAGAAAAAATTTCTCTTATATAAGATATTTAGCAGGATACAAATTTAGGAATAAATATCGTCAGTGGGAAGCGTGTAGATTGCTGGAAAAAAATTTCTTTTTTGATTCATTTTACATTCTGGGTTCTAGTCTGAGTCAAGGAGGGAACAAAATGGAAAATGAAACTCGTGAAAGAAACAATGAAGAAATTTTGCCACAATATTGCGGTTCTATCATATGTATATACATATTTATATTAATTGTAATTTAATAATAAAAAACAAAAATAAAATTTTTCTTTGTTTTGACCTACGTAGAAACTGACTTAAAATTTTTTTAATATTATTTTTTTATCACATGGTTTCTGATGTCATAGAGCGATCCATCGCTTTCATGTGCATATTATACCTGCCATCATATGCAATGGTGTGACGAGACCTGTACGATAGGTGCCGAAGGTTATTTGTTCTTTCTTACAACTATCGATTGCAGATTTACATCACTGTTGCTTGGTTATATACGATACATTCACCAATGGATAATCTGCGTTCTTAATCGGCAACGATTCTTCATTAATCGAGCTCAGAAATGAGCTTAATTGACGCTCGTATTTTATTCTGTGGCAAACTAAAATTTTTCATGCAAAACAACCACATGGGTAAGCAATTCTAATACTTGAGAACGTCATTATGTTTTCCCCTTTATATAGCAGTCGTTGGTGTCCCTACAAGAACCATGTGCTGAAATGGGAATCATTTTCATATCCTATTGCATTTCCCATCACAATATATGAACGGCGAAAATTTCACGTGGTTTGGATGCTTCCTTTATGACGTCGTATTTTGGGGGGCGAGCAGTGCACTATTTTTACATGTTTAAAGCTTTTTCTTAAAAATATATTAAAATAGTTTTTGATATATTTGCGCAAATTATTTGTACAGATTCAGCTAGTATCTTACATCCTCACAACACAAGAATAGTAGAAAATATTTCTTAGTTTAATTATGACTATATAAGGAATTTGTATCATGTGAAGTATTTTTTTTATCTAAAGATCAGTTTTTGTACATTAATTGTAATCTATACTTACTGAGTACATCAAGGAAAGTGACAGAAACAATAATATTAGATCCCCAGTTTATGCAAGTGGCAACAGAGACGGCTCGACCTCGTAAAGAGCCAGGAAAAATTTCGCTGAGTACCAACCAGGTGACTGCAAAGAATTAGGTTCAGGTAAAGTCATAGAAATTTCCAATAATCTGAAGTGTGTTCATTTTAAATATATCTGCAATATAAATTTCCAGAGAAATTTTCAGTTGTATACCTGAATTTTGTAAAATTTTTCACAAATAGAATACATACATGCAAGTACATTTTGTTTAATTTTATTTAAAATGAATGTGAATGTAAAAGAAGGTCCGTGGGAGACTACAACGATGAATCACGCAAAAATACAATTTATATATCCTAAATATATAAAATGAACCCTAAAGCGCACGTAGATTGTAAAATAAAAACAAAAATCTCTTAAAATAAAAAGGCACTTTTTTAGCCTGCATATATTAAGCCTACTTAAGATGTTTTTGAGCAGAGTACAAAAAAGAATAAGCATATCTGTTTTTAAAAACGAATGTGATTGGTCTCTTCTTTTTAGTAAATTATGGAGATTTTTTAAATTAATAATAAGAAGAATTTTTAAATGCGGATATATAATAAACTAACAAAAGAGGATTACGAAAAAAAAATTTTTTTAACTAAATTTTTACTAAAAAAAAAAACTTTAAAAGAATCTAACCTTAACAATAAAATTGTACCTAAAAATCTAAGAAAAAAATATATATTTATCTATTAGTAGTTAAAAATTTGAATATTGTTCATTTAAGCTTTATATATTTATTTAAATCTGTCCTAAAAATGAAAGTAAAATTGTTTCGAGTAAATGTAAGAATTTATATTTGACCTCTCCGGTCCTGAACTAATAAACTTTTCCCCTTTTTTCAAATTTCATAAATATAATTGATATAACAGCAAAAAATTTTTAGCATCTTTTCCCATGGAGATCCATCCCTTTCGCAACCATTTTGCGACTACTTCGGAAATAACCAATTATACCTTCAATTTTTAATCAATCTTTCCATCCCCCTGAGGAAGAAATAATCATTTATCACCGATAGAAAACTATTAAAAGATTTCTTATCACCTCTTTAAATCATTTTAGTTGTCAGTTTGGAACCAACAGAACCCTTACATGGGATAATCGAAGTAAATAAATGAAATGCAAGATAAGGAACACAATATAATTATAAATAAATTAATTACCACCGTATAATTCAATCATTTTTATATTATACTACACTTATTATGAAAAACCTATCAAAAAATTCTTACCTGGTCCATAACTCATAGAATAAGCGCATACAAACACCATTAATGACACAACCGAAGTAATTTTAGCAGGAAGAGTTATATTAGATGGGTTTTCTTCTTCCACGACACTCATCTTTTCTCTGACCAACTCAAAATGTACAGAATTTGTTGGAATAGAATTATGAGTCATTTGCAATAAAGAGAAAGTTTCTGTAGTTTCAGAATCACGATGGTTATCAAAGTTTCCTTTTTCTTTTAGCGTTGTATTTGTTGACAAATTGTCCTCTTTACTGGAAATGCTACTCATGTTCTTTATTAAATCGTAATTTGGGATCTGCGACTTGAAATCCAACATTTCGTCTAAACTGTTTTCTTCAGATGAATTCCTCAAGTCATCAGTTGCAATACCATGATGGTAAAGTTTAATTTTCAACAGTTCACTTTCTGTAATTTGTTTACCTGGATTTCCTATTGAAGTAAAATCATCGTTCAGCATGTTAGGGTCTATAATAACTGTATGGTGTATGATAATCGGCTTTTTACCCTCGTGCTTAATTTTATTGTCTCTTATTGTGCCAACAGTGCCCAGAATCATAATACTAGTGGCCATTAAAATGCATCCTGTTAAAAGGAGAGTTCTTCGCCCTACTTTGTCCACTATAGCAAGAGTCACCATTGTAGATATTACCTAATGTGAGAGAAATATACAGTTAATTATCTCCTAAAATTCAAGTATAGAAACTGGACACATGATTAGATCATCTGTGAAAAGTATGGTTATCTCTCATTGATTAGTTTTGCATAGGATTAATTAAAAAGATGAGCAAATGAGGGGAAGAAAAAAATAGTAAATTGTTTACAGACGGAGAAAATTTATATTGTTCCCATAATACTACTACTATCAAAGCATACTGAGGAGTAATAAACATCATGTTATAAAATCAATACAAGTATAAGTTTTATATATCAATTTTCACATTGTGGCTCAATCCTATATTATTTATTTTTTGTCAATTGTTTTATTTATTAATTTGCCAGTTCATTATTTTTTGCCAATTATGATGAATTGTGCTAGATACGAGTTTTCATTTCATGTTGTTATACGATTTATCGTAACAAATCTTCTAGCATGTGAATTTTCCATAAAACTACATTTATGTATTAGCAAATGCATTTTTTAGTTTTTATTTTTGTTACGTTAATGTCACTTGGCACAAATTAATTCAATTGCAGAGCTCTGCCCTTAGAAGTGGTTATCGGAAAGTTGAACACATAAAAAATATAGTTAGATAACACTGTTCTTCAGTACTTATAGATATATTATTATAATAAAAAATTATATTTAAGATAATAATATGTATATTTGGAAGAGTTATTCTAATTCACTCGTACGATTTCAATATTCAGTTCAATTGAAATTAGAAAGAATTAGTTTCAAATTGATAAGATTTGCGTAGTTCCTATCCCTTTTTCCTTGAAAGCAATTTAAAAAATAGATTTTTCAAAAAAAATTTTGAAAAAAAGATGTTAATAAAATTATCTGCTAAAAAGAAATCTATTTTTTTTTAGTAAGATAAAAGTAAAAACATTTTTCTCAGAAAATATTTCAATCTTTACACAATTGTGTTTTTTTCCTCATCCAAAAGCTTTTTCTTTTTTAAATATCTATGAGCATTTAATAAACAAAGAGAAACTACCATTACATGAGCTTTTAAAAACTAAATCTTCTAACTGATTCATTTAAGCAAATGCAATTCTGCAATTCATAAATGTTATTTTTAAATACATTGTGTTTTTCATGTTATACAGGTTAATTCAAAATTAGAGTGGCCAATTTTAAAAGCATATAATTATTTATGGTAAATTTTAATCGTTTTATTACAAGTTTTATTTTAAAAACAAAACGTTTAAATTACTAATTTAACTATTTTTATTAGTGGGAGTAAATTATGGCTCCGAAATTAGATCCTGAAAACCGAAACGAAATTTTAAAGCTTTTGCAGGATGGTTGCTCATATTTTGTTGTAAATAAAGCATTTAAAAATGAGAAAAGACATTTTTCTAATGAACTGCTGTCTAAACTTTGAAAAGAAATAAAATTTGGCAGGCAATCAAAAGCTCTAGGAAAAAATGTAGATTAAAGGAAGTCCATAATGAAAAAGAAAAAGAGAACCTGAAAAGACTGCTTCGAAGTAGAAAATCATCAGCCTCAAAGAACTTTAGAAAAGAAATTACAGGTATTGCAATCAACAATTTTTCGTCAGATAAAGAAAATTGGCTATAAAAAAGTGAATCAACCAGTCTGTCATCAAATGTCTGCAAAGACCGTAGAAAAATAAAGAAAACATTCTTAGCTTCTGCATTTAATGTTACACAAAGGTAAAAACAAAACATGGATAATTTTGGAGGAAGCACTGTTTCACCTGTCATCCAAAACTGGCAAAACGAAGATATAATGCATTTCACACGAAAAGCGTCACAAAGACGCAGCTGTTTTGCAAAAGGTAAGTTGACCGTCAGGTGCTATCGTGGGGATGGGAATGACCTCTCAAGGCTTAACAAAACTATTTTTTTTTGTAGAACCAAAGGCTAAAATTGATGCTAAATACTATCAGAATCAAGTTTTGAAGTCTATGATCAAAGAAAGTAAACGTCTTTACTTCCAGGAAACTTTATTTTCACCAAGATTCAGCACGAGGTCATGCTGCAAAATCAATTATAAAATGGCTTAAAGATAAAAAAAATAAATTTTCTTCCTCCTGAGAAATGGCTACCATCATCCCTTGACTGTGCTTCTTGCAATTATTTTTTATGGGGATACTTAAAAAAACCCAACTAAATAGACGTAAAGTAAGAACACTTCAAGAGCTTCAAAAACAATCAAAAAAGAAGTTAGAAAAATATCCCCAAAATAATCGAAAAAGCTATTTTGGCCTGGTCTAAGCATTTACATAGAGTTTACTATGCTAAAAGAAACCACATCAAAAATGTCAGGTAAATAACTTAAAATTGAATAAAAATTTATAATACTTTGAAATTGGTCACATTATTTTTGCATCAATCCGTATGTATACAGGATTCATCTTTGTTAAGAGATGTTCTATGTTTAAAAGGTTTTATTTGACTTTTGACCAGTTAAAAAAAACTGTCAAATTCATAAAACAACTATAACATTTCCCTTTACAGCGTTGCATTGAGCCAAGCTTTTACTGAACATTCTCTTCAAAGTAATTCATTTAAAGAGTATTTTAGCATAGTATTTCTTATACAGCTATTTCTCAAGGTATAACTTCTGTACTCGAACTTTTTCCTGATTTGAAACAACAGTAGAGGTAAATTTCAAAGTAATGTGATCCAGCATTGTTCACATTTTAGAGAAAATATTATTTAAAGTTCCAAAACTCTTTTTACGCTTTTATTTTATTATTCATGTAACATATCTAAATTGTACAAATAAAGAACTACAATCATTAAAAATTTTACCTCAATATTAATTCATTTACATTCCTATTTAAAACAATAATACGGTTGGATCACACAAGAATTTTGTATTTTTAATTACATTATTATTAACTAATGGCAAATTAATTTATACCTTTAAATGAAATATTCTTAATCGTCATATTAAATTACTTATAAATTCTTATTTAATGGAATTTTATATGTATTGTCCAGTAATATGAATAAAATAATAAAATCAATTAATATGCACAACAACCAGTAGCAAATTATGCAGTCTTGTTCATGAAATAAAACAATTCCATCTTAAACATACACTGGTGTAAGAAATTAAGAGAATTTTCACACTTGATCGATTATCTCGAGAACTACTGGGCCGATTTTTATGAAATTTGATACGTACATACATTGATACAATACAAAACAAATAATCATTCAACAATTGCAATACACACGCATGATCGAGCGTAACACTCGTTGGAGTTGGAAGGTATAAAACAGCGATTGAAGAATAAACAAAAGAAATGGGTTAATGGAGGGTATGGGCCCCCTCTTACAGCTATGCAAGTCTCGCAGCGTGATGTCACACTTGAAATAAGGCAGTTTATCAGTTCTAGTGGCAATGGGTCCCACTTGTTCAGCAACGCTGTTTTTATTTCCTGGATGGTTCTCGAAGGGGGGTTGCGAGTTGCAATTGCTCTCCCCAGAGCATCCCAGACATGCTGTACAGGGTTGAGGTCTGGAAACCTGGCTGGCCAATCCATACGGCGAATATCCTCACTCTCTAGAAATTCGTCGACCAGAAGAGACCTATGAGGCCTCACGTTATAGTCCATTATAATGAACTCGGGGTCACATGCACACCTGAAAAGGCGAACATAGGGCTCCAAGACCTCATCCCTATACCTCACACAAGTCACAGAGCCTGTTCCAAAGACATAGAGAGGTGTACGGCCATCCAACATGATGCCTTCCCAGACCATTAAACTTCCTCCACCATAATTGTCGATTTGTCGGACATTGGAGAGTAGGTAGTGGGTCCCTGGTTCTCTCTCCATATGAACGTACGGTGAGAATCGGTGTTTAGGCTGAAACTGGACTCATCGATGAACAGAACAGTTGCCAATGATCATACTCCAATCTCTATGCTGTATGCACCATGCTAAACGCAGACGTAAGCGGGACGCAAACAGTAGGTTTTCTGGCAAACAACCCTTTCTCATGAAGTCTTTTTGAAACAGTCACCATTGATACACGGGTTCCTGTGGCTGCATACAAGTAACGAGAGAGCTGAGAAGCAGTAGCCCCTCTGATACGCCTCGCTATAATCGACAAATGGCGATCTTCTCTGGCCATCGTGGCTCTTGGACGATCTCCAGGCTTTCTCTCGATGGATCCAGTATCCTGGAACTGTTTCAATACGTTACACACGACGCTGGGCGTTAAATTGAACTGTCTACAAATTTGGGCTTGACATTGACCTGCTTCTAGCCTCCCAACAATTCGCCACCTCATTCCATCATCTAAACGTTGGTGGTTACTCATTTTTACTGTTACAATTTGAATTGAACCGATTGCTTGAAAATAACACCAAAAAATTATCCGAGGTGTGTTGGTGAACGAAATACGTCTTAAATTAAATGCACTTACAAAACCCGATTTTCTCTTCCAGCTCCGCCTACACACACGTATATGATTAAATATTTGCCGTACAAGATTTGCATTTTTATCAAGAAGCAATAGTTTTTCATTCAGCTCAGTTTTTTTCATGCAATTCAATAAAATATGCAAATTCTCTTAACTTCATTCATCAGTGTATAAAAAATAATTTTTTCAAAAAAAAAAAAAAAACTTATTAAAAATTAAGTGATGTAAGAAATGTAGTAGAATAACAGAAACTGGATTCAAAAGTGCTATTATTCACTCCCTAATTGCATCCTCGAGAATGATAGGAAAGTAAAAACACATATGGTGTTATCAAACTCTAAATTTGAATGAAATTACTGAAAAGTTGTGGATTTCACTCCGAGAATGCCCACTGATGTAGTAGCTTGAAAAGAAAAGATCATTAACGCGAACGTTTGATCTTCTTGTCTGTAAAGATAAGTATTTAATCACATCTTTGTAAATCTGAAAGGTATACTTACTTTAACTATTCCCAATCCGACAGTTACTAACATCGCAAGTGCATCTGTACTATATCCAAAGTGTTGAAATACGGTAGGTGCGTAATATAACACATTTGCGTTACCTGAAAACTATGCAATGGATTTTAATATATAATAAGATCCTGAAAAAGTTAGTTAAACAAATAAACAACTTAAAGTAAATAATGACTTTTTTGCTTAAGAATTCGCTGAGAATAAGCCAATTCAAATCTCAAGAAAAAATTTTAATTAGCATTTCCTTAACCCTTTATCTACCGCATTATAATTTACTGTAGTTTTTTTCATGCAATATTTTTTTTGAATCACTACATTAAAAATTAAGGGATATACATAAACAAAATACTTAACTTTGGGAAATTTAATCCCTTAGAGCTAATTAATTAAGTAAAGATATTCAACTGTAAAATTAATTATATTCACTGTTCACTTAAAATAAATAGTTAAATCGTTTCCTAAGGCCATCATTAACATACAAAAAATATAAGACACTTGCCTTTTGACATTAATTACTTTTTCGGAATAAAAGTGACAATCTTTGCAATCCGATCAAAATGTCAGCTGAAAACGCAATTTCTGCTATAAAACTATTCGATTTCCCCACTAAAATACTCATCAAAGAACCCGTGCTGCCATATATCTTAGAAGAGTGAATTTAAAAGAATATTCCTAAGTATCGTCAGAGTATTCGTAAAATTGGTTATTCTATGTAATTTTAAAGTGAGTGGTACTTATATACGTATCGTTGGTAGATAAAGGGTTAAAAGGGCTTTTAAACCTTTCAAAAAGCTTTGATAAATAATTAATCTCATTCAAAAGAAAATAACATCTATAGTGAGAATATAGACATAGAATAGAATAAGTTAATTTAGTAAAAAATTATTACCCAAATTTAAACTATAAATAATTTTCACAACTTATTTATAAAAAACAGAAACTTATTCATAAATGAGCTGCACATTAATTGTTAGTATGCCATATTAGGAAAGAAAAAGACTTCCTGAAGAGTATTCGGGTAAATATCAACAATTATTTACTTACTGATCTAGGATGATCTTTAGATCTCAAAACTTAATATAAATGTTCGAGCGTTTTTTTTTAATCGGAAAATGTTCCAATTGCATGAGTTTTATTCATTAACACAAAGCAAAGAGAAGCAATAAGTGACATAAGGCAAAATATACAGAAATTTTGTGTTAAAATGAAACTCTACGATTATAATTATAAATAGTGCTCCATAAAGATGTGTAAGCTCGCACTCCTTTAAACTGGGCGGTGGAAAGCTTTCTTAAAAATAAACTGACAGAAGCGTTTAATGAATGAAGTTACGAAAGATAACTTATTTCTATTTCCCTATCTCCATCCAAAGGTATCATTCATACTCAGATTTTTTTTATGGAATTCGGGAAAAAATTTTTGGAGTTTTTCTTATTTCCCAGAAAAATTTTTTTAAAACTTATTTGTGTGTATGTTTCGCTTACAACAATTTTCTCTAACACAAAATAAGAATGGTTTAATAAGTAATAATACTATAAAAAATATTTTCTTAGGCAAAATATAAAAAAACATTCTCGATAGTAAGACTTTTCATTATAAGAATAAGTATAAAATTGAGTAACGGATGCATTACCTCAGGTTTTTATGAATACGTACTATATTTAAAAATTCACTATCGAAACGCTTTTGATTTAATTTCTCTCTTATATTCATATGTAATCAAAATAAATTTTATACTTAATGAAACATTTTTTTTTTATACATTAGTTTTCAATAAAAAGAGCATTTTCTTTATTTATAAAATTTTCGTATCAGTACAAAGGTTCGTTTTAACACATATTTTTCACAACAATTTTTCTCAGTAAGAAAATACTTTAAAATAATAAAACATTTTAAAAGTGCATCAACATTATACCCTTTGTGTAATCTAAGAAAATTTGGTTTTTATTATATTTTAAAAAGGATTAAATCTGTCCTGGTGTTTATTGAAATCCTGAAAATCACTCTTATCATGAACTCTCTGGATAAAAGAATATGATACCCCAATTTAAACTGAAACAAAAGTATTACCAATAAAAAACTCCTTCAGAACAAATTGGTTAAATCAACTAAATTTTTTGTTAAATAAATAACTTAGTATAAGGGATATATAATTACATACAATTCTGGTCAATAAGCAAAAAGATAGCTACAAAAGGAAATGTGTTCAAATATCTTTATATTGTGACCAGTACTGTGAAAACATAGGCGCAATAATGCTTTGTATTGTCCTTAGATACAACAATAATAATTATTAGTAAAAATGGTTTACTAATTTTGAAAATATATTGAAGGCCTTTCAAAATTTAATGATTTAGAACAATTAAAAGATATTCTTAGTTCTACTGTGCACATAAAGTTCAATATAATTTAATTTTTAGCAAATAATTACGGTAAACGCACGTAAACGAAACTTTAGCACATCAGTGCGTCGGCAAAAAATGCATAAGATTTCGATATCTTTCTACGAAATATAGTGCATATGTATTCACATATAATGGCATATAGATTGATATATTTGCAGGTTTTTCCTTTAAGCAACTTCTATTGTTGCTGCTGAGTTGACATTTTTTTTGCGTCATTTGTACTTACGTAATCTACATTCATGTTAAATGAATCGTGGAAGGGCTGTCTAAGAAAATTCTTCTTTTCTGTTCGTACTCTTTGTTTTTTTATCAGAAAAATATGACAACTATACAGATATATTTCGTGAGACTCCTGTTTATTCAATAAACTTAGTTCTGTCTTCTAAATGTGTCATTTTTATTTATTTTTTCACTACAACTACTGTCACATTCGACAAGCAATAATTTTTATTTTGAATTTATTTTCAAACAATAATAAGGAATATGATTTAAATTCACTCAATATGAGACTTCCTTCATATATGTGTATGTATCACTTACAAATTCTTTTATCACACTTACGTAAATTAAATTAAAAAAATTAATTATAAAAGTATATATTAAACTATGAAATCAATTTTGGTGAAATGGTTTTTTTCCTCAACAGACTAAATGGTTTTACTGGAAAGGAAAAGATATCTTCTGAAAATAGCATCAGTTTTCAATTAAATAGACTAAATGTATAACATTTTAATTTAAGTTTCAAACTTATATTTTCATAAATGATTACTTTTAGTGTTAGAAATAAATGCTTATAAAAATACTGAATGCGTTCAGATGTATAATTTATTGATTTTAAATACGATTAATGAAAAGAACGAACGAAATTACTGAAAACAAATTACAGTACTCATAATTATTATAATGAAATACAGTTTTCAGATTGATTTCAAATGTTTAATATTTTTAAGCTGAGTTCTAGCTTTATGATACTCTGACTTCATCTGAAAAATCCAAATGCAATTAATTTCCTCCATATCTATCTATCTCACACACTATATGAGTTTTTTTTTGCGAGAATTGTATTCTTTTTTTTTCTATAAACACATATTATAATGCTATAAAACTGGCTTCTCTAAGAAATGCTGCCTGAAATGCGATAAATAGTAAAAAATTATTCTTTATTTCATTAGACATTTAATGAGCTGAAATTTTGTCTCAGGACCGAGATAATCTCTTTTCATTTAGTAAGATTTATTTTAAAATTAACATTCCTTGAAACTATAGTGAGAGAGATACTTTTTAAGTTTATTTTTATTTATCATATTTCTTTGGCACACACACGTGATACCTTACTGAATTAAATACTGAACAAAAATATTATCAATCTGTCTCTGTAAATCATGCATGTCAAACACGCGGCCCGCCAATACATAGTTTGTGGTTCGCCGAGACTAAAATTTTTTTAAATACCAAGCTTTTAGATTCTTTTTGTAAAATTTATTTAGTCCCTATTTTTTTTTAAATTTTCAAAATAATTACCTATATTATCTGTTCTTGTTTTAAGAGAAATCCCATTTAATTATAAAAGTAGTCTGAAGATTTAAAAAAAAATATTTTTGTATTTTATTAAAGTTTTTCATTTCATTTTTTATAATAATAAATTCATTTTTATTAAATTCTTAAACTCCTTTACGCATACTATTCACAAAAAATTGCACTCCAACTCATCGTTGGGGATGACTTTTTATTTCTCTTTCTCCTTTCTTTAAGGTGTCCAATCAGCGAGCGATAAACAGCGTGACATCGTATGCAGTCAGAGGTGTTTTTTTACCGATTAAAAATAATGAGATAATCCAGATAAAAAAAAACAGTGTTTACTCAATAATTTGAGAATGAAAATGAATTTTAGTTTAAATTCATTTTAAACTGAAACGTAATTTTAGAAAAATATAATTACATTTCAAGAACAAAATAAGCTTAAAAAAATAATTATAAAAAGATATATCATTATTTTCAAGAAAAATGAGAACACCAATGCGTTTTTGAGTACAAAACAAGAATAGAATATTAAGCCTGATATGTAAAAAAGCTCTATTTTAGTTACTAAGGAATACAACCTTAAGAGGCAGCATGACAATAATCATAAAACAAGTTATGACTAATACGTTGCTAAGTTCATGAAGACAAATTGTTGGAATTGAAATTAATTCTTCAAAAGGAAGAAGCACATTCACCTAATGTGTTAGACAACTCAGCAGCTGTAAAATTTGCGTAATATTATATTCAATCTCAAACAAATCAGAAGCCGCCCATCTGGTATAGTGGTCAGTGAAGCTGACTGCGGTGCCGTAGGGACTGGGTTCGAATCCCGGAGAAGGCATGGATGTTTGTGTTGTAATCCCCTTTCTTCTGTCTGTGTTGTATGCCCCCGTGGAAAACATTGCGTGGTGCACGGGGTTTATAAATGTTAAACAAAAGATCAGAACTATTTACTGAAGGGAATTTATTAGTGAATGCTTAATTATAAAACGCGGAGGAAGTATTATGTACAGCACAAATAAAAAATTTTAAAATGTAAGTTTTAGTCGAAATTTTGTTGCTAGAGCAAAATTTATGAAATACACGAAAATTTGAAAAATCAGCATAATTCAGCAATATTAGCATTTCAAGCCTCTGTTACAAACATTCACAACATACCCTATTTCAGATATTCAAAATATCGTTCAGCTGATCGTTTTTATTCGCGGATGCTATATTAATTTAAAAATAAATAGAGCTTCTGATAATCATTTCCATGCATAATACAGCCATTGGAGCTAATATTTTTGAAGCTCTTATGGAAGGTTTGAAAAAGTATAATTTACCATGGGAAAAGTTGGTTTGTCTTGCAACTATATAAGGTTGCACTTAACATGACTGGTATTACTAGACAAGTTTTGAAAGATTAAAAGAAACATCAAAACAACTTGGTAATAATAATTTTGATTATTTTTATTATATTATTCACCAGGCAGTATTGGGATCCAAAGTTTAAAATAACGGACATATTTTAAAAATAGTCTCTCACCAAAATTGTAATCTATTTACAAGCACACAGATTAAATCATCATCAGTTTGCTTAATTTCTGGAAGGTATAGAATGTGAATACACCATTCTGTCATTTGTATGGAAATTTCATGGCTTTTGAGTCATAAAGTGTTAAAACGATTCTTCACATTGCTGGACGAATTCATAGCTTTTTTTGGAAACAAAAAGTTTTGAATGTGCTGAATTAAAAGATAGATAATGCGAATAAAGGACGTGACTTTCTCAGTTTATATTGTGCGTCCTCTTAATAAACTTAATCTTAAGCTTCAAGACAAAAGTCATATTGCTACAAAGCTGTTTGAAAAAATTAACCCTTTCAAAAAATTATTACTTTGGCGATAGCAAATACAATAAGAAAACTCGTCTCATTTTGAAAGCTGTCCACATCTATTGATCAAATCACCCAAATTAAAATTTTCAGAATGTGAACTCCAAATTAAATTGTTAAAGACGAAATTAGATGGAAGATTTTCTGATTTTAAAAATTCTAAATTACAGTTTCGTCTTTTTATTTTGCCTCTATCTACCGATATTGAAATTATTGATGCTGTAAACAGAATTACTTTAAATCCATAATAATTCTTTGCTAAAGTAGAAATGTATGGAATTTGAAATTCCAGATTTTTATACATATTTATCTGTAGGTCGATTTCCTAAAATGTTATAGTTTGTTACGCGTATAAAGGCTATATGTACGGAAGTACTTATTTTCATGCTAGCAACTATTTTCCTTAATAAAAATAATAAAAATTGAAAAAGGTCAAGATTTATCGATCAACATTTATCAATAATTTTAAAAATTGCATCTTCTCAATATATTTAATAAATTTTGATAATTTGCAATGAGGAAAAAATGCAAACATCTTCTAAAAAGTAATAATTAACTATATTTTTGAGATATTTTTTATGCTTTTATAAAAGATATTCATAGTTTAAGTTTAAAAATAACGCGAAATATAAAAATATAATTATGTTTAATATATAATAAATTGAACACTTGACATTCATATAAATACATAATATAATCATTCTAAAAATTCGAATTTTATTAAATTTTTGAACATTGAAAACATGCGGCCCTCCAACTTAAATTAAAATGTATCTTGAAGCCCGTAATATCTTATGAGTTTGACATGTCTGCTGTAAATTAGGTATTCTTCTTTTTCTGTAATCAATTTTCTACTAAACTATTAGATGTATAAATTACACCTTCCAGCACTACAATTAGTATCAACAATTATACATTTTAAGAGCATTTTTAATTAGTTTAAGACGTGCATATATGTATTATATTCACTTAAAAATATATCTTCATAACAAGCCTAGTCAGTTCTTTGAGAGTTTTTAGTACTTGAATATTTTCTTTCATGACTTTTTTTTATATTATTTAAAGACCCGTTGAATGCTATAAGGAAGAAGTACACTGTAGAAATATTTATTATTAGTAGAAATGTTATTGGTGAAAATATGAATCGCAACAACTATAACTCACCAGTTAAAAGAATTAAATCTTCCCCATAGCAATATATGATTATGAAGACATGAGAGCAAAATGAAAAAAAAAACTGTGGTTTTACTATTTATTTAATTATCTTCAAAATACCTGCTGTAAGAATACTAGAGTCATTCCTAGAAACATCCGACCACGCATGTTACTGGAGGTGCTGAAAAGGTCAAAATATCTGCGATTCTACGAAAAAAAATATACATTAAATATTAATAAGAAAAAGGTGAGATGTAAAAATATATTACTGTTTGTGAAAACTTCAGTACCATGTAGGAATTCCGTAATTTAAACGAAACTTACAGAGAATTCATAAAACAGGTTAAAATACGCAAAACAGTAATCACACGTGTAAACAAAGAAACACGCTCTAAAATTCCAAATGAACCGTGTATAAAAAGCACTGCAAAGGTGCGTCGAAATGTGAGCATCGTTGTTCGATTGCTGCAAATGATTCATTTGAAAAAATGCCTTGCTAAAAACGAAGAGGGCCATACCAGCTAATAATGGATTTTGAACGGGGCTGCATGAACAGGGTACGGAAGCTACATGATTTTCGCATTGTGAAATCACTACACTCACCGGACGTTAGAGAAGCAGCGAAATCTGTTGTAGATTGAAGGTTTGTGCATTCCGAGCAATATGCGGACGAACATTATCTTGCTAAAATACTGCTTCGGGAATGTGTTACTGAACTCGGGATCCACAACTTCCTTGATGTAGTACCTTCTGCCGGTTTGGAAAAAATAGAAGAGATCGCTACTAACATCCAATACGCCAGGTATTTGTCCAGTATGACGCTGAATGAGATACTCCGGGAAAAGGTGCTTACTGTTGTAATGTTTGACCTGTATGCATCCATTATTATTGTTCAGAATATAACGAAATTTATTTGAGATAGTTAGATGTTCATTGGTGCGCCATGGGCTGTGCTGATGCGCTTATTGTAGCCGGAGACGTCGGTGGTTCAACGCCAAGGAAATCCTGCGAAGAGAAATCATTGCCCATTACCCATTGCCTATGACGTAGCAGACGCCAACAAACCGTTGAGACAAACAATGGCAAACTCGTAGACATACTCCAATGTTGTGCCAACACTCGAGAGGATGTTGTATGGTCCTTCACCACCATGCTGATGAGGTGTATCTTGTCCCGTGATGATATCTTCTTGCATCGCCAACTGCGGGGGTTGTGACTTGTCTGGTTCTCCATTACGATACACCCTTTTCACTGCATTTTAACAGTGCTTTTTATACACGCATACATGCGCACTCAGAAACTTCTCGACCCACAAATGCGGTGGACGCTTTGTTATTTCAATCATTTACCTATCTCTCTCCTAACCTGTTTTACATTCCCCAGAGCTTTCGTTCAATTTGTATGCTATTTTCATGGTATGGTAATCTTTATAAACAGTAGTATAAATATATTCTTATTTTTAGAAAGGAATTTTAATTCATTTTATGTAGAAAAAATTTTAAGAAAAACCGGGCATCACAATTTTGCAAATGTTTTTATTTTTAATGTATATATTAAAATATAAAAATAGTTTGCATGCATGTTATAAATGTCAACATTAGTGACTAAAAATTTATTTTTTATGTCAACATTAGTGACTAAAAATTTATTTTTTAATGTGCTTAACGTGCATTGCTTGATTTCGCTTTTAGCATGTTATTTTAATTTAGAGATTGAGAAAAATATTTAATCCGGGATAAATTTGTAATTATGGCATTATATTAAAATATTTGAATAAAAACCTAATCCAGGAATTTATACTTTTTAGATTGATTAGAACATTTTATAGAGATCTCTCTCTCTCAATATAATATAATCACTGATTTACATAATTAGATTTATAATAATTTCTTCTGCAAATTTTGTTTGGAACTCTCTTTACTGACCTCTCAATAAATTATTTAAAAATTCTTAATTTTATTCAACTAAATGTGTTGCTTAAAATTTTTTTTGTTAGTTATTCAATTTTATTCTATTCTATATAATTCCATTTTTTTATTCTTTTACTTATTACTATAACCTAAGTACACTGGCGTCCAAAAGTTAAGCATAATAGATAATTATGTGAATAAAGAAGGAACTGTAAATCAGAATGGCGGGAAACGTGATATGCGAGTGTAAAATGGTTATAAAATAAGGAAGCAAATAAAAAAAAAATGATAATAATTAATTTTATTATCCAAAGTAGCAGTTTGAAAGAAAATTGAGCATAGCAAGGATTCCCACTTTAAAGAAAAAATGAAAGAAAACATTAAATAAAATACAGATGCTGCAGTTTAATAAGGCGTGTGGTCACCTCTCTGACAGTGGCGACTGTGAGCGTCGAACCCAGTGCTCTGACAGTACTGCCCCTTTGACGTCGCGCACTTATTACCAGATATCGTTCTTGGCGAGGGGTTGTGACTCTTGGTCGACCTAATACTGGTTGTCGGGTAACATCTCCCGTTCTTTGAAACCTCTGCCACAGTCTTGAGATCACAGACTGGTCCACATTCAGAATTCGAGACACTTCGGTTTGTGATCGTGAGGATTCCAGCATTCCAACGATTCTTCCTTTCGTAAACATGTCCAATTGGCGTCTTTGTGCCATCATTCACTTTGTTTGATGGTTAACAACGTTCCTTCGCACAGCAGTTGCACGAAACTTGTCTGAGCTGCCTATGCTGCGTGAATCGGTTTCTCCGCGTTCCGACATGCGCTGGTGTTTCGCGCAGGACGTAGTCGACTGAAAAGTTTTGCATAAACCCAATGTTTCTTCTTCGCCCAATTAATATCCGCAAGAAATTTGGAATAATTTTACGAATATTTACTCCATGTTTTTCGCATTTTACGATTTATGCTTAACTTTTGGACACCAGTGCATAATGGAGGTCATTTCTTCTTAATGAGAAATTTTTGTTCTCGCAATGATACATACTTTTTTCTCTTGTATGGACGTAAGTATACCATCCATTTCTTTATCAACATCATCAGTATCTCTCAAAAGGGATAAGACTTTTCGTGCCTAAAACAATATTGATATAATAAGTAACTTAAAAATAAAAGTACTTAAAAACAAAACAGCAGTTCGAAAACAGAACTTTTTCTTGAATTTTCATAAAGAACTTTTTGTTTCTATGTGATTTCATAAGGTTACAGTATTCGTTCATTGCGTTGAAATCCCATTAAAATTTGATCAACTTATAGTCACACAGAAGATATTTCGCGAAATTCAGACACTATATCACTGATTTTTTTCACGAGATGAGACAGGTAAATGCAATTTAAAAGTGTTTTGAAAGTATTAACAAAATTTTTCCAAATGAATGAACTGATTGTTTTAGAGTATATCAAACACACATATTTTATTTTATGAAAAATTATTTCAAAAGAATTAAAAAATTTTTAGATCTTTTTACATTTTCATATAGATATAATACCTCAGTTTAGTAGCACATGACCAAATAGCTAATTCGCTAGCTTATATTGAAGGGAAAAAAAAAGGAATATCTCTTTGAAGAAAACTCTAAATAGATTTTAATAAACAGTTGCGCGTGTGCATGTTTTATATGTATGTTATTCTGATTATAAATACATATATCCACTTTTATGTTTTAATTGTTAGTCAGTTATTTATTTCATGGTTATATATTAAAATGAATTAGTTTATGCGCCTTTTAAACCAGAACGGAAAACTATTCTAGAATTTTTCTTTAGATTGTTATTTAAAGAATCCGTAGAATACCCAGACAATTAAAGAAGCGATCGTCACAGTACATAGTGACATTTCATGAATTTGCTAAAACCGAAAAAAAAACAAAAAAAAAACAATTCTTTCCTCACAGAAAATGTTGTCAACATCATTGTAGAACTATCCAGTAGGTAAATGATTTCGTATAACTTAAAAAGCTTCCTAGTTTTGAGCAAAAAGTATCAGACGACACTCATTTTTTCCAGCCCTTTCTCCGGCGGGTGATATAATTTTACTCTGGGTTGGGATTCTTTCAGTTATGATTGCTAAAATTTTAATTCTGATTCTGAAAATTGCATTCTATTTAGGTATAGTTTCTAATTAAATAACTTTTGAATTTCCCTAGTTTGCATTTTTTGAGGGTTTTTTAACAAAAATATATCTGTAATTTTTTAAAAATTTAAATTTATGTATTTATAATGGAGTATCAAAAATATGATGTGCAAAAAAATGAGCACTCTGGTAGAATTAATTGATTTAAAAAAATCCGCGAATGGGTTTCGTGTTATTAAACATTTTCACATATGTTTAATATTTAAGAAAAACTTACTCCAAGACGTTTTTTTTTATCCAATGGGCTGCAGATTGGTATTTTTACCATTGCAGACCTAGTACATCTCCAAGAGATCACTCTTTAGTGCGACGCCGTATAGGCGGATACCAATCGCCGCAGGTAATTTTGACGCCCAGTTTCCTCCACACTGAGCTCTGGCGATGCGAACTTGTACCAGGATTTAGTTTTGTCGAGAGCGCCCAAGCCAAATAGACGCTCTAGAGATCTTTTATATGCCGTATAATCATACGACATGGCCGCTGTCGATTTTCTGCATCAGGAAAATCCACCGACTTGGGCCGGGGTCGAACCCGCAACGTTGGGTGCAGATGGCCAGCGACAAACCAACCACGCCACCCAGCCGGATACTCCAAAACGTTGTAAATAATGTTTTGAGGAATCTTAGAATACCTTTCCTTTCCCAATAAGGGAATTAAAACCTTCAATTTCGAAATTTATTATACATCAAAAACAAAAACAAAAAGTATTTTCTGCAAAAATTTGTATGTATTACAGATTCAGTAATTCACTGTTTACCAAATACATCATAAATGAGAGCACTAGAGGAATTTAAATGGCTTCAAAAGAAATCTAATGGATGCAGTTATAAAATAAGAAGACACAAAGCCTGAACATCAACAGAATGTAAGAGTCAAAGTGATAAATCTTTTAAATATTAATTAAAATATACAAATCAGTGGGAAAGAGAGATATAGTTAATTTTCATAAACCTATCGAAAATCTGCAATGCACTTACAACAAATACTTCATAAAAGTGATACATTTGTGATAAAGCTTCTAAAATCATATATAATAATGACATACTTACTTACGAAATAAGACACTAACGAAAATTTATTTTGCTTTTTCGATATAAATTCTGATTCTTCATATATATTATATAATACTAAAAGTACAATCCAAATTCCATCCTTTTTAAATCACAAAATTACAATAGATATGAAATTTATATAAGGTTTCGATCTCGTCATTTGACCAGTATTCAAAACTACGAGATCCGTCACCAATAGCAGTCGTGTTACATTAAAGTGTAAGATATGAATAAAAAAACTGAATTACAGAAATCAGAATTTATATGAATTGAGTATTTGTAATTTCGTAAGAAATTTATAAAATATACGAATGTTTAATAATAACGTAAGAATGCTGAAAACAGTAACGTATTCTGTAAATATTTATCTACCTAGGATATATACCGCAAAATCCGGCGTATAACGCGCACTTTCAATACAAAAAAAATTTAGATTGAAATTTACGGGTTACGCCAGTTATATGGAAATGAGAGTTTCAAAAAAAAAAGATGTGAGTATAGAAAAAATTAGACTTCTATACACATATATCAAAATACTGTTTATTTAAAAGAAATGGCATTTCTTATGTACTTAAAGGGTTGCAGTCTTAGAAGTATACTATTTTTTTTCTGTAACTAATACTTCGAATAAATAACTTCAAAACATAAGAGCAATTGCGCACGTACATTTCAGGTTTCGTCGTAAAAAAAGGGGTGCGCGTTATACGGCGAACATACCTAAAAATTAAAAATTACAGCTTAAAGTGTAGGTGTGCCTTATACCCCGAATTTTACGATACTTTTTATAATTTGTATTTATACCATTCATTTAAATACTACAGTCTTGGTTCTGGAGAAGTTGGATCATTCACCTGATCTGACCAATTGGCTATCAAAAATAAAAACAAGTGACTCTATAGAAGATTCCAGAAGTTTCTGACGTTTTAATAAGCTGATGGTTTTTGTGTTCAAAAGTGATTTTTCCTACTTCCTTTTCCCAGATGGTGTAGCTCAGCTACACCATCTGGGAAAAGATGTCTATGTTCTTGAACAATATTTACCTCTTTTTGATCGATATATTATTGTTCAAATAAACAACGTATTAGCGTTAGCAGTTTGAATACTACATTTTACTAAAATTATATATTTGTTGTATTCAGGATGATTCGTTACCAGACCAACAAACATGCAGGGGTGTAGGGGGTACAGAGAAGTCTCGGATTCATATAGGATTGCAGGATCGCAAATGCCGTAGTTTCGAGTAAGGATTTCAATACCGGGATACCGAATACCGGTATTTTGAGCCATTTGTACAGTTTTGAAATATCGGTATTCACAAGCTTAAATACCAGTTTTTCGGTATTTACCAGAAATTTTTTAAATAGTTTCTACTATATGTTCCGGAATTACCAATCTAGCAAAATAGTATACGTTTTTGTTTTTATGTCTCCCTAACGGGCGAAATTAATTAGACTGTGAATATAAAGTTGCATCGTAGAATGAAGAGAAGTGAAAAAATATGTGAATTATCCAAGGAGGCGATACTTCACACGTGCAGGGTTCGTAGTCTGATATTCGTATGTGTGAAAACAAGGTTTTTTAGTTTTGAAAAAAGTGCGTAGAATTTCGATATTCTTTAACTTGGTGAGTTTGTTATTCACATTGTGAATAACAAACTTTACACTGTGCATATACTTTAACACATACTTTAGGTTCATTATTAGGTTAGGATAACATTTTTGGGTTCAAAATATTTTTCAGATTCATATATGTATAATAAATGATAACCCATAATAATGAATAAGAAAAACTTTGAAGAACATAAAAAAATCAGTTGATAATACTTCGGTTTGGTTTCATTAATTGTATGATGAAAAGAATAGGGTGGCACAATGTAAGAAATGTTCAAGAGTTATTAAAGAGACTGGAGGAAGTACAAGCGGACTCCCATCCACTGTTATAATGATTTTTTTATGATATTTACACTCTCCAATAAAACTGGCAAATAAAACAAAAACACTTGTGTTTTCTTTCTTTTTCTAAAATTTCTAATACCGGTATTAAAACCGGTATTACAGTATTAAGATCTAAAAAATACCGAATACCGGTATTGAACTTTTGGTTCGATATTGCAATCTCTATAGTTGCGAGCTATGATGTAAAGAAGCAGAGAAAAAGAACAGAAACAGTAACACTCTAATAGGACAGAAAACATTTTATTAAAAGGTAGTACTACAACAGGTGTTCGAAATTACGAACGGAAGTCACGTGACAGGCCTGATAGCAGTGCTGCACAGAATTCCTTGCGTTCTGGAAGATTCCTGGCATGTCACGTATCCTCTCGGCAGCTGCAGATATTCGAGCCATGAGGTCTTCAAACGAAGGAACGGGTGTCTCATACACCAAAAAGAATCAGTTAACTCGTTAAAGATTCTGTCTTAAGTAAACTTCTGTCCATACTAGCGAAAGTCGTGTGATGTGGAAAACGCCCTGTTCGGGTAACATTTCTGGTACAATTTGCCTCTTCATACACTATCAGCATGTTGTCAGTTCCTCGATTGAATACAAGTTCATCCTGCTACCTGAGGAAACGGATCACAAATGATGACTTCCAGCAGGATTGGTGTTCACGAATCCTTCCATTCAGCGCCGTCTACAGCAAGACTGCCTGGAGGAATCTTCCAGAACGTCAGGAATTCCATGCAGCATCACTGCCAGACTTTCCAGACGGCTTTTGGTCGTAATTTCAAACACCTATTGTAGTACAACCGTTTAATAAAAGGTTTTTTGTTCCAATTTTTGTGTTGCTGTTCCTGTTCTTTTTCTCTTCTTTGAACCATAACTCGTAACCACGGCATTTGCGACCTTGCATTTCTGTGTGATTTCGAATCGTCTTTGTAACCCCTAAACACCCTGAAAGTTTGTCAGTCTGGTAGCGAATCACCCTGTAGTTATTACTGTTGCCTTCGTCATTTTCTTTATTTGATATCACATATATAACTAAGAAATCACTTACTCCCTTTTTTCAAATCTTCTGTTGTGGTTTTTTTAATTCGATCTTTTTAAAATATCAATGAAAATTATTTTAAAATAGTAATACATAATTAAGTAATTAAAAGTTACGTTAATTTTTTTATATTAAGACTCGATTAAAATTCATGCAATCATATTTGTTATAAATTTAAATTTCTACCCTTCACGGCTTATTCCCGTCGCACTTGCAAGAACTGTCATCACGCGTACTTTTTATAACAGAGGTCGGCAAAGTGGTGGTCCGCGGATTACTAGTAGTCCACGAGCAAATTTCGCTGGTCACCAGAAAAATTTGGAATATACTTACTCATCACTTTCAGTTACGTTTTAAAATGCATTGGAACATAATTCAATTCTTAACGATACGTAATAAGTTATATATATATATATATATATATATATATATATATATATATATATATATATATAAACGCTACTTCATAGAATAAAGCCTTTTCATAGAATCTCAACTTGAAATAAATGCAGTTCTCCGCCTTGCAGTAACAACATTAGATCCAATATCCACATAATCATTTCAAGTAAGCACAGGAA
The DNA here is from genome assembly GCA_019973975.1 of Trichonephila clavata. Lineage (NCBI taxonomy): Eukaryota > Metazoa > Arthropoda > Arachnida > Araneae > Nephilidae > Trichonephila > Trichonephila clavata. The sequence goes on along the minus strand of BMAO01021060.1, from coordinate 19,466 downwards.
CATCCATCACATTAGTAATGTATCCTTTTCATAGAATCTCAGCTTAAAATAAATTTTCTCCGTCTTGCAGTAACAACATTGGATCCAAATATCCACATAATCTTATTTCAAGTAAGCACAGGAACATCCATCACATTAGGAAGGTGTCATTTTCATAGAATCTCAGCTTGAAATAAATGTTCTCCGTCTTGCAGTACAACATTGGATCCAAATATCCACATAATCTTATTTCAAGTAAGCACAGGAGCACCCATCACATTAGGAAGGTGTCCTTTTCATAGAATCTCAGCTTGAAATAAATGTTCTCCGTCTTGCAGTACAACATTGTATCCAAATATCCACATAATCTTATTTCAAGTAAGCGCAGGAACATCCATCACATTAGGAATGTATAATGCTAAAAGTTTGATGTACTTAAACCATTTTCAATTGTTTTGTTTATTTTGTTTATTTTATTATGGTTTATTAATAAATCTTTCATAATTTTGGTTACAATTAATAGTTCCATTTTATTAACTAGGTACATTTCCTGCGTTCTTTTTTTAAAACCCAATTTTTCTATAAATATATTTAACATTTAAAAATTGCTATTAGTGGTCTGTGGGATTTAAATTATGAATTTATTGGTCCGTGAGGTCAAAAAAATTGGCGAGCGCTACTTTTTAACTTGCTTACATATATAACTGCCTTCTCCTTATCCCAGGTTCTTTTATATATTCTTAAAAGTTAAAAACAATAAAAAATTCAAATTTGTTTATGAAAGCATCAAATAACATTGAAAATCATTACTTATCAAGATGAATAATGAACAAGAATATACAGAATCAACAGTTGTATTTGTGCAAATGCCATTGAATCCGTTGCTTAAATCTACGTATGTGTGCAATATCATCAATAGATCGTAGTTCATACCCTACAACAGGGCTAAATTAAACACAGGAAAAAAAAAACCCAAAAGAATGCAACCAAAAAAAATATAATAATGTATAAATAGATCGCTTCGTTGTAACAGGTTTCTACTTGTATGGTGTATAGACTCAGCGATGGAAGGTAAGATACAGTAAATAAACAGAATACATATACCTTGTGTAAATGACGCATTTATTATATAAGTATTGCCTTTCTCATTTCTTAATTTAGTCATCAAAAATGCGTTCTCACTCTCTTAAACTTAAAAATTAACTCTTTTTTTCTTTTCTCCCCCCCCCCTTTACAACTTCTGAACAAGATTGAAAATACACAATTAAAGACAAAAATAAGACGCAGAACTTGAACGGATATTAAGAACTATCGTAACGAAAAAAAAACAATCCGAGAAAGAAATCGAAGCTCTAAGTACTAAAAATAAAAATATTAATATAATACTTAATGACGGATTAGTTTTTTTCGATATACATTTTAACATCAAGTTAGTAAGATGATCTTTTTTAAGAATTAAGGTAATAATTTTAAATATAATTACAGATTAGTTTTTTAAAACAAAAATTATTATTCCAAACTCAAAAAAAGCTGTTTCAAATTTCCATCTAGAATGTTTGAATCGTACTAAAAACTGGATCATTTACCAGCAATTTCATCTTTTGCTTTGTTTTGATGCGATATGCCGATAACAGTAAAGATCTGCTTGTTGATGGGATGTTTCTATGTGTGTGAAGGATAAGAAGTAATCAGAGTTGAGACGGCGTTTGAAAATTATTGTAACGTAGAAAATTGTAAGTTAGGTCCAACTGCAGGTTTAATACTGAACTGAGTATTGATATATATTTTTTTAACTTTTAGTTTTAAAAAAATCAAATAAGTATTGGACAGCAAATATTTTTTTCATTTATTAATTTTCAGAATAAGACACATTAAACAAGCTAAAATAATCAATAGAGGCTTATGGGAGCAAAAAATGCGAAAACGTTTAGTCCCTGTACTAAACAAAAACAGTGAAATTTTTTTAAAAATTTCACTTTGCATGAAATTTGAAAATATTTTTAAAATTTTTTTTGATGAAATTTCTATTTGAAATTATTTGAACTGTGTTTTTTTAAAATACCCATTGGAGTAAATCTAATTCATACTCAAACACAGGCAAATTTTACACCCCAGCTCATTAAATTTTATGGTCGTAGTATGTACGATCCCACGCTTTGCTTTTCTATAGAAAACATAAACTAAGAAGTGTTATTTACAGTTCTGCACAAGGTATTCAGCCCAATTGAAATCAAATCCCTTGGTGATCGTTTTCTCTCAGCGAAAGATGTGTCGATCACTGGAGGAATAAACTTTTTTTCACAAAGCTCTCAATGATGACTTCGAAATATAGCACACACATATTTTTATTCTAAAAAGTGTTAAATCACTGCAAATATTAAGTAATGTAATAAAAAAGACAGAAAAAATAAAATTTGATTACATATTTAAAAAAGAAATTGTTTAGAAAAACTTCGGTTAAAATTATTCCTTACGCTCCTATATATTTCAAATCCAGTTTACAGAAATATCTGAAAACATATTAAAGATATTTATAAAGGCTTCAAGTCACTTCAAATTTATCACTAAAAACAGATTATCTCTGCGAATATTAGAGAATGCAGCATATACGGTATCACTTCTTTATCATAAAGTTCACACAGTTAATACTTCCCATAGTAAAATCAACGTTGAATTAGGTGATTTTACAATGGGAAAAGGGGGGGGGATCTGATCTCCTGAAAAGTTAACTCATCTTATTTTTTGTACCAAATCAACCGAAACTTAAAATAAGATAACTATCACATAAATAAAATTTATAGTTTAAAAAAATTAAAAAACACCCTTTTATAGTTAATCGTACTAAGTTGTAGCTTAATCTTTTAGTCGCCAAATCTGGAGTTAGTCACCAAATCTGGAAATGGGATCTGAAAATGAGAAATCGTTAATCTTGATCAAGGCGAATGGAACAAATTATTAAATTATTGTATTGTCATTGGTCCAGGACAAGTAAGCAAAATTTCGAATTCTTCTGACCTTTTAAAGTGGGTAAAAATTGAGTTCAAATATTCCGTCACATACAAGTGTAAGCTTTTAAAAGGGTGTTGAAAATGGGAATCGAATATATATCAGGAACTAATGAAGACTTAACCAAATACCTTGTCGGTTTCACCTTTTACAAGCAAATAGTGATGACTGTTGGGCATAAAGGTTACACCAATTCCTTGAATAATAGCCAAAATGACAGCAGCACCAAACATGTATCGCCTGGAAGAAGAAATAATTGTATTTCACATTTGTTAGACAAAAAAAAAATTTAATTAGCATCTGTTTAATTTCCCTCTCGATCCTTTTTGTGAAAATAATGTTAAGAAAAATAAATTCTATTCTAAGTATTATATAATTTCGATGACGTTCATTTAATTTTAAACCTATCAGACATTGGAAAATATTTTGAAATATTAAAGGCGCTCTGTGAAGTTATATATATATATATATATATTATATATATTTCACACACACATACTAAATATAGCCAAGTCATTGGTATATTTTTCGTACTTTTTTATCAGTTATTGAATTTTATCATTCATTATTTAAAAAAATGATGCAATTTTACGAAAATTGTGTGTTGAAATGAGGAATCTTATGTTATGCAAAAAGAAGCTCAAGTATTGGAGTAGGTTCACGAAACAGGATCTGTATCTCAGTAATGTTAAAAATAAGTATTTTTAAGGAACATTTATAAACATATATATATATATATATTCTATTGAATAAAAATCTCCAATTTTCTTACTGAATATTCTTTGAACCATAATACATACTTTAATCAGAGATTTTATGGAAAAGATGTCTAGTTATTTTTTTAAAAAAAGATTTTTTTTTGCACACACAAATCTGTTTTTTTTTCTTTCAAAAACAGTGAAATTTCATGATGTTTAATGCTATAAATTAAGTCCGAATATTTTTTTGAAAAATTCCATCGATTAAAGTATGTATTAGAGTGTAATTATTAATTATACAAAATTATAAGCTGTTAAATGCAGTAGTTTAGGAACAAATGTTCCTTATATAGTAAAAATGTTAATTTTGAGAAAAATGGATTTTTTAGTAATGGGTTTAATAGACTTTGGCAGGTGGTAAAACATTTTCAAAAAATTATTAAAAACACTTCTACTGCACGTAGAATGATAATTTTGCACCATTAGAAGCGTAGAAATTCATATTTTATGAAAATGGGAAAAGTGAAAAATGTGTTTGGGGGCCAAAATTCATGAACCTTACCCTCTTAAAGTACAATACCCCCTAAAGTACTTCAAAATTTCAATAGCGAAATTCATCTAAAATAGAGACTACACTTACATCACAAGAAAACTTAAGAAAATATAAGGTCAAAGAGTCAATACTTTTTAATTAATGTCTTTTTTTTTCATTCATTATCTTCTAATATTTCAATTTCCTCTAGAGTTTCTGAGTCAAATTTGCATTTAATTTTTTTTCTCGTTTAGGAAGAGTTTCACCTATATCACATGAATATAGCACCAAAAATAAATAAATAAAATTAATACAAGTTTTTTCAACAAGACAAATGTGCTTGCGATAGACAGATGATAGAGTCGACGATTATTGGCTAGAAAGGTCTTGAGATCATATTCCTCTAAAAATTGTAGTGTAGGGTAATGGAGGATGTCACACGTTAAACTATACATTAAAACCTCAAAATCCTCACATTCATTACAAAAATCTCAAATTCCATTCTCGTCACTTCGCAGTGGGTTGTCACGCGAGCTTCCCTTAACTAATCCTGGGCCTTCTTTTTGACATTGTTTGATGTGAGAGCCTCGCCTTCTGTAGTAACAGTGATATATGCAAATAGGCTGCTTAAAGAAATCCAGAAAGAGAACTGGAGAGGATTACTTGAGATTACCACTAAGTGTTTGTGTATATTTGTAAAATTGTTTGTGAAGGTTTTATAGTCTTGCAGCAGATTGAGTTAGGAGAAGGATCTGAGTAGACCTACTTGAAGATGAATGTGCATCCTGAAGGCTTAGTAGAGTGGAAACTTCACTTGAAGATAAGTAACATTTATAATTCATTAAGATTAACACAAGATTGTCCAAGGAAGTCCTTAAGACTGCTTTTTAATTTCAATTATTATAACAATTACGTATATAATGACACACTTTCTTAGAATTTTTTAGAATATATTTTTTTCCAAGTGAAGTAAATTTTATTTTATTGTTAGTATTTACTAATAACTTGTTATATGACTGTAAATAATATTAAAAAATATTAAAAATTTATTTTAAACAAATTTCATAACACATTAGTTATTCTTTCACAATGCAGTCATTTTGACTGTTTTTGTGCAATATAGGCATATACCAAGTTTCAATCTTTCTTGTGTTAAGTAAAATATTTGACGTGTATATATTTGTGATATTTTGATCAGGAATAAAACATAAACTAAAACTTTTATTATGTCTATTTATATTTTTGATCCAACGATGTCGGTGAGTCCTAATCAACCACGACTTGATTGAAGCTCGAAATGACAAACTGCATTGTAATAGATTGTTCAGCGGTTCTATGCGTTGGTCATTAAATGAAAAAAACCTGATAATATCTTTTGGCTATCACGTATGGATATGAACAAAAACTATAGTTTTTTGAGTTTATGGATTGTAAAAAAAAAAAACTCAAGGAATAATCAAGAAAAAATGTCTGTTTTAATTCTCTTCAGAAATTTAAGTTTACAAATTTATACATTGAATCATTCTAAATTTTTATATTTTACAAGAAAAAACAGGCGTTGAATATTATATCTACCGTTTATTGAAACAAGTGAAAAATCCATATTGTCATTATTTAATGTAAATTATAGACATCATTAAAACATTTTCTTTTTGTTTTCGTTTGTTGACTTGGGGCTGCCTTCAGCTGTTTTAGTACAAATGAAATTCGTTTCCTTTTGATTGAACTATGCATTCTTTTTTTAGTGCTATTTATCCTTTTTCAAACTTTTTAAACAGTTTCTTTAAATATTAATAAAACTAACAAAACACAAATAACCTTCTTCATTTAATCCTTCTATAAAAGAATTCTTATTATTAATAGAAAAGCCGATGTAGTATTAAAATAGCATCTAATCACCATCAAATATTTTTTTTTATCAAACTCTTTGAAACATATGAAATGATGAAGGTTATGTATAGGGGGAAATGATTATAGGGCGAACAGAAAATAAGTACCTACCAAATACTGAATTCACCTTTTAACACAAGAAATACATTTTCATAAAATAAAATATACATTCATCCTTTAGATAGTTGAATTTTTATCCAAACATTAAGTATAATCTGTCCCCCTCAACTTTTTGCGTGATACAATGCATTCTGAAAGATAATGATAGAAAATGAAGTCTCCTATTATCCAATTTCTGGATAACATCTATGATTTTAGTTTAATGTTCGATATTACACCAATTCATTGCACTTTTATTATCTATAATGATCTGAAAAATCTTTTCTATAATGTTGATTGAATTGTTGTCTTCATAATGCCTCAACCTACGCGGAGTACTGACGTTTTTAAAATGTCATTTCTGTTCGTGGTGAAGTAAAATGTCTATATAAGCACACGTAAATCATAAGCATTCGCGTAATTTGTACGCAATAGTGTAATCGTAACTTTTCGCGCAATAGTGCAATCGTATTAGTAAATTGGTAATTAATATGTAATCGTTATGTTTTATGTCAGTACACACATTACTTTTATTGATGGACAAAAATGGTTCCTTTGTCTTCTAAGACTAATATTCTTCTCAGATAGAAACAAAATACACTTTTTAGATAGGGAAAAAGCTCTAACTTTCCTTGTTAGACATTAACAATATATAAAAATATACAGGGTGTCCCATAAATAGCACCCAAACTCCGCACAGCCAGATTCCTCGTCGTGAGTACATTAAAAATGACCAACGAACTGTACGTGCACGATCCATAATTAACGAGAAAAATACAGTAAATAATGATGCATGGTGATGAATAAATGATGACGCATGAGGTTTCATGATGAAGGTCAGGGGCATTGTTGCACTTCTGTACTTGATTGGCTAAATATGGCATACTCCGATCGATGGATCGGACATAGGGGTCCGGTTCTAAGGCCGCCACGATCGACACACCACATATTTTGTTTATGGAGTATTCTAAAATAATTGATGTATCGAGTCGAAGTTACTACACAAACGAATTTAGTTGCTCGTCTTCATGCTGCTTGTACTTCGGTGGACACCGCGCGGCTGCGACGTGTGCACTCATCCATTCCATGGCGCGCTCAAGTCTGCTTCAATTTGCACGGTGAACACTTTGAACATCTGCCTTTATAAATATTTGTAAATACTGCTGCTAATGTGTCCAATTAGGCTGTAGTGTCATACTTTGTTTTTTGTATAGTTCTCGTAAGCTATGGATCGTATAGGCACAGCTCTAGGGCATTTTTTATGCACTTCTAACGAGGAATCTTGCTGCGAAGAGTTTGAGCACTATTTTCAAGACACCCTATACATATTTTCCGTCCATTATATATATTGAAAATTAAATTAATAAAATTTCTAAAGGTAGAGTGTATCTCGTGTCTGATTGTTTACTCAATTTCTAGAAATAAAAGCTAAAGGTTATATTAGTTAACTAAACTCTACTAAAATATCCTTTTACGCACCATCCATGGCTTGTGGTAATAAATGTATAGTTGATTAAATAAGCCAAAAGGAATCCAACGGTTATTCCTACTTCGTTGAGAGATACCATCATGCCTCGTCGATTCTGAAATAAAAGTAGTTCTTTATTTTCTTATAGATCATAATTGTTATTAAAGTTATTTCTTTCTCAAAGATTTATGTATTTCCACTTTTAATATTTCTAACTTTACTAATTTTTGCTTTGAAATCTTAATTTAATGTACGTCGTACTACCTTTAGAATTCAGCTACAGTTAGCTACATTTTTTAACGCCAAAAAATAATTTAAGAAAAAAAAATTCACTAATTTTTAAAATTTTATTAAAATGAGAGTGATGATAAGACAATACTGTGCAATCACAATTAATACTTTGAAGTTTTCTTTCTTATCAGTATTTCATATGAAAGCGTTTCATTAATGTTTTTTTTTCCATATCATTATGTATAAACTTACACAGTCTATAAAATAAATAGTAAAAAAAATTAATTTTTCATTACAATTATAGATTATTTCGAATGTTAATATAAAAGGAATATAACAAATTCCTATAAGTCTTTTTAAGCAATTTGTAAGCAATAGTAAAATTTTGGCATATTTGAGAGAGTTCAGAGTTCTTTTTCAATTTTTAAAGCAAACATCCACTCTTAAATTTAATATCTTAGTTTTTGTGAAATATGAGCTGGATCTAGACATTTATAAAAGAATCATTGCTGCAAAGAGATGTTTTATACCTTGAAGAGTTATTTAAAATCCAGTTTTCTCAAATTAAAAACTAAATTACTTCTTTACAAGTCTTATAAGATCTGTCCTGACTTATGCATCAGAGACTTGGCCATTGACTTTACGTGATGAGGAAGCTTTAGGAATTTTCGAGAGAAAGATCTTTGGCTGCATTCTTGGTGGGATCCAAGTGAATGGATTATGGAGAAGAAGATCTAACTTAGAACTCTACAAAATTAATTTACAAACAACCTGATTTAGTAAAATTTGTCAAATTACAGAGACTTAAATGGGCTGGTCATCTGGCTAGAATGAATGCAGATCATTGCTGTAAGAAAATCTTTCTGGCAAAGCCCATGGGAAATAGACCTCGGGGCAGACCTCCGTTAAGATGGATTGACTGTGTCAAAAAAGACCCAAATATTTTAAAGATCAAAATCTAGAAAACAGTTGCCAAAAGTAGAGATGTCTGGATAAAACTTCTGGAGAAGGCCAGGCCCCACCCAGGGCTGTTGAGCTATTGAAGAAGTTTTTGTGTGAGTTTATATATATATTGCAAAAAGTTCTTGCTTTAGTTGTTTTATTTAGTATGGCTTTTTATTCTGTCTATAGAGATTTTATTTCTTCTCTTAAGAGTGTGTGTGCATTTTTCGAAGCTGCTTAGACAAATATACTAATGTTGAGACTCATTTATAAAAAAAATAGCCATGAGAAAATATTGTAAAATTTTTTGTTCATAAATATATTCCTTTTTCGTAATTAAAAAACAAAATTGAATTTGTATATTATGATAAATTATTGTAGTATCACATTGAATAGAAAAAAATACTCCGTATTTTACCTCTATTCTTATTGAATAATTTAGGAAAAAATCTGGTTATTTTCCTGTCCAAATGCTTGATAATTAATTAATTTTTTTAGCTAAATATTGCTACAACTGTGATAATAAAGGATGCAATTGTTTTTCAGTAGCTAAAAGAAAAATATCAATACCATTTTAACAGATACGTTATTGAATAATAACTAATTTCTCCTAACGGCCGTTCAATTCGATCGGCTGTTTTCATAAAAATTTCACCTTTACAAAGAAAAAAAAAGAAAGAAAAAACACAGTTTATTGATATTATCCTCAATTAATCTTTTTCACGGTTTAAGCACAACTCTATTTAAATAATATATTAATAAAAAATAATTATGTGCATTTGTGTGTGTGTTGCTAAAAGTAAATTACGCTTGTATGCCTTGTCAAATAAATTTTCTACTTCGAATGCAATTTTTCAGATGAATGCGATTTTCATAAGCAACAATACCATCAGATGCATAATACTGCTACATACATACACAAATAAATATGTCATGTCAGCTTTTAGACCAAATCAAAACATTCCACGTCGCACTGCCAGTGAATAAATAGCGACATAACATCGATAAAAATGTGACATAACATCGATAAAAATGTGACATAACATCGATAAAAATGTGACATAACATCGATAAAAATGTGACATAACATCGATAAAAAATGTATAATAAATGCATATGTGATTTTTCTATAAATAGCGTACACTCAAAATTTACTTCAGAGAATTTACAAGAAAATTTTGTAATTATATCTGTTAACAAGGTTCCTATGAATTATGCACTTTTATATTATCACATATTAACTATTTTTAACGAAACTATTATAACTATGTTAACTAGAAAGACGATTATTGGTTTCGAATAATAGTTTTTTAGAACTGAATAAAAAAATGCGTGTTTACTTGATAAATATTAAATATATCCTCTCAATTTTTTTAGTACCTACATTTCACGAAAATTCTGTTCAATTCGGTAGTATTGTTAATGGCTATTATCGGAGGTTTGAACTCGGTACCTTCCGACTCGTAAGCGCGTAACTTACCACTAGACAAAAGTGATCACTCCTGTCCGGAGGCTGTTACTGGCTTATTTAGATTCCGCCACAGCTATCGTACATATATAACGAAATTTAGAAATATTTTATTTTCTTGATGCTTCCAAATACTATCGGGATAACTCTGTATGCATACAGTTTCAATTAAAAACAGCTTAGAAAGTATTAAAGTCACGAAGGACAAGATAAGGGTTTTTATGTATAGTTTTGACTTTGAGGATTTTTTTAGACTCCATAGATGTTGATGATATGGTTACAGTTTTTATGCGTGTGTGCTCATATATATATGAAACATTATATAATACAATAAAACTGGGAGAAAATGTAATACTCTTGTTAAACTCGTACTACAAGAAAATTTCATTAATTTCAATCAAAATCTTTATAAGCAAGTTAAAAGCAAGCTTCGAGGTAATCCTGTTAGCAATTGTTCCGCCAACCTATATTTGCCTTTTTTTTAAATATTGGTAATTAATCCTATTTTTTTTACAGTTATATATATATGATTCATTCGTTTTTGGTAAAAAATAATGAACCCAATATTACATTGTATTATGATCACCTAAACTTTTTTTAAGTTAACTTTAACAGTGTTGAAGTCTTAGATTTTAACTTGCAGATAAGTAATAATTAAGTAGCTAATAACATTTATACTAAAAGAGATGCATTTACACATTCTATATAATTTAAATACCTTCTTGGAAGAGCAGCTTACATGTATCTCTTCATAGAAGTATAATATAAAATTTTTTACTTTGAAATAACATTTTTACCTACACACAAAATTGACAAATTGAACAATATCAGGAAATTATTCCGTTATTATTTGGATCATGATTAACCTACTTAAACTTCTTAAAAGCATACACGCATCGTAATTACATTGATCGTCTTAAATTTTGATTCCAAATACTCCTTATAACAATAGGATCACAGTGTCAGCTTGTTAGTGGTCTGTATATGAAGATTCCTAATATTTTCCCCCAAGTTTACCCTTTCCGACACACATTCTAAAACTTCTTATCCCCTAATAAATTTCAGCGTTTTATACACAACATACCAAATAAAACTAAATAGGTGCCATCAGAGCACATTTTTTTGGTTATGTTGATGTGTTATATCTCATATATTCAAGATCTGTATTTAAAGTCAATAACGAGGCTTTACAATCCTTTCATGATTCGCATTTAAAGATTTCATTTCCTTGATTTTGGTTTTGAAGACAATTTCTTTTCAATTCTTACACTTCTTTCATGTTCTTCAAACCATAAATTGTTAATTTCTCATTAATTTATTTTGAGATTTTTGCTAGTTGTACTCTTCTTCCTTTTGTATTAATTTCCTGTTTGGATTTTTCTATATTAACATACTGAGTTGCAAAGGGAAAAGGTAGGTGCCATCAAATTATTCGGTCCTAAGTCCGAAATTATTTTAAACTTTCTAGGCTGCATTCTTATTTTTTGTTTCCATATATTTTCCACTACCTACCCCTTATTCAATTAAGGGGGTCCAGCACTTCCATGGGAGCCCATGTTAAATTACGTAAGTTTATGCACCTTTTTCTCAGAAACTACTTGCTTCTCATAGATTAAATTTTTACAGTAGGTTATATGTACTATCAATAAGATTGTAATGGAGGGTTTTGTCTTTTCACTAAAAATTTAAATAATTATGAATTTTTTTAAAAATTTCCTATTCGCCCCCCCCCTAAAATTTAGTTTAAAAAGACGTTATCTAAAAATGTTTGCCAGATATATCTTATCCACTCCATTTAAATGTGTAAACATGTCGAAAATATACTTACTGAAAATTTGAGGGCTCTACATTAATTAGTTTCTGAGAAAAAGGTACATAAAGGGAAAAATATTGCATTTTGAGAAAACAGGCTTTAAAGTAAAAATTTGTAATTTTTGACAATTTACCTTTTTTAATACTTTCCAAAAGCATATGAAGCATTTTCTTTACCCTCTGCTTCTACAAAAAACTTTTCTAATTTTCTTTTTTTCATTATTTTTAGCAATCTAGCCATTTTTTGCATCTCAAGATGCTTTCGTTGGGCCACACGAATCCTACTTGCATCTATGTTTTTAAAGCATGGCACACAATTAAAACCTGGTTCAATACCACAATGTTTTAAAATGATTAATTTGGCTACATGGCCCATATTGAATTGTGCAATTGCCATATTTACCCCTAATTTTAGAGTTTTTAACTCCACAAACGTAGATTTTGGAATGACTGACCATATGGTATAATCAACTGACTCATTGGGGTTTTAAGTCTTTCCATGTACACATTTTTTTTAATAAGCTAGGGTCAGGTAAATCTCTAAAAATTGGCTTAACTTCTTTCATGAGGGAAGATGGTACATGGGTATGTTTTTTATGATCATAACACTTTTCGTTAAATTCAGCTCTTGCTTTCTGAAACTTGCACCATGAATTTGTACCCGATTGACACAATCCATGCTGAGGGCTCTCGTTTGTAGACAAAAGATGAAAATAAACAGTTCAAACAGCAATTCTCATGTTGTGTAAATCATTGATATTGTTTCTAATGGCCATACCATAATACCTCTGAATTTTTGAAATGAAAATGTCGGTGAGTTGGTTGCGTCCACTTAGGCTTCTTCCATCACTTAATTTTTTTCCTCTGTTTTTTCTTTTGAGATCCAAGAGACGGGTACCCATACGCTTTTGGATATGCCTAACGCACTCTAATTTTCTACTTGAGTGTCATAAGGATTCAGGGCTAGTATTGATGAAAAACCTCTTGAATCTCCATCACCCAAATATTTTGTGTAACGAATGCCATAATGAGCTTAGGACCTTTCAAATATCGCCGTTACACCTTTCACTTCCATGCCTCCACTTGTTCCACTATAGTTGGCAATACATGATGGTTCCTGAACAGAATTCAATGCAGTTTTTCACCGAAAATGTTTCGAAAACACTTCAAAGTCAATAACTTTTCCAGTATTGATACTCGTAGGTGTAACAATACCATTGAGGGACTGGTATCCTCTTTTCTGCCACGAACCATCTAAGGCAGCAGCGATGTCACGGCTACCTTCTATTGGTGTTGCCTTCTCAACAGAATTTCTCATTGATTTTTCACAGGTTAATTTAGAAGAGTCGAATAACCATTCTGTATAAGTACGGAATTTTTCAGATGGAGATGGGAAGTTCATAAGTCCACAGAATGTTTCTGTAGCTGAACGACATCTTCCAATAGATCTGAAAGCAAATACCAATCTGATATTTGAGTGGAAAAGTTTATTTTTATTCTTCAATTTAGCTGACGTATGGAAACCATGTTTTTTTTAGCAAAAACTACATCAAAGTTCCATGTAATACACAATTAAAACTCATTTAGAAGCCTCCAATGAGATGGAATGACCACAGTTTTTACAAACAGCAAAGTTCAATAAAGCTTTATTCAATAAATTTAATTCTATTAAAGCATTTTTTTCATTTCTCTCCGTATCTTCATACAGACTGTTGTTTGAAATAAGTTTTCGTTTTGAAGAACTTTGAATAACAGTTTATGTGCTATCTGATGTGATAGCTGGAACATTTTGAGCATTCATTTTTTAAACGCCGACATTTTTGAGTTTTTTAAATATTTTTTTAGATTTCCCCATAATTTTTGTCGTTAATAAAATACTAATAAATAATTTAATGTAAAACGTGGATTAAACAGAAAAAAAAATCTGGATAAATAAATTAGAATTCACAATTAGAAAGTTCAAGCAAGAATAATCCCATTTAACAACAAACCAAACGGGAAAAAAAATAGCTATGTTGAGTTGTCTTTTCCTTTCTTCAAAGAAAAATTGTTTTATTTATGAGTAAAACAAAGGTTATACTAATTGCAGACAAATCAAATCGCGCTGTCATTGAAAAATTAAGCATGGTGAAAGACAGGGGCTCCTGGAGGAGCACCTGTCACGCGTCAAGGAAAGTGGCTTCCTTTTAAAAAATAAATAAAAATACTTTTAATTATTGTATTTCCAGACATCATATATCATTTTAAGCAGAATTGTTTGAACTTTTCAAAAAAAAATAAAAAAAGTCAAATCGATCATTTTTCAAGAATTCATGTGCCGGACCCCCTTAATTGTTTTCTTGAATTTTAGAATGTGTTATTTCTTCATAATTTTAACTGCACATTTCATCATTTCAAGTTTTTCTTTAATATATATATATAATCTTACCTTACCTATTTTTTTGTTTTTTTTGTTTTTTATGTAAAACAAGAATTTTTGAATCCCTTGTATTTATGTGTTTAGTAGTCAGGAAACGGAATAAATAGATATTTGAATCCCGTGTAAAAATAAATGGCATGAATTTTCTTGCATGAAAAAATGCAGACAACAGATCATTTGTTTTAAATGCTAATTTTGTTAAGACTTTTAACCTTTTTCCAATTTTTTAAGTAGTAATCTTTTTGGTTTGTACTTCAAAACGTTTTAGATTATTTGTATTTAATTTTCATCATTTCAATATTTATGAAAAATTCTATTCTAAAATCTCATTAAAATGGAATTCTAAACGTAAATTAATCGAAAAATCTACTAAGTTTTCAAACTTTTTAACTTAATATTGTCTAAACACAGTAAAAATTTTGTAAATCCAAATTTTTTTTTAATAAAGTACATTTTAATTTAATTTTTCACGGAATTGGATAGCAGATTTGTTCTTAGGTATATTAAAGACATCCGCTAATCTGAATGTAACTGAGATAATATGTACACAATAATTTCAAATTTTCTTACCGGAGGAGATATCTCTGATATGTACGTGCATTCTGAAGTCACAGACAGTGACACAGCAATGCCGACAATAATTCTACCTATAAGGATCATGATGACGCTGACGCTGAAGAATAAAACCACGGCTCCAATAATGAAAAGAACACATGATAAACCGATTCCGGCTTTCCGTCCCCACGTATCCACGATGTTTCCTGTACAAAAAATAAAATAATTTTTTAAGTAAAGACTTATGTGTTTTAAATGGGAATCGATTCGTATTGAATGCACTGAAAAAAACTTTTTCTTCATAATACTGTGACAAAGCCAAAAATGGTTTTTAAATAATCTTGGTTATGCTGCCCGTTAAATTTATCGAGGCTCAAGGTTCTCACGTTGGTGTGGTGTGGAAGTTTGGAGAATGATGAATGTCCCCTGACATCCCTCAGTTTTTGGGAGTAAGAATAAAGATCAGTCATTATCAAAACAAATATAATTTATTAATACTTTAATAAATCTCCACATCCGAGGTTAGGAAATGCACCTATAAATTATTGGAGCAAAAGCGAGGTACACGAAATACTTAATAATGAATTGAGTCACTTACTTTTGGAAGATTTTGGTAATAAACATTCTAAGTAATCGTAATTCCGATTTCAACTATTCTATTTTTAGTCAATATTATTCTAATGCAAATATATCTTATTAACTAACTTCGCAATTATCAATTTTAAATATTTATTAATCAACGAGTCACTCTCGACTAGCTTTCTACTATTTTACGTTAAGCACTGACTTCTATCATCTAACTCTTAACCTCTCTCTCTTGAACCTAAAAGTTAATGCTTAAATATAAGCCTTGTGATTTACATAAATCGCATCTTCTTCTGGAGAAAGTTTTCAATGGAACAATATTTAAAGAAATAGAGTTTCTCCGAGAAGATTAATACGATACTCAGGAATAGACTCGTTTCAACCGTATAGTTCAAAATTACCAAGCCTGTCTCCAATAGCTCTCTTGTTACTTCGTAGTATGATGTTAATAAACAAACAATCAATCAGTAAAGACTCATACAAACCATGTAAATTTTTTTAAAAAAATGGCAGTCATAGAGACTGCCGATAGAAGTGAAAACTTAGAACTTTTAGAATTAAAATTTGAAAGTTCATAATGTTTGAATTAAAATTATCAACTTCAATCTGGTTTTCACATCTATTGACACTCCGAGCAAAAATTATACGCATGTTTATATGGTTTTTTTATTATTAAAATATATTATGGCTGTAAGATCAGACAAAATATAAATACAATTCAATTGAAGTAACAATTAATATATTATTTATTGATAGTATTTGTATTTACTTAAATTTCAATGTACTTGATTTTTAACATTATTTTAATTGTGTTTGCATCATTGTCATCATTAATTTCAACAATACTTAGATTTTTTGTACTTTCAATTATTTCATTTTGTTCTAAAAAATATACAATAGGCTTATGGTAACTAAAGTAAGAAAGGATAATGTTTGATTCAAATTTATCTATGTATCGCGTAAAAACCGCATCGATCGTTGTTTTATATTTTGTAGTACTGAGTTTTCGATCATTAGACATATTTAAATTAAGTGTTTCCTTTAGAAATCAATTAATGGTAGATTTTTATCATTTGCAAAGTTAATATTGAAGTCTCCACTTAAAATCATCGGTACATTATCATATATTTTTCGCTAAATCTTTTTCCTAGTATTTCAGAACCATCTTTTGTATAAATTATCAAATTTTCGAATAAAAATTGTTAAATCTGTCTCATAGATTTTCCAGGTGAAATATAAACGGCAACCATTAATATGTATTGCCCCATTCTCGGAATCGGAATGAGCAACGCATATTTCGCCCATATCAGAAACATTAACACCAATACTTTTAGTGAATTTAGTATGTATGTCCATATGTAAAGTAATGAAGTGTAACGTATCTTGAGTATTCTGATTAATAGCTACGCCTGCTGCAGGAACTTTTGGTCTTTAATAACTTACAACAAAGTTGAAATTCGGAATATCAAGTGGATCTTCGTTTTTCATCCGAATTTCTGAGAAAAGCAGAACATTTGACTTTCTTACGATAGCATCATTTTTTAGGTTAGCTGCATGCGCATGCAAATTTTGACAATTGAATGAAAATATCGATAATCTTTTCTTGTTGGAGATGAATTCTAGAAAAATTATGGTGACCGTTTGTAGTGTATTGTTTTGTAACCTTTTCAATTCCAACGTTAGATACTTTCGATGACTTGTTGATATTTTATGATGTTTATTTGCATTAATAACCATATTTTAAACTTCAACAAATTAATCTTGAATTATCATCAGATTTCATAAAATTTTTAATTTCCAAATCCACGATAAAAATATGGTTGAATAACTTAGAGAAATATGTTTTACCACAGTAGTAAGAAAGCGTCTAAGCCACTGTGAAATACTAATCCGGATTCCGTGATGCATTGCAGAGGTTAAATATTAGAAAATAAATAATGCAAATTTTCAAACGCCAGAATAAATACGAAGATTTAAAATAATTTTAAATAATATAAAAATTTCAAACGCCAAAATAAATACGAGTTTTTGAAATAATTTTCTGTTATTTATTTTTTATCTTAAAAAATTTAGTACATTTATTTAGTACTCACTATTGTACCGCACAATGATTCTTCAATTAAAAGATTCAAATAATTATCAAGTAAAAACACTATTTCAACAATGCACAGAAAAACACATTGAACTTTTCACCAAATCCATTCAATTTCACTTACAAGATATACACAGCACTATACGTCAGCTGTATAGCTACAGATACACTGCTATAAGCATGTCGGTGACGCGAACGCACGAGATTTTACCCATCCAAAAAGTTTCTAAGGCGAACAGGACACTGCGCATGCGCCAGTCAGAGCATGTCGGTGACACGAACCCAAAAGATTTTCCCCTACCAAAAAGTGCCCAACCCCGCTAAAGAAGTTTTCACTTCAATAACGAGCCATTATATAAGTATCATAAGATTAAAAAGGAAATATATTAGTATAGTTTCCATTCAAAAATTCTAAAATAATTTTAATTACCCCCGCTCCCCCCTGAGATATTTGAAAAATATATTTCCTTCAGTTAAACCTACAAAGTATGAAACTCTTTATTTTAAAACAGTCGAATCGGAATTAAAGTCAGAAGTAGGATTTTCACAATTCATGGTAAAATAACGATTAAAAAATTTTCAAACAAATCTATTAAAAAAATTAATTTTGTCCGTAAAGAAAAATACTTTAGGAATGAAAAATATTATGTGTATACACACATAATATTTTTAATCAGGAAATTGCTAATATCAGGAAAATGATAAATACATTACGTGGAACGTATAATTAAGCATTCAGAATTGACTAATACCTTTGAAAATAAAGAGTGGAAAAAAAGAGTGGTGTAAAAGTATGGGGATATAACTACTCAAAGACCTATACCAAGGACCACCATCTATATCATAGTTTCTCAACGTGAGCGATAACGCCCCCTTGTGGGCGTTTGAGGATTTTAGGGGGGCGTTGAGATGGCACGGAGGGGCTTGGGCAGATTAACCAAAAAAGACTAAAAAAAAAACACGCTTATTATGTATTAATAAAAGTAAACTTTAATACTGTTTATTATGTTGATTGTATGTATTTAAATCATACTTATATCACATGTACAAAAATTCAAATATTTCGGTAATGCGGGAAGTGGATGAAAAACTTAAAAGATTTCATTACATTCAGACGTAAATTAAATTGAATGATATAGTGCATTTTAATTTCTGTAGTGCACGTGTTGACTTTGTCTGTGAGCAGTAAGAAACATGTTTCGTCCACTGCATTTCATTACGTATATTATTCAAGAAACATAATTAAATATGTTAACCAGGAATTAACGTAATTTTTTAAAGGCTGAAACTATCATTTTATATTTATTTTGAAAGCAATAGTTTATTCTGAATTACTTCGTATCATCAAAACCCCTGCCTGTCTTTATAACAGGTAATCTAAAAATCTTTTATTCCACTCTTTTAAATGAAAAAGAAATTCAATAGTGTTTCAATTCCAACAAAATCCTACCTATGACTAAAATATATAATATTACACATTTAAATATATTTGTGGCAATAGATATTTCAGATTCGCAAGTAAAAAAACTGAGACTTTAGAAAAAAAATGAAATTAAAAAAATATATTCTTTTAGTAATCCGATATTGTTTAAAACTTAACTCTTGTTATCACCATGTATCATGTACACTCTTATTTCTCTAGAGTTGGAGGGGGCGGTATAGAAATATTCACTAGAAAAGGGGGCGGTAT